>JAUTDX010001532.1:0-64790 GCA_030844895.1 Ambrosia x helenae
CATAAACAAAGTCACTAAATAATAGATTTTTGATACTACATTAATTGAATTTAAATTTTAAAAGTACTAAAAATATAATATATGAAGCTAATATAAACAAGTAAAAATATTCAAATATTTATAGTTAATTCACTACCTGAGGTGTTGTGAAACTCACCTTGTTAATATATTAGTTTGTATATATTGTGTACTTTTAGTCGGTCTTAGTTATTTATTAGTGTTCATGTGGTTTTGCAGGTGTTCGTGGATATGAGCTCAAAACAAAAAAATTTTAATCGAGACACAAACACTTGAGAGCAGTGTTTCATGGACGTTGGGGGGCTAGACGAGAAATTTTGGTCGAGCGAAGAACACCCGAGTCGAGAGCACGAAGTTATAAAAATAATAATAATAATAAATAAATAATAATAATAATATCTAGATTATACCCCGGAACGTCCCGGGGTTGAAAAATCTAATATGACATATTAATTTTACATATGAAATAGAATGATGCGCTTTACAATTACATGCATGAAAGCTTCGGGTAGCAGCTAACCTAAAACAATTAAAAATATATCTCCAATGTTAACGCCTAACCTTAAACAATGTATAACTCTCTAATATTAATATCTAACCTAAAACAATGTATAACTCCAATTGCTAACGCATGTTGAAAATAGAATTCATATTTACTGATTTGAACATAATTAGTGACTTGGCCTGTACATGATTTACCTGAACACTTTGTGTTTTTTTCCTGTTTGAACAAACCCAACAAAAAATAGTCGTTTTTTCCTCTGTTTTTTATATAGCTACTATGGACTTACTCGTTGGAAAGATAATAAAACGCTCGTTAATTTGGTGTAATTTTTTTCTTTAAAAAAATCTCGTATATAAAAGATATTAACGTATAAAAATTATAGGAGGAAACATAAGAGAGAAAAATCTAAATTTGTTTTTAAATTATTTTTTTCTTAAATATCTCAATGCCACATGGGATGACACATGGTACATTAAAAAAGGAGAATGCCTCTTTGAGTGACATGTCATTAAAAAATAGTTTTGGTTTATTATATGTATAGATAACTAGCTATTTTTATCTCGGGAGCGTCCCGGTTGAAAAATAAAATCATTCTAATAATAATAATACTAATAGTAATAATTATTACTCTTGTAACTAAATAAATAAAAAAATTAACCTTGCTATAAGGTGACACCATGTGTTCAGTGTTGCGTGATTCTTTCTCCTAGTTTCTCTTGATGAAGTGTACCTATCCATCTTTAGAAATAAAACTCCAATGATAGCATGACGATTGGGGCTGAATTTCAACATTGTAGATAAGAATCTAGTTTAAAAGAAAAACATGATTAATGATTAACCTGAACACTTTGTGTTTTTTTTTCATGTATAACGAAACCCCACAAAAAATAGTCCTTTTTCCTCCGTTTTTTATATAGCACTATGTACTCATACTCGTTGAAAGATAATAAAACGTTCGTTAATTTGGTTTAATTTTTTTCTTTAAAAAATCTCTCGTACATAAAAGATATTTTCTTTAAAAAATCTCGTACATAAAAGATATTAACGTTTAAAAATTATGGGAGGAAAACATAAAAGAGAAATTTAAATGTGTTTTTAAATTATTTTTTCCTAAAATAACTCAATTTAATTTTTATATAGATTAAAAAATATATTATTAAAATAATAAATTCAATACTATCACCCCCAAAGTGACACATGGCACATTCAATGGAGGGTTGAAGCCTCCATTGAATGCCACCTCATAAAAACTCAATTCTTTTATTATAAGTTATAGATAATAAATGCGACAAAGGCTCGAGGCCAATGACCCAAGGAAAGATCAATTTGGAGGACACATCAACTTTGGTGAGGTCAACACACCCTATTCTTGGAGGCGACATACAGCAAAAGGCAATACTCCATTATTTTCGACGGCACTAGTTTTTTGAGGGGGTATCTCAACATCGAACAACAAGAAAAGAGAACCAGGGGATTATTGAACATTCGACCGCTCCAATATTCTTGGGAGCAGGGAGAAAGTGCACACAAGGATCTATCAAGAGGAGACATGTTCGCATACAAGATGAAAGGCTAAAATCTTTTGTGACTTTTCCCGGTGAACGGTTTTTAGTATTTTTTGTCATTAGACTTTGTTTACTTACATTCTAAACTGTATTATCTTGACCACTTGTGTTTGAGTTGGTTGAAACGTTTATCTATATTTGAATTGTCTGTCTTTTACCAAACGTATTGACAATTTATTGCATTATTAGCGGTGGTAATTGGTGGGTAAATGATATTTTTGAGCGGACAATTAGGTTGTACGGTTATTATTAAAAACTGTCCTTAGTTGTTTAATTCAACTCATAAATCCCAAGGCCATGTCTATGTTGTGTTCTAGTAATTAAACTGAGTTTATGTAAAGTCTATAACCTGGATCCCGGGTGGAAGTTACTTTTTCTTAATATGATAACTCTTTCGTTTTATTTATTTCTCACTTTTAATCAAACAAAACCCAAATCAAGATTCCGTAGTTAATTAATTTAATTTTTCAAACTTATACTGACCACGCGTTCCATGTGGAGACGACCTTACTTACCCGTACTAGTATAGGTATTTACGTTATAAATACTTGTTTTTGATTAGCCACGACAGCTACATCAAAAATGGTGCCGTTGTCGGGGAACACGTACGCTTAGTTTAGTTTTCTTGTTACTTTTGTTTTTCTAAAAAAAGTTACTTTTTTTAGGTTAGTTTTTTTTTCATAAAAATCTCGAAAAAGCAAAAAACATTTTATTCTTTTTTTTCTAATTAGATTAGTTTAATTATTTATTTTTTTTAGTTCAGCACTGCTTGGTTTTTCTTGTTTTTGAATGTGCAGGTTAGTTCGAGGCCTTGCAATGAAAAGAGCTTACTCGTCATGTATAGGTTGCGGTAGTCCGATTCACACGCATTATGATTGCCCTGAGTTTCGAAAAAAGTTTGAAGACAATAGAAGGAGATTATATGAGTTGGATCTTTATTATGACGATGTGCAAGATTATTATCCAACTTTGAAGATTATTGTCAAAACAACAGGGATTATTATGCTGAGTTTTGTCGAATTTACAAGAGTTATCGTCCAAATATGCAACAGTGTCAAGTTACCTTGAGGAGTATGATGATTATCCCTATGAATACCCTTAGGTAGCATACGAGGAGGTTAATCAAGATAGCCAATGGGATTATGATGGGTACTCGAACCAACAGACAAACTATCAGGATCAATGTCAGTACCTTTATCAGATACAATATAATGTTGCCGACTTGTATGCCATGGCGTTTAAAAAGTTTTATCAATGTGAGGACGAGAACATCATTCAAATGGACTTGCTTTTGTCTGAAACTGATAAGTTACTATCACTAGGCTATGTGTCAGATCAACTACAAGTGGACTACTTAAGTATGAAATGTGAAATATTGTCGAAGAGAATCAAGTAGAAGAGTCATCTCACCATTGTCTGATGATATATAAACCATTCTCGGTTTGGGGATGAGGCTGTGGAGATTAATACCACACCAATTCCCCCATTTGTTGAAGAGTCACGAGTGGAACAATCTATTGTTGGTGATGAAGGTGTTGCAAGTTTTTCTTAATCTGAAATTGTAAGTTTAAACTCAGCTGAAGACTTAGCACTTTTTGAAGACTTGGTGGCTGAGGTGACCCAATTTTCTAATGAATCTCCTCCCGTATTGATTATTACACCCAACAAAGTAGGGATGAGGCTTTGAGGACGAATATTAGGACGGTGAGATCACAAGACATCGAGCATGTGATCATGAAATGGTTCCACTGCAACAACATAAACTCAAAATACATGTCAATCATTGTTAAGATGACGTGAATATGGCACGTTAACTACCGAGCCTATGTTAGAAATTCAATAGGCAAATGTTCTTTGAGACCACCAGGAATGAACATCAGGTATGATTCTTGTACATTTTGTATATTTCTATATTTTGTTTTATTTTTTCTTTTATTTTTAGTTTGTATTTTGAGTCTCTATTTATTTCTGGGAATGCTTGGAGTTTAAACTTGCAAACAGATAACTTCGCATGTACTCAATCTCCATTCAGGCAGGGTAAAGCTGTACATCATCGGTGTATCAAGCATCCTAGAATTTTATGTTTTTATTTTTCATTTGAGTCTTAGTTTCAGGTTTGTTTATCGGCCGCGAATGAAATGCTATACGGCTCGATTGGGAGGAACTGCAGAGACTCATACGCGCACTACCTATATCCAGGGGGGTCTGTTCCCTTTTTATTGTTATATTTTTTATTTCTATTCTATTGTATTCCCTATCTTACATTGAGGACAATGTGTCGTTCAAGTGTGGGGTGGGGAAACTTCGTTTTTATTTATTCTTGAGTCTAAAAAAATAATAATTAACAAAATTCAAAAAAATTTTTGAAAATGTCTTGAAAATTGTTCTTAAAACGCATTCTAATCAGACATAAAGCAGCTCTTTTAGTACATACTAGTTGTTTCTTGATTGTTTTAACAGTAGATCCTTAGTCATGGTCTAATTTGTGGAAAAATAATATGAACCGTTTTCAGCAGGTGTTTTTTTTTAAAAAAAAACTTTTAGAATTGTCTGACTAGGTTTGACAAGCTATTGGTAATAAATGCATACACACATCAGTAACCCATTTCCCCACTTTTGTGAGATCTTGAGCCTGCTAGATGATAGACTGATTTATATATATATGTATATAATCCAAAATTGAAGTAAATATCTATGTATGTCGCCCTGATGTGTGTGTGTGTGTATTTGTGATGTATACATAACATATTCACATAATGTTTCGAGTGATTAGAATGACAAAATTGTTACCAAAACATACGTCAAGAAACGAAAAATGATTAAAAAAAAAAGCAACTCAATGTTTAAACCTATTTGTTTGCTATATATTCTTTCGCTAATTGTCGATACACTCACTATGGACAAATATCTATAATTTATAATAAAAGAATTGAACTTTGATGATGTGGCATTCAATAGAGGCCTCAACCACTCCTTGAATGTGCCACGTGGCATCATGTAGGTTTTTTTAACTTTTGAGTTTTTTTAATAAATCTATATATATTATAATTATTTTAGGAAAAGATAAGAATTTAAAAACAAAATTAAATTTTCTCTTTAATGTTTCCTCCCATAACTTTTCAACGTTAATATCTTTTATATACGAGATTTTTTAAAGAAAAAAATTACACCAAATTAACGAGCGTTTTATTATCTTTCCAACGAGTACCATAGTGCTATATAAAAAATAGAGAAAAAAAAACAACTGTTTTTGTGGGGTTTTGTTTTCAAATATATTTTACTCTACTAATAAATCACAAACGATAAATATAACTTCATAGGCAGATATTCCTTTTTTTTTATATTTGAATATGATAACTTATGGCAGAAATTTGTTTAAAATAAATAAAATAACAACAATAATAATATTATTATTATTCATTAATCATGCATTGGCAAATCATTAATTATGTTGTCATATTAGATATTTTATTATGTTATATTAGATATTTCAACCCCGGGACACTCCCAGGATAAAAGCTAGTGTTTATATAAAGGTTTTAGTTGCATGCCGCAAAACGTTTCGTTTGTCCTATACTTCAAAGATTAGAAATAACTCGAAAGAATATATAGCAAACATATAGGTTTAAACATTAAGTTGCTTTTTTTTTAAATCATTTTTCGTTTCTTGACATATGTTTTGGGTAACAATTTTGTCATTCTAATCACTCGAAACAATATGTGAATATGTTATGTATACATCACAAATACACACACACACACATCAGGGCGACATACATAGATATTTACTTCAATTTTGGATTATATACATATATATACATATATATTCGTTTGTTGAGAGTAGGCCAGATGTTTCTCTGTTGCAGAACTTGTGTGATTTGATACATGCTGAGGTTGTAGACTAGATATGCACGTACATGACAAAGGCGATTTAGGATTCCCTTTTTCGTTTGACACCTTTATTTGTTTTGTGTTTACCTGTTTACCTAAAATCGCCCTTAGTAGCCCATGTTGAGCCTATACCCTTTCGTTTGTTAAACCTATAAGGCTACCCAAATCAACCCATTAACCGTTGTTAAAAAAATTGATGACATCCATTGTGTTCTATGTTTGTGTTTATGTGTTTGAGTTCTATTAAGGTTGAAAAAATAAATATATATATGTGAAAAAAAACGAAAAAAAAAAAAGAAAAAAAATGCAAAAATAAAAGTATTGTTATGGTCAGAATATGACCAAAGTCGTGTTTATTTGTGTGTATTGTGAGAATAAGGATGTCATTCAATCATGTTGAACCCTTTCTTTTGAGCCACTTATAGCCAAATCTTGTTAGGATTCGATCTCTCGATCAACACACCAAACACAAACAAACTGCAAGAGATAAAAATAAACGAACACGAGAACACAAGGATTTACGTGGTTCGGTCGGCTGACCTACGTCCACGGGCTGCAACCAGGATATTTTATTATTGCTTTCTGCATCACTTTTGATGAGGATTACAAGTACAATATGCCTATATTTATTATACAAAATTAGGGTTTAACCCTTGGGGAACAAGAAAACTAATTATGAGCTAAATAAAACAAATGGGCCGACCCTTGTCTTTAATTAATCTGCCAATTAATTGTCTTCTTATAACCCAAGCCCAATCAAGGCTCCACAAAACCCAATAAATCTATCATACCTTTACCCTAAGCCCATAACCCGTAAGTCCTTCAGATATGTGCATTGTCTATAGTTAAGGTGTGATTGTTATACAAGTCTATGATGACAGAGTTGCATACTTGGTTTTTTAGTGAATAGTACTAGCGCATTACATGCTAGTCCAGATATTAAACCGAGTGGAGTGAAAAATTGTGAGGGTGTGTTGCATGAAAATAAAAACCGGAAGCATGTTAGATTTAGTCGTGTAAATTCTGTTTTTAAAATTACAATAACTTTGACTTACTGAATTGACACATCTAATACTGATCTATAAATGGGGTATGACTTTGGACCTTAGCTAAGGTATGATGGGCGACTGGGGTGCTAGTCTGTGATAATGTCTTGAACAGAGTATATATATAAATTTCTCGAGACGAAAAAAGATAAGTGTGAGGGTGTGATGTGTTGTGAAACACACCTTGTTAATGTATTAGTTTTGTATATATTTTAGTCTTTTATTGTGTACTTTTAGTCGGTCTTAGTTATTTATCAGTGCTCATGTGTTTTGCAGGTGTTCGTGGATAATGAGCTCAAAACAAAAGAATTTTAATCGAGACACAAACACTTGAGAGCAGGTGTTCATAAACGTTGGGGCGTAGACGAGAAATTTTGGTCGAGCGAAGAACAACTGAGTCGAGAGCACGGAGTTATAATAATAATAATAATAATAATAATAATAATAATAATAATAATAATAATAATAATAATAATAATAATAATAATAATAATAAATGTGACAAAGGCTCGAGGCCCATGACCCAAGGAAAGATCAATTTGGAGGACACATCAACTTTGGTGAGCTCAACACACCCTATTCTTGGAGGCGACATACAGAAAAAGGCAATATTATCCATTAATTGTGGGCTAGTGGTCGGAGGCCTTTGTTCTCATTTATGAGATATGGGTTCGATCCCCATAAGTCTCATTTGATGGATATTAACCACCACTCTTGTGGTGGGGTAGGTGTTCGGAAGTGATGGAGAGACACTTGATCCTTGTGGTCATGGGTTCGACTCCTGATCCCTCCAGGTTTTATCGGTTCACTACCGCTGTGCCTTTGGGCGGGTATGCGGGCCGGGTTTTTCCTGGATCAGGAGACGGGTGGGTTGAAGGGCTCTGTTCGTACGGACTAGAAGCCGTCTGGGGCCCCTTTCGGCCAATGGGGGCTGCGTACAGAGTACCCGGCAATACTTTAGTTGATCGTTCAAAAAAAAGCAAAAGGCAATATTATTTTCGACGACACTAGTTTTTTTATTGGGGGGGGGGGGTAATCTCAACATCGAACAGTAAGAAAAGAGAACCAGTGGATTATTGAACATTCGACGGCTCCAATATTCTTGGAGCAGGGAGACAGTGGACACAGGATCTATCAAGAGGAGACATGTTCGCATACGAGATGAAAGGCTAAAATCTTTGTGACTTTCTCCGGGTGAACGGTTTTTAGTATTTTTTTCATTAGACTTTGTTTACTTACATTCTAAACTGGTATATCTTGACCACTTGTGTTTGAGTTGTTGAAACATTTATCTATATTTGAATTGTCTGTCTTTTACCAAACGTATTGACAATTTATTGCATTATTAGCGGGGTGGTAATTGGTGGGTAAATGATATTTTTGAGCGGACAATTAGGTTGTACGGTTATTATTAAAAACTGCCCTTAGTTGTTAATTCAACTCATAAATCCCAAGGCCATGTCTATGTGGTGTTCTAGTAATTAAACTGAGTTTATGTTAAAGTCTACAACCTGGATCCCGGGTAAAAGTTACTTTTTCTTAGCGCTGGCAATGGGTAACCTGTTAAGACACGATAAGACCTGTTTTACTGAAAAGTACACTATTTGATTTGTTTGACTTTTTTTAATACTTGGAATTAAGAGGCAAAAATCTTTTTATTTCCCTTTTTTGGTACATAAAACATAAAACTGTGTTATAAACATGAGATATAAATGATTTAAACGAGTCGTGTTCATGTTTAGAACTTGATTTGTTCGCGCGCGTCAGAGACCTGTTAACCTGTTAGGACACGATTTGCCAGCCCTACTTTTTCTTAATCTGATAACTCTTTCGTTTTATTTATTTCTCACTTTTAATCAAACAAAACCCAAATCAAGATTCGTAGTTAATTAATTTAATTTTCAAACTTATACTGACCACGCGTTCCCTGTGGAGACGACCTTACTTACCCGTATTAGTATAAGTATTTAAGTTATAAATACTTGTTTTTTATTAGCCCACAACAGCTACATCACTACCCACACCACACTTGCATACTATTTTTTTTGACATGACATGAGTAACATGACTATCCCCATACTGGACCAGTCCCAAACAGGCCTAGGCCCATTTGTTCATCATCTTCTCATTTTTTTTCTTTTATATAATTCTTGTAGCAAAGAGACGAGTCATGTGTTCATCATCTTCTCATCCACTAAACGAGCCAAAACATATATCTTGGGCTCTTGGCCATGACTGTCGGCGGCTGCTCATGCTGCCAAAGTTGTTGACTTCTTGTGGTCTTAGGCCATGTTTGGCTCTCCATTTTATTTTCTCCTTGTGACTTTTTCCCCATCAAAAGCTCCTTTTCCCCAAAAGTCACAAATTGTGACTTCTCACTTTTTTCTTCATTTCTCCTTTTCCAAAGCCAAAATCTTCTAAAAGCTCCTTTTCCAAACAATTACCCAAACATTTTTTTTTAACTTTTGACTTCTTCAATAAGTTAATAGTCAAAATTTAGGAAAAAAATGGAGAGCTGCACTTAATCTTTATTAATGTGAATTTGGGCCGATAGCCATGTTTCTTTGTTCAGACACAATTTTATTTGAGCCCATTATTTGGGTTTTTATATTGCATTATTAATTAATTTAAACTTTTAGTTGATTTTGAATAATCCAAAATTTATTTTGAAGTACCTAGAAAACTAAGGGTTCAAATTAACATTTTGGGCATATATGTGTATTCATGTATTCTTTCTAAAAACCAATTTGATGTTGAGAATTATAAGAGTTGCATAAAATATATGTACACAGCACATTGATATTTTAACAAGGGAGGGAGAGAAAGAAAGGGTATTCAAATATTCATCAATGGTAAGGGTATAAGCAAGAATGTAGCTGTTAAGACTAAAAGTTGGAAGAACTCGAGAATGTTCATCAAGTTGTCATTTTTACCACTCTCTTTCGAACTTACAATTCATTGTGCACTCTTTCACACAATGATCAAAACTCTTCGACTATTCGCTTCTCTACGCCATTCATGTTTAACTGTGGATAATTCATGTTACCTTCATATCTTTTTTTTTATGCAAACTTTCTTATTTTTCATTTCAAGGTATGTTTTTTTTTCTGTCTTTCTTGAAATAAAAACCATAACAAATTACAAGTGGATGACTGGTAAACGGGCAATAAACTATGCCGCTACCCCCTTTTAAATAGCAAAACTTACTCTATTAAATATGACAATTACTATGCACCACCTTTTGCACCCGATTTAGAAAACAGATCGCTACGGGGGCAATGGCCCCAAATGTATCAAATGCAAAAGGCACGAAGACGTGCTGGTTCTCGACGCACGCATGCTTTCTCGTGCCCATCCGAACACAAGTACATCTGCTGGCCGTAAGGTAGACCGTCCGTCTAACAGGTCCGTTAAAAAGTTAACTGGGGCTTTTTTCGTGGCTGAGATCCCAGCCTTTCGCAAAGCATCACATAAGACATCCCTCACTAAATCATATCAGTATTTAAATCTCGGCATTTCCTTGCAATGCAAGGCGTGTTCCCCAAATTGATCCAAACAAGCTCTCTTATAAATTGGGCACAATTCATCGACAGGGAACATGGGGATCATAAGTTTGCATTTAAGGATGACACGGTATTCGATAGCCGGCATACTTTGCCCAAGCCCGTCGATGGGGAGGCCAGTTAAGAAGTCTTGAGCATACGCTCCCTTGGGAGGGCATATGAGATGGGATAAAAGCTAGCCCGACTTTGGTGTCTCCTTTTGATTTAAGTTCCTATTAGTAATGCATGAACCAGGTTACTGATTGGTACATATTAATGTCCTGAACCTTATCTTATCATGTGACAACATTTAACACATGTTAGTTTATTTCTATGGATGTTCTATTGTAATGGTAAGTCAAACTCCTAGTACAGTTTATTTTGATTCCCAAAAAAAATGGAAGGGCATATGAGATGGGATAACACATGTTAACACATGATGGGAGTAAAGCTATGTGGCCCGACTTTGGTGTCTCCTTTTGATTTAAGTTCCTATTAGTAACTCCCTATTAGTAATGCATGAACCAGGTTACTGGTTGGTACATATTAATGTCCTGAACCTTATCTTATCATTATCATGGGATAACATTTAACACATGTTAGTTTATTTTTATGGATGTTCTATTGTAATGGTATGTCAAACTCCTAGTACAGTTTATTTTGATTCCCAAAAAACATGGGAGGTCATATAAGATAGGATAACACATGTTAGGAATAACACATGTTAACACGTGATGTATAAAAACTATGTGGCCCGACTTTGGTGTTCCCTTTTGATTTAAGTTCCTATTAGTAATGCATGAGCCAGTCACTGGTTGGTACATATTATTGGCTTGAACCTTATCTTATCATGTGGCAACATTTAACATATGTTAGTTTTTTTTGTTGTCCCTTTTGTCTGTCTGCTTTTACCCTTTTTTTGTATGTTTTGATCGACTGTGTCACCGTTTTCAAACCCTTTTATGGATGTCCTATTACAATTCTTCGATTCCCAAAGAAGATGGGAGGGTATGCGAGATATGACAACACATGTTAGGGGTAACACATGTTTAACAGTGGACCACATACGGAAACTAACACCTACCATCCATTATAGGGTTATATTAATATTTAACCAAAAGAGTAAAAGGTTACTAGGCACAAATGAAGTTTTTGTAACATGTGTTATCCCATCTCACATGCCCTCCCATCTTGCTGGTGAATCAAAAAATTATGAAAAAAAGATTGCATCAAAGGTATCTATAAATTGCCTATTGTTAACATATGTTACCCTATCTTACTTACCACTATAATTTTCACTTCATGAGTTTACTAGGAAATAAAAAGCATACAAACTATCATTACAAACTATTGAAAAAAGAGATAAACCTGCCCAGGAATTCAAATGAACTGCATGGAAGGGTAACATGTGTTAATGTTGCGTGATAGGTTAACATATGTTATTTGGTAACACATATTATTACAAACTATTGACCACTTTAACTTAATAAGTTTACTGAGAAATAAAGCATACAAACTATTAACACATGTTATTACAAAGTATCATTACAAACTATTAACTACTTTAATAAAATAAATCTAGTAATTCTATAAATTGAATACCAAAAAGAAGACGTTAATCAAAAGGTTTTCTACATATTTTTCTCGGCTTCCTTGGACTTCGTATGTTAACATAACCGGTGGGGGGTCTTCGTTATCAACTGCAAAACAATAGATGAGGTGTTTAAACGGTGTGACCAACTCATCATCTAAACATACTTACAGAAGTAACACATGTTAACCCAGTCAGACATTTCATCAAACACATGGAGTGCATATATCCAAAACACAAAAGACATTATAATTACATTCCATACATTCACCATTAACTTTAAATGGACATCCATTTATCCAAAAAACAAAATACATTATAACTAACTTCTCATACATTCACCACTAACTTCTAACATACTTACATAAGTAACACATGTTAACCCAGTCAGGCATCTCATCAAACACATGGAGCGCATATATCCAAAACACAAAAAGAATTTATAATTACCTTCCATACATTCCCCATTAACTTTAAATGGATATCCTTATATCCCAAAACACAAAATCCTTATAACTACCTTCCATACATTCACCATTAACTTCTAACATACTAACAGAATAACACATGTTAACCTACTTAGGCATTTCATCAAACACATGGAGTGCATAAGTTTTTTTTTCATTCAAGCATTTGATTAAACATCCCCCCATTGCAAAAATATTAAGGATTTAATAAAACTAGATAACAAAAAATAACATATATTATTATTTTATTTAAAGTTGTTAAGGTGAATAAACACCAACTCATTCAAAATCACTAAAATTAGTCAGAATGAGTCAAAAACATAAAACTATAAAAAGTCATTAAATTACAATCTATCTCCAATATGTAATTTCCTACTCATAAGTCAACTTCAAAGAAAACTCATCGAAGATTCCAGAGACCTCCAAAGGAGAAACAATATGAAATTTAGTGAAAACACAAACAAATATTTTAAAACTCATCAAGATTCAAGTTTGATCAACACCAAATTATCCGGATCCATATCCAACTTATAATAATAATAATAATAATAATAATAATTATTATTATTATTATTATAATAATCTTGATATGATGACGATGCTCTGTTGTGTAGGATCGTTCGTCAGTTGCTCTGTTGTAGGTTGTTTGATGCTCTATTGTAGGATCTTTCGAGATGATGACGATAGTGGTTGTGTTGTTTTCAGACGATAGATGATGGTGGTCGTGTTTATTGGTTACACGATGATTGTTGTGGTAGACGGTGGTGGTTAGGGTGGTCAATGGTGGTTGTGGTAGTGGTGGTGGTTCTAAAGAGAGACAGAGAGAGGGTAGAGAGAGGATGGAATGATCTGAATTTGAAATAAAATGAAGATAGGGGGAACAATATATATATATATATATATATATATATATATATGGAGAGAGAAGGTGATAAGGATGGTGAAGTGACAAGGTGAGGAAATTACTTCAATGCCCTTAGATACAATATAAAATCATTATTTTTTTTGGTGATGTGGCTCAATCTAAACCACAAGATGAGTTTTCATAGTTTACACCATAACTTCGGTTTTCTTCATATACTTACACTATATATATATATATATATATATATATATATATTAATAAAAAGGTGAAAAAAATAAAAGCACAAAAACCAATGTGAAGTTACTATTCAATTTAGAGGAGCCATAAATATAAGTATAATGTGTGTGTTTTAACACTTTTTGATGAACATAAAACACACAAACAACAATACAACTTTTCCACTCCAACACATCGATCTAATTAACTATGTGTTTTCAGACTATCATATAAAACATAAACACATTAAACTCAATAGCAAACAAATAGGGGTGCAAACGAGCTGAGCAGAGCCCGAGCTTTACCAGGATCAAACTCGAGCTCGATTAATTTATAAGAGCTCGAGCTCGGTTTGATTCGAGCTTTTTTTCAAAGCTCGAGATCGGCTCCTTGGCAATTTCTCAAGCTCGAGCTCAGCTCATTTATTATCAATTAGTTAATATATTAAATAAAAATCATATAAATAATAGTTTGTTTAGGCTCGTGAGCTCGATAAGTGAATCTCGAACTCGAGGCTCGTTTACTAAAGAACTTTAAATGAGTGGTAAATATTATTAAATATTAAAAAAAACTAATATTACACTAGGCTCGATAAGGCTCGACGAGCCTAACGAGCTTCACATGCCATGCTCGAGCTCGAGCTTGATAAATAGACGAGCTTTGTTTTAGGCTCAAGCTCGGCTCGAGCTCGATAAGGCTCGGCTCGTTTCGAGCTTTTTACCGAGCGAGCTCAAGTAGCTCGCGAGCGGCTCGGCTCGTTTGCACCCTACAACAAATTAAGGTTGAAAACACATCTAAAAAATAAAAAATACGACTCTTCCGTCAAACACCATTCCAAGAAGCTAAAACACATAACCTGGTCAATGAAAAAACACAAAAAGTAGGAACAACGACCTCCCTTTGCCTACCATCGTTGAAACCGAAGTGAAAAACACAAGAATTTTTTTAGGGAAAAACACAATGACAAGAATGTAGATACTTATGTTTGCATTTTTTATTGAACCTTTTATGAACATCCATGGATTTCTTAGTTGTTGTTTTCATTTTGGGGGAGATGGGTTTTCAATGAAATCTTGGGTTTAACTCTTGATCATTGATGATTGGGGATTTTATTTGTTAAATATTTAATATAAATAGTGTTTTTACATACATACCCTCACACCATATATTTGTTTAATAAGATTATTACACAGTTTACAAATTTGCCATTCATTTAATCTCACTCATTCATCTATATGATCCAATGATTTTTCTCACAAAACACACACTTTGTATCTTATTCCCACCGTATATATATATATATATATATAATATATATATATATATGTGTGTGTGTGTGTGTGTGTGTGTTTATATAATATATATTGGAAACCTACTTGGCCACTTGAGGCCAGAAATCCCATAAACCCTATGTAACAAGCCATAAAAAGTTTAGTGCATATAGTATTTTCAAGCGTTTTGAGTAAAAAAAAAAAAGCAATTTGTATTTTCTTAAATATCCATTTGGGGATTTTTGTTTCTTTTGCATAAAATACTATGAAAATACGTATACTACATGCCCTGCTTTTTATTTAAAAAAAATATGTTGTATTACATTATGTTACACAAAGCTTTTATGCTATTAACGGTTTTCTTTACTAAAGTGAACTAGTGTGTTATATCGCGCGTGTTGCGGCGTGGTAGACAAAATCGTTATCACCTTAGCCCTAATCAAATACTCAAACATGAACGTAAAACAGAAGTTACTTTTATTAATAACAACCTTACATAAAGGTTTATGAATAGTTACCTATAAAATGATTATATGAAAGAGATACTTACAGTATAAAACTAAATATAACTAATCATGTGCCAATTTAATGTAAGATCTTCACTCGCAGTCCATTTCTCGTTTTTATTTACGTGCGGTTCCTTCTGATGTGGTAGTTTTAACATCCTTTTTTAGTGTGATCTTTGTTTTTCTATGGTTGTTGCAAGTCGGATCAAGTTCTGATACAAACTCAGACACTAAAAGAGGTTTATTTGACTTTTAAGTGCCTAATGGCCATTCCAAAAAAGTAATCTAACCAAATCTAAAATATGAAATTACAAAAAACTAAACGATCATACATGGATCATTTGATGGCTCAAATCTGCCTATTAAAATACAATTGGCTACAATAGAGGTATCAGGTGAGCGGCCAACCTGCCATGCTCATGTATTGTCACGCCAAATTGCAAGGCTTGGGTGTCATCATCAATGTTATTTAAGGAACATACACAACATAGGAAAAGGTTTACATACGCATAAAGGAACATAAATTACAAGAAAGCCTCAACAAAAACCTTAAAAATTACAATATTGCCATCGAATGGCGTCACAATAATGGCCTCAACCAAAACCCAAAATCTTAGGAATGACATTCTAGTGTTGATGAAGTTGCAAATTAATAGATAGAGAAATTAATTCTTTGTTCATTCCGCTTGCCTACTATTATACCTATAGACCAATTCAACCCATGAAATCATAGAGTCATTGCCAGAACCAGGATAGATTACCCGTCGACAACAACATGTCTCCAACATCTCAGATGAACGCAAGCCATCAACATTGAAAACCCCCAAATCCAACATAGCAAATGCTACCTACCGGACAACAAATGAGTCAACGGCCCCTTACCCTAAATTGATACAAAAACGGTCACGTGATGACCCGTTCTCAATAGATACAAACCGAGTTGACCCGTCTTTATATAAATTGATTTATATACCTACGCTCGAAAGTTAGCTCACAAGGATCAATGTAGCATAGCAACCTTCCCCAAAGCTACCATTTCTCATCTAAGTTTCGCACCATTATGATAAGATGGATAGCAATAATCACAATTTGCAAAATCCGATATCGATTTCTCAAAATCTGTTTTTCCATTCATTTTCGAGCCGAACATCGAAAAAAGGAAAAGGTAAACCGTCTGAACCACCACGGACGCCACAATCACGATAAACAAAAGCCTCTACTCGCAGACGAGATGAGTTGTGCATGTAGATGACAACACGTTGAAGTGGGGCGATGTCTGGCGGAAGGGTGCTTCGTTGTCGGTGAATGAGAACATGAGGGAAATAGCCACAAAAAAAAAACCCACTGCCACAATCTTTCACAAAGGGCCACACCAACCGTCGTGGAATTGGCCGGTTGCGGCGGTGGAATGAGGCGGTGATAAGAGAGGAAAGAAAGAGGCGTTGAGAGAAACAAAGAAAGAGGAGGTGAGAGAGTACTTACAAGACTACCCAAACAAATTACCCTCAATAAAAAGCAAAACTTACAGGATTGCCAGTACTGTTCATGAAAGTTTGGAAACTAATAGATTGAAATTTCTAACACATCTTATCTATGTATATTTATATGTATAAAATTTTCAGGTACCATCATCTTCTTATATAAAGATCTATAGGATATGGAGTTAGGAAGGTTTATTATTTAGAGGGTGTTTGGAATTGATTTTTCAAAATAGATTATGCGTTTTGAAAAAGCAGGGGTGAAACTGCTTTTAGATTATTGCATTTTGGTAGTCCAAAAATCTATTTCAAAACTCAACCCAAACACTAACAACTAATTATTTGCGTTTTCGAAACGCAATAATCTAAAAATCTATTTCAAAACGCAATCCCAAACACCCCTTATTGTAACATTAACAACGCCACAAAACCATAGGGGGGCGGGGCCCCTCAGAATTGGGTACGGGTACCCCACTACCAGCACGGTAACACCGCCGCCACCGTGTTGGTAGGGGTACTGTGAACCAATTTCTGGTTCTTTTTTCCGTGCTGGTAAGTTTTTTATATTTTGACCGTTTTTTATATGTTTACCATATATTAAGACCATATATTTTGGCCGTTTTTTATACAACTACATCTTTGAATATGAGTGGTGGCAATATGTTTCCGAATACGTATCGTCGACGACGATCATCCCGCCCCACAACAAATCAACCAACTACACACCCACCGAATACACACCCACCAACAACACACTAACCAACTACACACACGCAACAACACATCAACCAACTACACACCCACCGACTACACAGCCTCCCACAACACTTGAATATTACGAGCCACAAGATCCTGACGATTTGTCCAGGGAAGAATTGATTTACGCATATGATTACACAATGGCTCTACTACAACTAGGAGCAATACGGTTGGAGATGTTGTAAGAGTGTCGGAGTGTGTCAATCCTCCTATAGTGCAAAAACCTCCGGTTACGGTACAAAACCTCCAGGACGAAGGTTATGAAACTGATCCTGAGGCCGAATACGTAATTTATTCGGATGAAGAAATGTATTGCCCAAACACCCGAAAGTGAGGGATATCAATGCGAGAGGTCGGACGGGCGTGATAGTGATCGTAACGTTTCTTCGTCCGAATCAATGGCGTATTCCTTTTTTATCTATGTTTAAGTAGTATTTTAATTAGGTTTATTTTTATGTTTAATTAATGTTTTAATTAGGTTAATTATGTTTGTATTTTGATTGTTAATTTTTAAGTTTATTTTTTTCTAAATTTTAATGGTTACTTTCATTAAACAAACATTAGACATTAAACAATAAACAACATTAAACGTTAAACATTAAACCTATCGCGCAACAATTGCCATGCCGCAACATGGTTGAAGTTACTCCGTGTGCATTCACATAGTTGCGGCGCGTGGCTAGGATTGCAATGTCTTTTTAAAAATTAGGGTGTCGCTCAATCGTAGCTTCATAGAGGGCATTCCATCGGTTAGACTTAATTGGTGAAGAAATCATGTCACTTACTAACGAGTGAATCCTTGTTGCGGTCATTTGTGCCGGTTATTCGATTGAATTCCACCAACACATTGTTCCAAAACGACTCTCTCCGTAAAACTGTGAGGATGATTTGTGTTTCTCACTGCCAAATACACCCTCGCTAACGCGATCACCTCATTTACATTCTATATGACCATTTTTACGATATGATTTAAGTATTATAACTGGTTT
Source organism: Ambrosia x helenae (assembly GCA_030844895.1). NCBI lineage: Eukaryota > Viridiplantae > Streptophyta > Magnoliopsida > Asterales > Asteraceae > Ambrosia > Ambrosia x helenae. Next base: position 18,710 of record JAUTDX010001532.1, read on the forward strand.
TGGTGTGATTTTGGTATTAGAAGTTATGGGGTTTTTATAGGTGTAAAAAATGTAGTCGTTAGGTTGTAACTGTTAGAAAATTAATTACCGTTTAAAACCCAAAAAACGGTTACTTTTAGAATTTAAATGAAAATAATAAATAAAAGAATCAGTGGAGTCTTGCCTTTAAAAAAGTGTTTTAGTGAAGTAAATCAGTGCATTGATGTGGCAGTGCAGGATTGATTAAAATCAGTTAAGTGAAAAAAAAATTCTACATGCACCCCTTCCCCTTAGACTATGGGGTGTGGCTCAGGAAAGAGATCGGGAACGCTGATGTGGAGGCTTCCCCGAAGGGGAACACTCCCCCCCCCCCCCCCCCGCTTTGCCTTCGGTGAGCTCGGGGTGATCTTCCCGTTCTCCCCGTCCCACTTTCCAATGCATTCTTGAACGTTAACATTTGAGAGAGAGAAGGGTTTAAGAGAGAGAGAGAGGTGTTTAAGAGAGATAGAGAGAGAGGTGTTTAGAGAGAGAGAGAGCCGGAGACGACCACACAGTGGAACCGGAGACGACGGAGAAGATGGTTTTCGAGAGAGGTGTGTGGTTTTAGAGAGAGAGAGGGTTTTTAGAGGGGGGGGGGGGGGGGGTTTCTAGAGAGAGAGTGGGGGTTGCTTTGGAGAAGATGGTGAGGAAGATGTGTGTGTGGTGTGTGTGAAGTCTGAAATATCAACAGGTAGTGTTTTTTTTTTTGTTTTTTTTTTTTTTGCATTTAAATATAAATAATATCAAAAAATAATAATTAAATAATGGAAGGGGAAGGGGGAAGAAGGGGGAACCATTTCCCTTAGAAGGGGGAGAAGATGGGGAAGATGATGTGACGCTGATGTGGACAAGGGAAGAAAAGGGGAAGAGGAACCACACCCCATAGTCTTATTACGGTTAGAAACGTGTCACAATTGAACAGCATGAGAACAATATACCTTTTAAAGCAACCAATTGAAACTTTTTTTTATTGTACATCTACTTACCCATTAATTGTCAGTTTGTCACCTCATGTTTCATACAATTGCCAAATTATTGCTCTAAATAAAAGGCCTAGTATATTGTGTGGGAAGACCTTAATTTTACCGTACGTTGCAACCAACTGTATTTTGTTCTTCTGAAACTGTAGTTCAGGTTGTAATGATGTAAAATATGCAAAGTAAGGTGTTGTTATATGATTTTTGTTAATTTATATCTTTTTTTTATCGGCTAGCGCAGTGGTCTCTTTTTTTTGTTTTTGAGGAGCAACTGGCAACTGATGCGGACCCGGTTCGAAGCGGCGCCATGGCGTCAAACTAGTTTGTTATCCCGAAAGATAACCTAACCACCCATGCTGTTAATTTATATCTGACATGTCATAATTAAAAAAAAATTCTATATCTATTTATATATATAGTAGTTCAGTGAGGCACATGTCGTTTGGTAAGGTCATCCTCACCTTTGAATTCTCATCAAAAAAATTACGTTATAAAAACTATGGGGAGTGGAAGAAAGGGGGGGGGATGTGCCGTGTGACACATGTAGGCTCTACTTTCAATAAACAAAATAGTGGGGAGTGTTATTAGTATCTATATTAATTTTGCGACACTTGAATAATGTTAAACCACTAACATACGCTGCTCCACTGCAATTGCTATTTTGTCTCCATTATAAGCCACATGTAATTATATCAACTATAGCCCTTGGTTTACCAAAGACGAAAAGGATTTGTTTGACACCAGACTTTGACTACTAACTTTGTTACTAACTTATGTAATTTAATTTCTTTCAATTTGATCACAAAACTTTTAACTTTTAGGATTCCAAACTTTGGCCACCAAACTTGTAGCTTTTAGCTGCGAGTATTTTTTTAAAGCCCACGCGAGAATAACAGTCACTTGATATTATCTTTTATGTCCACGAAACCCTCCACGCAACAGGAACACCCACAGCGACGCGCGATCTTTAACGTCCACCAAACCCTCAACGCAACAGGAGCTCCCGCCGCGAAGCGCGGGGTAATAGAATCTTAGTTATTAATTGTAAAAACACATGTTCTATTTCTGGTTTATAGAATTTGCGATCTCTTTGTTTTTCAAACCATAAATCATTAGTTTTGTTTATTTTGTTCGGGTGTTGAAAATTGGCGGGCGTATGATTCAGGGAATGGTCATGTGTAAGGTTTTCAGAACCGGACCAGACGTTGAACCGGACCCCCAGGCTGTTCACCGGTTCGACCGGTCCAACCCGTGACCATTATTTTCCGGTCCGACCGGCCGGTTCGACGGTCCACAAGCTGTTCAGTTGCAGGGCGGTCTAAACTCCCAAACCGGACCAGTCCAGGTCCCGGACACCGGTGCGACCGGCCGGTCCGGTTTTCAAAACATCTGGTCATATGACTAAAATTGGGTAATGTGTTATATTTTTAGTTTAGATAGGTTACATATTATATTTTTATTGTTTGTAAGAGCACTCACATTTGATCCCGTGTAATTTGAGGAGAGAAAAATCCATATTTTTATGGGGTTGTGAGGGGAGAGAATAAAAAACCTATTGTTTATTGGTATATTTGAGGATACCTGAAAAAATTTTGGGTTTAACAGTTTTCATGCATTTATTTTTTTATATTTGTTCAAAGTTTAATACAGTATGTGATTTTTTTATTGAAGAAGGGAAAATATATGAAAATTAATCCAAAACATAACATGTGGAAAAACACTAAAAACAATAAATAAAAGAAAAGAAAAAAAAAAACTCTCATGGTCAATGTGAAAACATAACATGTGAAAACATATAGTAGTGTCCCGTCAAAGTGAATAAAATAAAGTACATATTTATAATCGTGAGCAGAAAATCATTTGAAATCGGATACTATGGGACCTCTCAAAATTTTAATCTTAAGAATTTGAGCAAAAAGACAAGAAGTAGAGATTGTTAACTTTTTACTATATATTAATTACATGTTGTCAGTGTATTGTTGGCATCGTTGGTTGTAAGGTTTGTATAAACTAGGGTTTTGGTTAACCCGCCGCAAAGCGGCGGGGCACGTTTGTTGTCCAAAAAATGTTTAGTAGCACTATGGCAACGATTTTCCTGCATTATTTTGCGTAATTGTGGACGGTTTCGTGGACATAAAAGATAATATTAAGTGAATATTATTGTCGTCCGCGCTTCGCCGCGAGCGCCGCTGTTGTCCATACATGTTACGCGCAATGGGCGACGGTTCGCTGCCGGAGATCCTGTTGCGTTGAGAGTTTGGTGGGCATAAAAAATAACATTAAATGACTGTTATGCTCACGTGGGTTTCACAAAAATACTCGTAACCCATTAAGTTCCACACCAGCGTTAACACTTGGGTACACACATACATATATGTTAGAAAAATAATCCTTAAAAAATAAAACGAAAAGTTGTAAGTTGCAACACTTAAGCAACAATAAAGCATTATTAAAGCTGTTGCACGTCATCCTAGGATACCAATTAGCATCTTTTGAGGGCCTTGAATTAACAGCATGCAGCAGAAGATTCACCTATTTAGTATTCAATTTTGGCAGCTGAGGATGGCGCATGTTAGCATAGGTTACTATTAAAGTGTCTCTTCTTTAATGCAGAAGAGAATGGTTGAACTTAGGGGTGTAAATGACACGTAGCGACTCGAGATCGGCTCGGTAAAAAGCTCGAACGAGCCGAGCCTTAACGAGCCCGAGCCCGAGCCCGAGCCTGAAATATGGCTCGTTTAGTTATCGAGCCCGAGCTCGAGCCCTAGATACAAAGCTTGATTGGGCTCGCGAGCCTAATCGAGCCTTAACGAGCTAGAGCCCGAACCCGAGCCCGAGCCTAAGTTACAGCCGAGCCTAAGTTATAGCCTTAACGATTGGGCTCGCGAGCCTAAGTTATAGCCGAGCTTTTGCGAGCTCGAGCCGAGCTTTTGAGCTCGTTTGAGATTCTCAAATCACCTCCAGCCGAGCCGAGCCGAGCTCGAGCTTTGGATTTTGCTAGCGAGCCGAGCTCGAGCTTAAGATTGTAGGCTCGAACCGAGCCGAGCTCGAGCTCGAGCTTCACAAAACCTTAACGAGCCCGAGCCGAGCCCAGTCAGGCTCGGGCTCGGCTCGGCTCGGCTCGTTTACACCCCTAGACTTGAACTCTATCTTTGTTTTTATTTTAACCCTTATGCTTTTCAAAACTTACAAATTTGTCACATTTTTTAAAACCAATTCCTTTCCATTTTCAACTTTAGTGTCTTATACTTTTTCATCTTTTATATTTTTTTCCATTTAACATTTTGGTCTAAATTTTACGAGTTAACACACTGCAATGCGTGAGTGTGGTTCTACATTTTTGAGCAAATGACGCCGTCCAACGCGCGGGTCCTAAGGCGACTTGGTTATTCTTTTCTATGTTTACATTTTACGTCTACTTTTCGTTCAGTTTAATATTCCCGTAGCAAAGCGCAGGTCCAACGTTTCTTCAACACACGAGTTCGATAATATGTTTCAACATTGCTTTTTTTCATGATTTACGTCTCCACCGCAACGTGGGGGGCTTAATGCTAGTTATTATTATTATTATTATTATTATTATTATTATTATTATTATTACTAGTGGGTTTACCCGCGCGTTGTAGCGGAACCTACAAATGGGTTGCAATACAACATTATGATATTTTGGTTTTTTGCCACAAGTTACACAAAAAGAATAGAAATGTGCACACTATGTTTTAACAAGTATTCGTAGAAAGAAAAGAAAAGAAAAGAAAGGAAATGTGCACCGCCACTTACAATTGATTGCAATTCACCATAAAAACCATGTACTCATTATTGAACAAATCTTAATAAACCAAAGGTATGTTACTGTAACAGACTAATATGAACATAAATATCACTCTTGTGTAAGTTGTCCGATCATTGCATATATACATAACCGTGCCACTGAAGACACCTTGCTAAATGATAAAGTTTATTTACATGACGAAAGCATGTAGTAATAATATGATATCTTATGAAGGTCATTGTCAATTTAGAAATTAAAAGTTGTGATTTGTAAGTTTGTAATAGACTTGCCCAACTTGACCCAACAACTAAAAATTTGCCCAATGTAGCCAGTGAGCCAAACCATCCCGTCCGCTTTGACGCTGGGTAGACGCATATATATATGAAAAGGGTTTATTATATAAGTATTATTATGGCAAAGTTTTAAAATTCATACAAGTTTAGCTGAGATAAGTTTATTCATTGTGGTTACATAAACTATTATATTTCACCGCCATTATATGAAATTTGTTCAAAAATATTGTTATCCGTGTGTTTATTTAATTTGGGTGAGTTTCATTTTCATATAAAAGTTAATTATCTTCTAGGGCATTTAGAGAAGAAAACTGGTAAAATTTAGAAAATTGTAAAGAAACCCTTGGTATGTCATCTTAACTTTGGACAATTTGGACATATTTACCCACGCATCCTCCTTTATAATGTAGTATAGATTATAGATATAGATTATATATAGTATGTAATTAAAACCAAATAATGTCATATAAAATTTCAATGAATACAAATAATAGCAATAATTTAAATATATAAGAAAACATATATTTTTAAAACCAACAAAGTATGTAAGTAAATGCATTGTTTATGTGAAAGATGTTAATATTTTTTCATACACCATATATAGTAATTCCACTTTAAAAACATTTTTCTTAAAACATGATGTGTGGTCATATGGCACAACTCCGTCTATACTACAACCGAAAAGTATCTTTCTAAATAAACATGAAACCGTGGTGGATATCATCGCGGAGGTGAAATCGTGTAGTTTTTTGTGGTACAAACATACACATAAGGATATTATAGATATAGATTAATGGTAATTGAAGATAATGATAAAAGAATGTGTACAAGTAGGTTTTGCATGAAGGGTAGAAAGGAAAAAAATCACATGACATTTGGGTTTTAAGTATGTGACTTTTCCTATGTCATCTTAAAATTCATGTAAAACAAGTAAATATGTTGGTCGCAAGGTGGATCTTCCTTCCGCAGGGTCTGTCAGAAAGTTCACAGGAGCCTCTTTCTTGGCTAATATCCCTGCTCTTCTTAAAATGTCCCAAAGAACGTCACGAACCCAGTCATGTCGATACTTAAACCCGGGCAGTTCCTTGCAGTGAACCGCACGCTCCTCGTACTTACCCAAGCAGGCCTTACGGCAGATCGGGTAGACTTCGTCTTCAGGGTAGAGAGGGACCATCAAACCGGTACTTAAGAATGGTCCTGTACTCAATCGCCAACATGCTTTGCCCCAAACCATTAATTGGGATAACAATTAGGAAATCTTGGGCATGGGGCCCTTGCAAGCATGCAATAACTGCCTTCTGACGTGGGGACAGACCAAAGACTTCACCCAGCTGGCTCTGAGCGACTTTGCTAAATAGGGCATTCGCCAAAGTTTTCTGAGGCTTTAGTGGGGCGGTGTCCATATCAAAAAAACCGCTAATACTTTGTCATATATAAAAAAAAAAATACTTGTTTCATCACAATTTTTTTCTCTTTTTTTTAATCTATCTTGCTTCATATTGTTCTTCCATAATCCCTACTATATATAACCTATTAGTGTTACGTGTATGATTTAGATTCATTTAAAGAAAAAAAGCATGATTTGCTTGGTGAAGTCGTCAAGTAACAACAATACCAGAATTGGAACCGGTTACCTTTGATTTGCTAAAATAGATTTAATCTTCGACTCCAATTCACAGGTCCTACATCTGAAACCGACCGGTTTTATGAAGTAGGTATTCTATATAATAAAAATGAGTGTTAAAAAAATTGAAAATTATGATTGTTGAACCATATATTCAAGTATTGAAGATGCAAGTGTATGTTCATATAAGGCTTTGTAAGCCATTGAAAAATAAAGTAACATACAAAACTAAAATTAGATAAAATTACATTATGGTGTTGCTATCAAAATCCTTGTACTTATCTTGATACCCTTACTTATCAACACCACATGAATTGTATTAAACCGTTGTAAAACGTGTATTCTATAAATAATAATATTGTTAACCATGATATACGTACCAAAAGCGTTGATATTGCATAATGTGAAATTACATCACTCAAAATGCTTAATTTGATTTTCCAATCATTGAAATGTTGCTACGGCAAGACCAAAATTCCTTTTATGTTTTTGTTTGATGTCTTCCATCCATTTTGCTACTAAATTGGTCGTAAATCCTTTTTAATCAAAAGTAACTATATGGTAATTTGTTATAACTTTAGTTTCTTTAGATCCATACATGAAAGAGAAAAGAATTTGTATATTGTATGCAACAACAAATAACCAATAAAAATAAATATTAAAAATATAGATAGACTAAAACAAGTGAAATGTAGACCCTTTTAGAATCATGAAGATGGAGTTTTCTTTTCAGGCTATATGATGTTTGTCCCAAACAAAAAATAAATAAATAAGTAAATAAAAAACACCATACGTTTAACAAATGCTTGATTCTTAAAAGTTCTCAAATTTCCACAACGGTAGCTAAAACCTTATCGTAGTTCATAGATGTGTAAATTCTAATGACTAATTTGGCCATTATTGGCCGAGGAAAGGCTTATATGTTTAAAGGAAATAATCAGATAAATGCGGAATAAACAACGTAAAGCAATTTGAGATAAATATTGATTACACGTTTTGGATTACTATAAAGCAAACACATGATGATGAATAACAGAAAAATACTGAAAGCGAAATTGCAAAGGAATAGTTGGAAACGGACGCCGCCAAATATAGGATGAACGGAATAACGAAGATCGGAAACAGAGAATAATGAAGGGGAATAGGGAGCAGCCAGAGAGGAAAAAATGGGAAGTATATGGCGGTGGACGGTTATGGCAGGAATTATGGGTGGTGGTGGGAAAGGCATTGGTGGCTTTGCGTATTTTATATTAATTAAGTTAAAGTTCGGGTGTGACATATTGTGGTAAAAGGAAATGGAGACAATATATAATATAAGTATTATATGATTGTGGTAAATATATAATCTGTAAAAGGTGTCAAATGATGAGGAAATGGTGGTGATGGTTAGAGGTGTCTTAAGTTGCTAATTGTATATATATATAGAATGATATGTGAAGAGTGAATGCAATGAATGTATAAGTAACAATGCATCAAGGGGTAAAATGGGAAAGATTTATATGACATTATAGGTTTAAAGCATGTGTCTTTTCAAATGTCATCTTAACTTTAACAATTTGGACATATTTGCCCATGTCTCCCCTTTATAATGTAGTATAGATTATTATTATTATTATTATTAAGTTTGTGTGGTAAAATTTAAAAAATAAAAATAAAAAATAGACCAATCCCATTCCTTCATACTTGCCCCACGCCAGTGATGAATCCCCCCCCCCCCCCCCATAGGGATGGTGTAGATGTGGATGAAGGGATTTTCACGCTACCCTCACACTCTAAGTGGGGAAGGGGCACTTCATGCTAATAGCCTGGACCCAACCACTCATGTAGTGACATGCCAATTCAAATTTAAGCTAAAGTACCCTGGAACCACCAAATCACTGACGACACTCCAAGGTACAAAGCCTACCCTTTTTTTCCATTTTAAAACAAATAAAATTTAATAAAAACACATTATTATATATATATATATATATATATTATTGAAAACTTAACATGAATGGTAACCATTTTTTTTGTTTTCCACACCATCATTTAATAATAAATATAGTAAGTTTCATACTAAAATACAAGATTGATTGGTGGTGTAGTGATTTGAGATTCACTTCCTTAGGAAGGAGGTTGTGAGTTTGATTCCGGGCAAGATCATTTTGTTTCTTTTTTTACAACATCATTTAATATTAAATATAGTTGGTTCCATATTAAAATACAAGATTGATTAGTGGTGTAGTGGTTTAAGGTTCACTTTTCTAAGAGTGAGGTTGTGAGTTCAATTCTTGGCTGGATCATTTTGTTTCTTTCTTTTACAACATCATTTAATATTAAATATATTTTGTTTCATATTAAAATACAAGATTGATTGGTGTTGTAGTGGTTTGAGATTCACTTCCTTAGGAAAGAGGTTGTGGGTTCGATTCTTGGCTCGATCATTTTGTTTTTATTTTCCTTTTACAACATCATTTAATATTAAATATAGTTAGTTTCATATTTAAATACAAGAGTGATTGGTGGTATAGTGGTTTGAGGTTCACTTTCCTAAGAGTGGGGTTGTGAGTTCAATTATAGGTAGCATCATTTTGTTTATTTTTTATTATGGGCAAGATCATTATGCTTTATTAAATATAGTTGGTTTCACAAAAAATAACAAATTTTTGGTAGTGTGGTGGTTTGAGGTGTACATACCTAATTGAGATGTCTTATGTCTGAGACCGGCTTGAGGTGATTTATTTTTTTCATTTCCAATGCATTATTTAATGTTAAATATAAATGGTTTCATATAAAGTCACAAGTTGGGTTGGTGGTGTAGTTGTTTGAGGTATACTTTTGTAATGAGTGGTCATAGGTTTGACACTGGGTGAGAGCATTTTATATTTTTTTCCACATCATTATTTTATGTTAAAAATAATTGGGTTGGAAATAAAACACAAATTGGGTTGGTGGTGTAGTGGTTTGAGGTGCCTTTCCCTAAACGGATGTCTTAGTTTTGAGACCTGGTTTGAGGCAAACATTTTTCCGGATTTTTTTTTGTGATCGCTTAGGCTAATGACAGTGAACGCGCGACAACGTGCGCGGAGAGTAAAAGTAGTATATATATTATTGGAAAACTTGAGATGAATGGTGTCACCCCCTCTCATTGGTTGAGAGGGGCGGTGGCCTTTATTTATTTTTTTTACAACTTTATTAAATAATATATACTTATGGTTTCATTTCAAAGCACAAGGTGTGCTGGTGGTGAAGTGGTTTGTGGTGAGGTTTAGTTGTCCAAGGTCCCAGGGTCGAACCTTGTGGAAGGCACTTTATATATTTTTTTTTGTTTTCTCACAACTTTGTTAAATAATACATATCTATGGTTTCATTTCAAAACACAAGATGTGTTGGTGATGGAGTGGTTTTTGGTGAGGTTTTCTTGGCCAAGGTCCCAGGTTGAACCTTGGGGGAGGTGGCCTTTTTTAACAACTTTGTTAAATAATATATACTTATGGTTTCATTTCAAAACACAAGGTGTGTTGGTGGTGGAGTAGTTTGTAGTGAGGTTTAGTTGTCCAAGGTCCTAGGGTCGAACCTTAGGGGAGGCACTTTATATTTTTTTTGTTTTCTCACAGCTTTGTTAAATAATATATATCTATGGTTTCATTTCAAAACACAAGATGTGTTAGTGGCGGAGTGGTTTGTGGTGAGGTTTTCTGGGCCAAGGTCCCAGGTTTGAACCTTGGGGGAGGTACTTTGTTTATTTTTTTTCATTATAACAAGTTTTTTTTTAAATATTAAATCAAAGTCAGTGACAAAAAAAAACATAATTATTTTTTTAAATGAGTAGAGGTAGGCCGGGGCTATAATGAAAGAACAAAGAAAGTTGTGAAAATTGTGTTTTGCGATGCAATGTTGTACCTAAACAATACGGTGACCGTCAATGTCCGGAAACGCGCAGTGAAGCGCGCGTAGGGATCTATCTAGGGAAGTTGCATGATTGTAGGGGTTGCAAATGTAGAATATATAGCACATAATTTTAAAGTCTTGGAAGTTTTCTCAATGGCATGGACGAGATAGGTAATGGTTCAAAACAATTTCGGATAATAAAAAGCTCGTAAGCTTTTTAGCGCAATTTAGAAAGGTAAATCATTGAAGATCTAGGTTATTCACAAATTTGAAACAAAAAAAAATTGTCACACCCTCAAATTTCCATATGCGGAGTTTTACCGCGAGGAGCGTAACATACTAGGATCCAACTCAACAGTCACAATAAACGACAACTATATGTAAAAGATACGTAAGACAAACCATGCCATAAACAAAACCATGATTCAAAATGTAGCAGAAGCAAATTTAAGTTTACAAAATCCAACCAAGACAAAACATGAATTCAAAGTTCGACATCCAAAAACATGATCCTAGACGCGAGTGCGACTCCGTGTACCTAATCCGATTGCTGCTACCTTAGCGACCTGAGAAAACATGCTAAAAACGTCAGTACAAAATACTAGTGAGTTCACAGGTTTTTAAGTAAAACATTTCATGAGTTTTGAAAGATTCATCATGTTACTACTGTATTATGAAGACACTCGCTAGGCGTATGAACCTCACTATGACGTTACCCTAAAGAACCATTGAACTAACTACCGCTTCCCATGACTAACGAACTACCGCATTCACAGTCAACAAACTACCTTATCCACGACTAATAAACTACCGCGTTACGGTTAACGAACTACCACATTTGTAGGCCACATGTAGGGCTGTACACGAGCCGGGTCGAGCCGAGCCAAGCCCAGCTCGAGCTCGAACTTAAACCGAGCCAGCTTGGCTCGGCTCGTTTTTTTGATCGAGCTGAAAAGTCGAGTTCGAGCTCGGCTCGTAAATGTTCGAGCCGAGCTCGAGCTGGCTCGAGCCAGCTCGTTATATTTTTTTTTTTATTTTTTTACAAATATTTATTAAATAAAAAACAATAAAAATTAAATAAATTACACATAATCATGTACATTTTTTTTATTTTTCTAAGTTATGGTTTATTTATTATGAAAAGAAGGGGTAGATAGGTAGTATGAGCGGGATTTTCAAATTTTGAATTTTAGAACTGGGTTTGGAGCCAAAATATATTATTTTCATTTATATATTAATTACACATACACAAGCCTGAGTCGAGCCATATGTCGAGCCATCGAGCCGAGCCACGAGTCGAGCCATCGAGCCGAGCCACGAGCTGAACACCCCTAGCTCGAGCTCGGCTCAATTACAAAACGAGCCAGCTCGGCTCGGCTAGAAAACAAAACGAGCCTCTTCGACCGAGCTTTTTTCGAGCGAGCCTCGAGCCGCGAGCTTTTTGTACACCCCTAGCCACATGAAATAGAACATAAACGAATCGTACAAGTAACACCAATATAACATGATCTTTACAACTAGAAGTACGTAGCATGTTTCTCCCCCGAAAACGAAAACAGTAAAGAGAGGGGCCGTGAAACTCACCTTAGGTTGCATCTTCAAGTTAATAAAGATCCCGACACGAACTGATAGTCCCAACTACTGGAGACCTAATCATAAGTTTACATAAGTGTGATGACTACTAACCCGAAGGCTAACTAGTCCCCGATTGTCCAGATCTTGACTATGTGTGTTTAAAAGTGTGTTTGAACGTTAACCGGACATACCAGACAGACCCGACATCCCGTTGGTGACCCATTACATCAATTAATCAAGTAATTAAGGTTAACATACAAGTTTCAAGCATAAAACACAAAGTTCGCATCAAAAATTGAACATACGAAGTCGTAAGGTCGATCAGGAGTTTTCTGGGTTGGTTCGACTCTAATGGGTCCTGGTTCGACCATGTGAAACTTATTCGACCAATATACAAGTTCATTTGACCTAACGCATGTTCCTTCGACCTTAACACATGTTCATTCGACCCTAACACGTGTTAATTTGACCCAAATCATGTTCGTTCGACCTAACTGAAGCACATTCGGCCTGCATTATACTTGGTTCGACCCTTGGACACTCTCATTCGACCCCACGTGGGTCGTAGGAGACCCAGGTTCAACCCTTACAGTTCCAAACATTTTAAAACGCATCAAATCGCATCAAAACAATCCGAAAACATCACGAAACACAACAGTCAAGTATGAACAACATATCCCCACGAAACTCTACCAATTTTACTCCAAAAACAGTCCGTTGTAATACGTACCCAAAATGGAAAAAATTATGAAAACGCCACATCATGCATGAAAACCTTACCCGATTTGGAAACTTATCAAATTCACCAATCAACCAGTCCAATATGTTCAGATTATTATGTGCAAGAAAACCCCCAATCATATCATTATCAATAACATCATGAACAAGCCCTAAATCTAACCTAAAATCCCAAAATGAGCAAAATATCAACATCTACCAATTAATAACCTAAGATAATCAAAACTCATCATCAATAACTGTTTTAAAACATTCTTATAACATCTATACAACACTTAATCATCACACAATACATAACACACATAAAACATCATTAACATAACATAAAACATCATTAACACATGTTAACTTGTATGAAAACTTATGTTTTATGATTAGGTTTTGTTTAGAAAGATGTTAGAAAGGTTTTTAATTGTGAAAATAATCTTAAAATAGATCTTGACCTTTGGGGTTTAATAAAAACGAATCAAAATGCTTTAAAAAGGGTTTTAGATCAAGAACACACCTTAGATCTTTGCTTGGAAGATGTTTGTACGTTAGATTAGGAAAAACAAGTTCAAAAACTCCTTCCCCAGTGATTAAAGTTGAAAGAGAGCGTTAGAGGCGACTAGGGTTTGTGAAATGATGAAAAATGGCAAAGTATGGTATTTATACCCAGGTCTGGTTCAACCCCTTGCAGAGGTCGAATGAGAACTGATGTGGTCGAATGAGGCTTTACATGAATTCCATTCTCTGGTTCGACCCCCCTTAAGGTCGAACCAAACTTGCCTTTTCCAGATTTTCCAGTTTTGTCGTTTTAACGCATTTTAACACATCCTAACACATGAACATGAAATCCTAACACATGTTAATCATATAGAACCATGTATAATCATATAAACATCGTTAAAGCACGTATCTACATATCATATCACATATATAGATCATTTCATGTCTGTTACTTAATCTAATTTATGTAATTCACCAATAACGGGACTCGTAACTCGTGTGTGTGTGATAACCTTAATGATCCCCCGAATCATTGATCCCTGGACAATACGTAATGTGACTTGACTCAACTGACTCCGTCAAGTATGTCTGGTAACGTTTTTCGCTAAAGTATACTTATATGTTTCATAAAATGTTAACCTGAATGTGTCGGGTGTCACATCATCCCCGTGTTGAAAGAATTTTCGTCCCGAAAATTGCTCGGAGCCAAAAATGAAAGAGAAGAAAAGAAAAAAAAATTCCGGTCGTCACATCATCCCCCTATTGAAGGGAATCTCGTCCCGAGTTTCACTCAGCTCCAACAGTAATGAGTGCCGATCTAAGTACACATTTAAGTAACGAACAAGGTTACCTAGGTCCTATCTAGTCTCCTCAATCCAACGAGAACCCCGGTCCATAACATGAACCGTAATGAATCCGAACGATAAGCAGAATTACACGTACGCCCAACCGAGCACCCATAACCCCATGCAACGTTACACAGAATGCAGAACAAATCGAAAACCCTAAACTAAGGATAATAAAAACAGGCACTCCATGCCGAAGAACCACTCCCCAATGATAAACACGAAACAAAGCTACAGACTGCCACAAGATTAACCCTCCCTGATCGAAGAGGCGTGGAAGACTCTTGTGATCGGTATAAACGACACACCTGGTACCGTCCAAGTAGTGCCTCCAGGTCTCCGACTTCAAGCCGATGAACACACGATAACTAAGTCTAACCACTGACAAAACTAAAAGGATATGATGCTTCTAACGGTGCAGAAATCAAAATGAAACCAAAGCATAGCGATTAGTAAGAAAGAAACATATCGGTGACAGTGTCAGGATCCTCCTGGTTCTCCCTCGAACCGATGACGTAGACACGCGCATTTCGTCCGCCACCCTCGTTGTTTCCACTGCCACCTACAGTCCTTGCCTCGGCCTAATTCAACTTTGGGCAATTACGCTTGAGATGCCCTGTCTCCCCACTGTTATAACATCCTCGATTCCCTGGGAAGCAGGAGTAGGGACAATTGCTTGATCCTGAACTGGCTGAAGATTGACTCTGCAGTTCCTAGCAACATGGCCTATCTGCTTACAAATATTGCGACGGAACTTTTCACAACTACCATAATGATGGAACCCACATCGATTGCATTTCGGAAGTTTCCCCGTATAACCTTCTTGTTTGTGATCCGATGATGATCCCAAAGGTTCGACCTTTTTCACCTGCTGCTTTGGTTGGCCTGAACTCGAACTTTTCCCAGTACTATCCCACTTCCTCTTGTTGTCCACCGGCGCTTTGATAACAGAGCCTCTAGGAGGCAGAACACCCTCAGCTACCTTCATGTTGGTCATCTTAGTAGCCAACCTAACAGTTTCAGCAATAGTAGTAGGATCCCTTGCAGCCACCAACCCTACAATCTCCGGAATCAACCCGACAATGTACTGCTCAATTCTCCTGTACTCTGGCGTCGATACTCCCGGACACATCACTGCCAGCTCATTGTGTCTGATAGTGTACTCTTCAATCTCAGAACCCACCATCTTGTGATTCCACCACTCATGTTCCAACCTCTTAACCTCTTCACGCGGACAGTACTCAACCTTCAACTTAAACACAAAATCTGCCCAAGGCATGGCATTGGCCTCCCCTAGACCAAGTGTCTGTGTGGTGGAGTTCCACCAAGTCAGAGCGGGTCCCTAAAAATTTCCCAAAGCAAACTTCACCCAATCAGCAACTGGGCATTCACACAAAGCAAACACTGATTCAATCTTTTCCAGCCACCTCAGCAGTTCCACAGCTCCACCTGTACCTCAGAAGTTGTGGGGCTGACAGTCCTTAAACCTCTTGTAGGCGGTTCCCGCCGGCACCTGTGTAGTGGTATTACCTCCAAAGGTCTGCTGAGCAGCCTGGAAGGCAACCAATGCAACGTTCAATTGCTGCTGCATCATTTGGTTCAATTCATCCTGTGTCAAGGTGATGTTACCACCACCCTACCTCCGCCAGTGCCGCCTGCACGGCGACCCCCAATACGCCCATCATTACGACCTGACATCTTTTGCTAAGACAAGAACAAGACACTCAATCTCCCACCAACGCTAAACCAATAGAAGTCAAAAGGAGTCAAGAATTGGGTCCAAACGTGACCATTGATCCTAACACGAAGTCCACCAAGTCTTCCATGCATTTCAACTTATGATTTCCTGTGCACCCGAAATGATAAATTTCTCTACATAGTCCTCTGGGCGTGCCCCGAGTTTGAACCTTAAGTCACTCAATACCCACAACTTAGAAGAATATAGCCAACTTAAAAGATCAACAAACAAGTTCCTTCGACTTCAAACTCGAAGGGAAAGATGGAGTAGAGGTAGAAATAACCAAAGATAGAACAGAACTGATGTGGTGAACGAGGCTTTACATGAATTCCATTCTCTGGTTCGACACCCCTTAAGGTCGAACCAAACTTGCGTTTTCCAGATTTTCCAGTTTTGTCTTTTTAACGCATTTTAACACATCATAACACATCATAACACATGAACATGCAATCCTAACACATGTTAATCATATAGAACCATGTATAATCATATAAACATCGTTAAAGCAAGTATCTACATATCATATCACATCTATAGATCATTTCATGTCTGTTACTTAATCTAATTTATGTAATTCACCAACAACGGGACTCGTAACTCGTGTGTTTGTGTGTGATAACCCAATGATCCCCCGAATCATTGATCCCTGGACAATACGTAATGTGACTTGACTCAACTGACTCCGTCAAGTATGTTTGATAATGTTTTTCGCTAAGGTAGACTTATGTGTTTCATAAAATGTTAACCTGAATGTGCCAGGTGTCGCATCATCCCCCTATTGAAAGAATTTTCATCCCGAAAATTGCTCGGAACCAAAAACGAAAGAGACGAAAAGAAAGAAAATTTTTTCCGGTCGTCACAAAAATTATAAATCATGCGAATAGGTAACCTTATGTCTTTTCCTGATTTTTGTTCCAATGAAATCATGTAACTTTTATATTATTATGTGTGTTGTATTCATTTGTTGTCGGAATTCACAGGTCAACAGTTTGACGAAGCAAAAAATGAGGCAGCCAATATAGTTGGTGGAGAGGACTAGGTAGAACAATTAAACGAGGATTCAAGGATTTGATGAATTTACTACAAGGATTTGATGCACAAGGTTTTATATTTAGATTTTACCCTTTAAGATAATTAAGACATGATATAAGTTATTCAATAATTATAATAAACTCTCATTTTAATTTACTAAACATGTTGTGGTTGCAAGTTTGGGTTGATTAGGGTATTTGAAGCAACATTAAGGTGTGATGCCCAATAATTAAATACAGACTAATCCAAAGTAAAGTTGATGCAGCCAATTGTAGTTTGATTGGGTTCTCATTTTTTGATAAACTATGTGAATTAAGCTGAATCTGTAAGAGTTATATTATACAAGTATTATGCTTCTCCGGTTCTTAATCATGCACACAGGGAATGGCATTTATCGAATATGACGACAGTTTCGCTTAAACTCTGTTGCGAAGCGCGGGTAGTAATACTAGTTATATATAAAACATGAATACATACCTACTTAAAAAACCTAAAAATACATTTAAACTAAAAAAAACACAAACACACAATTGAGCTAGGACACAAAGCGAAAGAGATGGTCGCGGTAATGTCGGAGTGTCCTTCACCTCTGTGTAAGCAATCTCCTCCTCTTTGGTCCAACGAACCATGGTGGTAATGGTGTGTGGGTTGAAGGTGTAAGCGGTTGTGACGGTAGAACTCCGTGGGAGGCTGTGATGGTGGTGTTGTGGGTATGGTGGGAGAAATGTGGGACGGTTGTGTTGTATTTATATTTATATTTATATAAAGATTTGATAAAAAATAAATAAATTTTTTTGGCTGTTACTAAGGTCAGTGGCAGAACGCTAAAAAATATTAAATGCTTTCCACCGTCGCAGCTCGGCAAGGTGTAAGCGAGCTGCATGGACTTTTAATGAAGCTGAAGGGGGGGGGAGGTGCTATCGTTCGTCGACAGTAACCGAGAAAACCTAGCCAACGAGTGCTCTGTCCACCCTAAATAAACCAATATTTATTAATTAATAGTATTTATCTTTATGTTTGCTATGTAAATCTTATGATTATCTCAATTGTCTTTGATGTGAAATAATGTTATTAAATCATAATTTCGTGTTCATCTTTTATTAATTTAATATTTATTTTTAACTAATTATTTTTATGTTTCCGTTTATTAAAAACCATTTAATTTTTTATTGCTCTAACCTCATATAATTTTTAATTTTTTAACGTAATAATAAATAAAGGACAAAAAAATGTTATAACTTGTGTGAAATAGAACTTTTTACATTAAATGAAACTATAAATTAGAATAATATTTCCATTCAGAGCAGAATAGGCTAAAATCGGTCGTTTCTAAAAAAAATTACGCATTCAAGACCACCGTCTCAGTCACCCTCTGCAATTGTTTCTGTCTCTGCCACCCATCCCAACGTAGTTTCTCTTTTTAATATACATTTTCATTCTTATTTACATGATTAAAATTGTTGTTTTCTCATATTATAATACGATAATTTATATGCTACATCATAACATAAATTTTGTCACTTCATATTAGATTTTTCTATCATATGAAACTATTATTATATTTCATAACATATTTGCTAAAGAAAACTTGATACAACGGTAGTTATAGATCGATGTTGTTTGAGTGAGCAAATTCCGATCTATGTGTATTTTTTTTTACTTACCTCCCTTTATAACAAGAGATTGAAAGACGTCTTCCAATAGTTATATTCATTTTTTAAATGAATATACTCCTTTATAAGTATTTTAAGTACATGTTTTATAAATAAACCGACGTAAAAGAATATCAAAACACTTATAAAAGATTATTTTGATAATAAATGATTAGCAAATATTATTTTGATAAGAAAAAATGATCAATCAACTTTCTTAAGTAGATATATAAAAGTTCAAACATGTTTCTCAAGATCAATGTTTTAAAAAGAAAAAACTTTTGTGTATGGGTTGTGATCAGAGACGAAAGCAACATATTTAAATTGAAATGTAAAACATAGTTCATAACCATGACTTAGTAGTATAGTAGTATGATGTTGATCTCTCTTTCACAAAAGCATGTGTGCTATAAAAAGATATACCCCAAACGTAAATAATCATCTTAAACACAACTATTCCTCACTTCTATATGTCTTATTTAGCAAACTTATATCTTATTAACAAACTTTCTTTGTGAGTGTAAATTGGCATTCAGTTATTACAAGTCTTTGAGCTTAATGTTCAAGTATCTAACGCAATTGTTTTGAATGCTACATTATATATAATCCTTCCAAAACTTAGAACATGCCCCTCCACTTTAGTTAAATTTACCATTTTAAATAGAAACTTTTGCAGATGTTTTTTTTTTTTTTTAAATTAACTCATTACAAGCCGGTAAGTGTCTCACTCCATAAGCCTTTTCTCTTTATAAGATATGATGTAATATAAATATCTACAGTTCAATGTAAGTTTCATTTAAAACCTCATTTTATTGTACAAGTTATCTAAGCAATTATGTACATGTCGTTAAAGTTGTAAAGCCATAACAAAGGGGTTTAAGTTAAGGTTTAGCTTATGTAAAGTTTTGAATATTATCAAACACTTGCAGTGTACGCATGGAATTTCAGTTATTCATTAGATGTCTATGAAAGAAGAACTTTGTGAATTAGTGTTATACTTCATTTAAAAGTTGTTATGGTCAGTGGCGGATACAATTTTTTTTTTATGGGGGGCACAAATTGATTAGGTTAAAAGACGTTATTCCAAACATGTCGAGTAAAACCATTTCATACTTATTTACTTAATAATAAAAAGAAATACTTATCAATTGACCAACCTTGCAATTAAACACATCATCAATGTTTTAAAAACCGGACCATACATTAAACTGGAGACATTACCGGTTCACTGATTGGATCAGTTGGACCAACTAACTCGGATTTAAGAACAAAATGAGCTTAAAACTTTAAATAATATAAAAATTCAAAAGAAATAATTAAAAGAATAATATCTTAAAAATAGGTATTGGAAGAAAACATGGAACACAACTACTAAATCAATAAATCAAGTTTAAAATAATAATAATAATAAAACATTATAAGTGAAAAGATAAGTAAGAAAAAAATCGTAAGAAAAAAACATGTGTATGCTCTTTCAAACACACTTTCCAGGTGCAATGACTAGAAAGCATGAATTACACAATTTTTACTTGGGTTGTTGGGCCAGAGGACAGTGGGCACAGGCCCACCATTCATATGCTTTGTTTCCCCCTCTGGTTATAGTAGGTGTTTTGAAAAATTGTTTACGAAAATGATTTATTTTTTTTAATTTGTGAAAATGGTGTGTCTTGTTTTACACCACGAAATGTGACATAAATTTTTCCTTTGTACATAACAATTTATTATAAGACCCTACGTAGTGGGGCGTGAAGACCAACTTAGCGCCCCCAACACCATTACAGGGGGCGCTAAGTTTCAAAAATGGGTCAAAACGTGATGTTTATAACGCCATAATGTTAAACTTGGTGCCAATAAAAACGTGCCAAGTCCGAAATTGTTGTTGTTGTTGCTTATTTATTTATTTTTTACTTTTATAATAGCGCCCCAATTTTTCCCCCTTCCCACTACACCCAATTTTGAATTAACGCCTCATGCTGACTCAGCTGCAATGTGAACCAATCAGAAAAGGGGGCGTTATATTTTTCACCCCCCACTACACATGGTCTAATAAAAAAGTCTAAATACTTGTGTTATATATGTACCCTACACCAGGCTTCCAACTTGAATATTATATATATTCAGAATATATATACCAAGCATATCGTCAAGGTGCATGTAGGAACCCAATTGCCATGACCAATCAAACGGTGTTGGAGCCTTGGCATGACTTAAACGGGAAGGTTGTTATGGTGACCGGAGCCTCATCCGGTCTGGGCCGAGACTTCTGCATTGACCTGGCTAGAGCCGGCTGCAGAATCGTTGCAACAGCACGACGGAATGAGAGGCTCGTGTCTCTCTGCGACGAGATCAACAGTCTTGGAGAAACATCTTGTCCTACTGATGAAATCAAGGACAATAACCGCGCGGTGGCGGTGAAGCTTGATGTTAGTGCTAAGGGTCCTGTCATTGAAGCCTCAGTGAAAAAGGCGTGGGATGCATTTGGGCGTATTGATTGTTTGATTAACAATGCAGGCGTTAGAGGTAATAAAATATATATTTCATGATCATGTATTTAAAAAGTTTTTGCACGACAACAATGGCGGATCCAAAGGGGTTCCTGCCTTCCTGGGCTCGGTTTGGAAAAAATAAGTTGAAAAAATAGTGAAATTAAATTAGTAAAAATCTACGAAAGGTGTATTTTTATATTTAGGTCTCCATTATGCAAAAAGTTCTATATTTAATCGGATGGTGGTTAATCGTAAAACTTGGTATAAAAAATTGGGTCTTTTAATTAACTATCCTTTGATGATGTGTTTGCTTTAAGGTAATGTGCATAACATGTTCAAATTACCCGAAGACGAATGGGAAAATACCACGAGAACAAACTTGACTGGGGCGTGGTTGGTGTCAAAATACGTTTGTGCATATATGCGTGATGCAAATATACGAGGATCAATCATCAATATCTCATCAATTTCTGGTGTTAATCGTGTACATGGAAGTAAAGGTGCTGCTTATACTTCTTCAAAGACGGGAGTAAATGCGTTAACCAAGGTAATCTTTAACCTTCCAATGGTCACAAATTCACTAGTCGCAAAACGCTACTTGTGATCATAGTTTCAGTCAAACATAGCCAGTTTACTAGCAAGTAGCAACATGTGTTCTTTTCTTTTCTTTTTGGGTCTAACTAATGATTTGATTAGGTAATGGCAATGGAATTGGGCATGTACAAGATCAGAGTGAACTCGATCAGTCCGGGGCTTTTTAGGTCCGAGATAACCGAAGCTCTAATGGATAAAAAGTGGATCAACAACGTGGCTCAAAGAGTTGTTCCTTTAAGAACATTTGGTAAAGTCGATCCAGCATTAACCAGCCTAGTTAGGTATTTGATCCATGATTTGTCAGAGTACGTTAGTGGCAATGTGCTCATTGTCGATGCGGGCCTTACCTTAACCGGTGTCCCAATTTTCTCTTCGCTTTAAATCATGGATGCACAAACGAGTTTGTTATATGTAGTAAATTAAAATTTCAGAAAATCAGTTTCATGATTTTTCTTTATGGAATCCCAATGGGTTAAAATCGTTTAATCTTTCAGTTTAAATATTTCTTTATTTGATCTTAAGACATTTGCAACTTAAGATAAACTAGTAACTGTTAAAGGCGCAAAGATGCAAAGGGTGAGCCTTCGGCCTTAGTGCAAGGCGTTTGAAAATGAAGAGTTTTTTAAAGCAAGACACATAATAAAATTATATTTTTAGGGGTTTTAAACATATTTCAGGTTTCTATAGGGTTGTATATGGATAGTATAATTGTTTCAGACTTGTTTAGACAATCTTGGTCGGAATTCCATCTGAACTTAGTCTGAAAAAATGCGTCTGAGGGCCTAAAAGTTGGGATTTTGAAGCGAAGGGAGAATGTTGCACAAAGCCTGAAAAGAAGGCCTAGACGCACGCCTGAGTGAGCCTTGACAACAAAGGTATTAAGCCCCCGTGTTGTGGCGGGGGCATAAAATATGTGAAGTAGCACTAATTCCACACTACCAACTTAAAAAGAAATAAAAACCAAAAATTAAAATGAATGGAAAGTAGACATAAAAACATTTAACTACGCAAGTGAAACGTAAAACATAAAAAAATAATAATAACTAAGTCGATCTAAGCCCCGTGTGTTGCAACAACCTCCACTATCATCATCCTTGTCTTCTAACAACCCATCAAAATCAAACCCAACCTGTAACATCATACTTGCAACAACCCCCCGTCACTATCCATGTCTTCTAATTAAATGAAGTGGAGAAAAAAAAGAGGGATAGTGGAGGGTAGTGAATCACATCGCATGTTAATAGAGGAGAAAGATGATGGAAGGGGATGATGATGTGGCACTAGGGTGGAGGATAGTGATGATGGTTTACTAGTGACCACACCCCATGACCTTATACATAAAGTACTTGCAAATTAATATTTATAATAATATAAAACTAGTCGTAACTCGTAAGCCCCCGCATTGCAGGGTAGTGGACGTAAAACCGTGCTACCCTCATTGGGGGATAGGGGTAAAATGACGGACAAAGCGTGATCACTAAACATTGTGCAAAGTTGCAACCGAACTACCACCAGATCCGAGACAAAAAAACATAAAACAAAAACTAATAAAAAAAACTAAACGCAATTAACTTTTGTGGCAAAAAAAATTAAAGACCCGAAGTACAAAAGTATGGGGGAACGGGTGCATAACTAAGTTTAGGTTTTTTTTCATTTTATTGATTCAACTAATTCTGCATTGCCACATCACTTCACTGATTTACTTCGATGAAACAATTTTTTTAGGCAACATTCCACCGATTCATTTCGCTAAAGCGTGCGAGGATAACCAACATGCTTTTGTCCCTTTGGCCTTTGACACTTTTGGCTCATTGGCACCGGGAAGCGATCAGGTTTCTGACGAGAGTCCAGCGGGTGGTCCACAGCAACTTCTCGACTCCCCAGGGGCGAGGATTTGTTTTCTCTAGATTAGGGTTCTCTATCCAAAAGGGGGTGGCGGCGCAGCTTGTTGCCCGCCTACCTGCTATTCTTATGTAATTTGCCCCTTTTTATTGAAATAAAATCTAAATCAAAAAAAAAAAAAAAAAAAAAAAAAAAAATTACCGTTTAACTAAAAATAACCGTTTGATTAACTAAAAAATATTCGTTTCATTAAAATAAAATAAAAAAATACAACAAACATCAATTAAAAAAACATATAACACCTAAAATCTACTCGTCACCTTCATCGTCACCGTTGCCTTTAACCGAATAACAATCCCAATCGTATTTCGCCACGATTTCTTCTTTACGTTTCAAAACCAATTCCAAGGATTTCCCTTTGAGGTGCTCATGCAGTTTTGAATACTTATTCAAGCTGTGGTCATACTGCCTTTGCCTCAACAATTTCTGTTATTCCTCTAAAAACGCAAAAGTTTTTTCACCTTGTTGAGATTGTAGGGTGACAAACTGGTTCAATTTATCTTCTTTCATCGCTCAGTATAACCCAAATTCGTCAACCAAAGATGTTTTGCTTGAAGACTCGGTGGCAACGGCTTTCTTATTTTTGTGTTTTAGTCTCGTTGGGTTGGCATCTTCATTGAGATCTGCCATGTGGCTAGTTTGGGTGGAGTCGTCCGGTGTGGAAAAGGCAGACGCGTTATAGTTTCCACCTTCGAAGACTTATGTATCTTGTCAGAATGACTATCGGACTGTTCTTCACCCATCAACGCTTGCTTTTTCCACTTGTCATGATCTTTTAAAATCTCCCATGCCGCTTGATGTTTAAAACTAAAAGGATTAGTTTTTCCGTAATCTCTCATCGCCATTTGCATGACATTAAGATCACTACATCCACTCCCTCGTAGGCGCTCCTATATTCAAGCAAGTAAAATTATATTTTAGAAAAAATTATATAATTAAATAAAACTATACGTTAAATATATCATAATCGTTACTGCTTGTTGATGAAGACCATTGAACGCATTCATTTGTGGGTTCATGGCGGTCAATTTTTGAAGTAATTTGATCAATTGTTCGGGTGGATCCTCCCAACAATTTTATGTAATATTTTTGGACCGCCCTCCAAAAACTCCCCTTGCTTCTTTGATTACTCTTCTCCCTGTTCTCCGACACATAGCACCAAACTTTTGCCAAAGCAACCTCTTGTGCGGTATTCCACTTCATAGCGTCGTTGAGCTTGGACTTGTTGTTGGCAGCGTCGTTGTTGAAACGGTTGAGACGCTCTCTGAGATAATATGGACTGTGGCGGTAGTCTCTTGATGCATCGTCCTCCCAGGAACTTTCGTCGTAATCGTCGTCATTGAACCGATTGTGCTCTACATGGGCCTGATCTATGATGGGTTTCCCCAGACCTCCCCTATGACAGGAAACAACCGGTGTTTTTGTGGTTTTTGATGTTGAAGCCATGATGGTTTTCCCTGTTATTCGTCGACGCTCAAGTTGAGCGTCTAATAGCTGTTTTTGGCATTCGTACCAAACGTTATTAAATGCATCGATTTCCTCCTAGGTGGGAGGTGGTACGTTGGTAGCATCAAAGTATATGGCTCGAGGGCTGAGGATAACATTGTCTTGGTTGTCATAATCATGACCCTCAGTTGTATTTGGCCCTGGGGTGATGTCTTCGACGACCCCTAAGGGAGTATAGACCTTTGGTGGTGATCTGTCATTTTTTGTGGGAAAAAATGGCTGACAAGGCTATTTAGAGTATTGTGGTAAGGCCATGGATGCCGCCAATGAAGAAACACAAATCCTGGATCACCGGGTTAGCGTGATCTTGGTAGTGATTCTACGGGGTGTTTTATAAAAAATGTGTGTTTATAAAACGTGGTGGGTCTAGGGATAAGACAAGGACGTTAAGAGACAACATATTAGAAGAGCCGAGCCTCTAAACGTTAGTAAATAAACAAAGGTTGGAAAAGTACGATGTGCTCGTAGTCTTTTCAGCGAAAGTGTTAGTGAATATCGGATGCCAATAAAAGGAGAACGGACTCCTCCTTTTATAGTACATCAACATGCAACTTCCTCAACCCATCCTCTACCCTTAGTGGGGCCCGACCCAGGTAGAGGTGTCTCTAGATTTCCGGCTCAAGTCCCTAAGCCCAATGGTTCAGGGGGGTTGATAAAAAAGAGGGAAAATGGGGATGTTACCGTCCTGTCCAAGATACACGTGGCGTCCGTTGAGTGGACGCCGATGGGCGGCGGACACGCGGCGTCCGCCTATTGGCTATTTCAGGGCGGTGGGTAATCATCCCTTTTATCTAAAACCTGAGACAAGTGGAGGTTGCAAAAGTCTTCTGTTAGAGAGAAATTTTGGCTGGGAAACTGCCACGTCATCGTCCTTTCTGGGTGTCAGGCTGAGTGCAGCCTTTGATTGGTTGAGAACTCTGACGGGCAACCTGCTGCGTCAGGAACAGTTGCCTAGGGCAGCACTGCCCTGGGGTGTGTGTCTCGATACTGCCTTGAAAGGAATCTTTCAGTCGTGTCGAAGAAGGTTTACTTATCTTGCTGAAGAAGCTTCGTTCTGCGTCGACGTAAAACGGGCAGGTGAGCATGCGTCCGTTAAGTTGTGGACGCATGATGTTCCACTGACGTAAAACGGGCGGGTGAGCATGCGTCCCTTTGAGTTATGGACGCATGGTGTTCCGCTGACGTAAAATGGACGAGCGAGCCAGCGTCATGTAGGAATGGACGCCTTGTAGTAGCTAATATGGTATCACTAGTGTATGATATTTACTAGCGTTTGGTACCATATCTCTTCGTATTGTTGTCTAAAAGAGTGTCAACTGTCTAAGTCTTCGCTCCCCAAAGTTGGCCAATAACTTGGTTTTTATTTTATTTTAATTTTATTGTTTTTTGTTTGTTTGTTTGAATGAAGCTACAAATTTCATTAAAATAAAAGGATAAATTAGATAGGATAAATTAATAACTTGGTTTTTTGTTTTTGTTTTTATCTCAATTCCATAAAATTCCATGTCAGGATCCCACCAAGTCTTATTATAGATATATCCGCCATTGTGGTCACTCATAACCACTCCAAAAGACTTGAAGAAGATGGAGCCAGTGAATGAAAACAAGAAAGAAGAAGAATCCATGGAGATGTCAAAGCAAAGAAGCTTGGTGGGGTCAAGACCTTACCCTTTATCCTTGGTATGTATGCTCAAACCTGTTAATTTCAATAAATTTGTAATGAAAAGTTTACCAAAATAGTCAAGTTGGCCAAGAGATTTTCAAAAATGGTAATTAAAAACTAAAGCAACGGCTAGGGACTTTTTTAAGTGCTTAACGGCTAACAGTGGAGTTTTAGCTAGCACCTAGGGGCTTTTTTAGTGTTTAAACGACTAATAACCAATAAGGGACCAATGATATAGGGGTGGAGTGGTTGGGGAAAGACTTGATGTTCCTTGTGAACCAGGTTTAATTCCCACTCTCCCTATTATTTCATGGGCATCCAGGTGAAGAGCGAATATGGGTGATGGCGGTTCAACTCGGATATGAGGTGAGGTTTTACCGATTGTTCCACTGTTGTGCCTTCGGGCGGGTGGATATCGGGTTTCGCACATCTGGGAGAGCCAAGGGGCTAGCGGTGGTCAAGTAGTCGACCTTAGCCACAACGCCCGATGTCATGGTGGATACATCGTTCCTTTCCGTTAAAAAAAAAACTAATACGGGAGTTTTAGACGGTGGCCAAGAGCTTCTTTTTTTTAGTGTTTAGCCGACAGCTGACTTGATTTTTTTAGAAAACTTTTTGGTGATAAAGTTGGTCTAACTTGACCTGTTTGGTAATTTTGCCGTCTCTGATATTGGTAGTTTAAATTATTATTATTATTATTATTATATTATTATTATTATTATTATTATTTTATTATTATTATATACACACACACACATTTATTTTCTATTTGTTTATTTATTTTTTGAGCCGAGGGTCTCTTTGAAAGCAGCATCTCTATTCTCAGGGATAGAGGTAAGGTCTGTCTACATCCCGCCCTCCCCCCACTAGGGATGGACAAAAAAACCCGAGCCTGGCGGGTATACCCGAAACCCGAAGCATTTGGGACGGGTATACCCGATACCGACGGGTTAGGGATTGGAAAAAAATTATTTCGCGGGTATGGGACGGGTATAGTATTAGGCGATACCCGACCCGATTACCCGAAACATATACCCGCTAATTTTTAAGTTTTATATATATTTTTCTTCACTTAAGGTTCATTTTAAGAGATTCATTATTGAAAAATTTATAATTTAATGACATTATTATTTATATTTATATGCTACAAAATATAAAAATATTCTTGAGATACATATTATAATATATACTTTTATTCTAAATATTTCAAATATTAGTATGATGATGATCATACATATGTTATTTATTACAATTTAATATATTATTGATTTCTAAAACATAAAACACCAAAAAAAGTAAAAATATATATACAGGAAAATCTCAACGGGCATACCCAAAACCCGCGGGTATGCTCTATACCCAACGGGTAATACCCGCAAAAACCCGACGGGTAATGGGACGGGTATAGGATGAGATTTTATAACCGGGTATGGCCGTATGGGTATGGTATTAGCCAAACCTGACCTGTTGCCATCCCTACAGACCCTACCAATAGTTCACTATTTATGAGATTTTACTGGGTATGGTTATTATTATATTTTATTTGTTGTGGATTAAGGTCATGTTTTTAATAATTTGGCAGGATGGATAATTTTGTTTTACCAACTCATGATTGATCATAAAAGTGAATAAAAAGTCTACGAAATATTAAGGGTGGGCGGGGTGGTCCGTGATGGTCGTGACCATCACGAACACCGCCTTGCCTATAATATCACGCCCGCATAAGAAATGGCCGTAACAACCATCACACTCCCATTTTTTCTCTCCTCAATATTTTATTATTATCACTGTATCCAACGTTAAAGATTTTTTTTTCTTTTTGCTAAACTAAACTAAACATAAACATTACATAACACGCTCAGAAACCTAAATTTAAACATTAATTATCCTAAAATTTTTACATAAAACTTAAACATTAACCTAAATTAAAACATTACATAATCCTAATTAAAACATTTAATAAACCTAAATTACTAAACACACCTCCCGAGAGTAGTTATCACAATCCTCTAGAGTGTACTCCGGCAACGACACATCACGATCGCTATCACGATCATCCGACCTAGCGTTCGAGCGGATGCAGCCAAACTCAGGACTTGAAAGACGATACGGTTCATCATCCATGTTCACATAAATCCGCACCAGTTTCACTTTCGTACCCTTCCTCATTTGGAACCGGAGCAGGAGGGTTTGGGATGAAGTTTGTTTGTCTCTCCCCAACTTGTAGTTTACTCAATCCCAGCACAACCATAGTGTAGTCATGGGCCCAAATAAATTCCTCATCTGTAAGCGGAGTATCTGGATCCATATTTGCTTGACTTGGTAAATGAGGAATGGTTAATAGTTGGTTTAGAATGTTGAGTCGACAGGAAGTGTACAATGGTTGACGGGGAGGAGGAGTGTACACTGTTGGAGGAGGAGATGACATTGGTTGAGGTTGGGGAGGAGGAGACTAGGGGTGTAAACGAGCCGAGCCGAGCCCGAGCCTGACTGGGCTCGGCTCGGGCTCGTTAAGGTTTTGTGAAGCTCGAGCTCGAGCTCGGCTTGGTTCGAGCCTACAATCTTGAGCTCGAGCTCGGCTCGCTAGCAGAATCCAAAACTCGAGCTCGGCTCGGCTCGAGGTGATTTGAGAATCTCAAACAAGCTCAAAAGCTCGGCTCGAGCTCGCAAAAGCTCGGCTATAACTTAGGCTCGCGAGCCCAATCGTTAAGGCTATAACTTAGGCTCGGCTGTAACTTAGGCTCGGGCTCTAGCTCGTTAAGGCTCGATTAGGCTCGCGAGCCCAATCGAGCTTTGTATCTAGGGCTCGAGCTCGGGCTCGATAAACTAAATGAACCATATTTCGGGCTCGGCTCGTTCGAGCTTTTTACCGAGCCGATCCCGAGCCGCTACGTGTCATTTACACCCCTAGAGGAGACGACATGGCTGTGAACGTTAGCGACAAGAGTATCGCATGAGGTTGGAAGGTCCGGCTGTTTCCTTATGACAACCACCACCCATATCTTTGATCTTTTTGTGTGTGGATTGAATAGTGTGAGTGATACTTGTTTCCTGCTCGGTATTTATGGGGTTACAAAACTAGCCGTTTGAAAATTAACCGTTTGAAACTTAGCCGTTTGAAAAGTAGCCGTCGGAAAAGTAGCCGTTTAAATATTAAATATTATTCGTATTTTATTATTATTTTTTTATTTAATAAATTTACTTTGTATGTTTTTTTATTTTTATTTTTTTATGTTTTTTATTTATGTAAGTTTTAATGTAATGTTTTTTATTATATTTAAAAAAAATGAGTGCGATGGGTATCATATCACCTAATGCAATTAACCATGTGTAGTGGCATGGTAAATGGGCGCTAATGGGCAATTTTCGTGCCTCATTCAAGCCCAAACACTTGCACTTGTAGGTTAAAGGGGCTCTAAATGGGCAAGTGTGGAATATTTCGCACTCAACTATTGTTCCTTCTTCCAACCAACTTCTACCACTTCATTTTTCTTTTTTTTTCCTTTTTTTATTTCAAATTTAATATTTTTATATACACACATTCACACCACACCACTACACCCCTTGTGAAATTCAAGCCCTAGTGGAACCCACATGATACTTGTCAAAAAATGCCCAAGTGACGGGCTCCAAATTTTAACCCCCCACTACACATGGTCTTGGGGGGCGGGGTGCTCCACTAAAACATTTTCAACTTCACTGATTTACACCAATCCTACATTTGCCACATCACTTCACTGATTTACTTCACTAAAACAGTTTTTTAGAGGCAGCACTCCACTGATTTTTTACCCAACAATTAATTATTTTCACAATAATAATAATAATTTATTATTATTATTATTATTATTATTATTATTATTATTATGTTTTTCTCTCTCATCCCAGATCACGTCCAGGTTCTATGAACCAATAAATCCACCTTCCTTCTTCAACATTATTATTATTCCCATTCATCCCCAAACAATTCATCCGTACAGATTTTGCATTTTCTGTAATGGCCTTAGCTGTTAATACTTCTACCTCCCTTGCAATTTCATCTTCATCTTCTTCCTCGTTGTGTTCTGAACAAGGTAATGTCAACACCACACAAAAGCGATTCAAATATGGTGACCGGGGGAGGGGGATGAAGATAAAATTGCAAATAGAGAGAAGAGGGAGATAGATAGAGAGGGAAATGTCAGTACTTCACGGATCGTTAACTAGAACCCAAATTTGGTTCACGGGACCACTACCAGCATGGGGGTGGCGGCGGTGTTTACCGTGCTGGTAGTGGGGTACCGTGACCAAATCGGTAGGCGCCCCGTCCCCCCTTAGTGATAAATGTGATGGAAATGAGGTGGCACAATATTATTGGTTGTGATGGTGTGATTGTATCACCAACCACCCCATCCACCCTATAATATACCATGTAAGACCCCCCGTATCGAGCGTGAAACCTGGCGCCAATTAGTTTTTTCGCGCCCTTATCACCGGTACTAAGGGGCGCTAAACATAAAAATTGGGTTGGGGCGTTTCAAATTTAATGTTGTAGTATAAATCAAACAACCAATAATATCCCGACACATGGACCAAGTTTGAATGTAAGAGTTCAAAAAATTTAAACTCCCCAACGTTACTTTTTTTAAAAAACAAACGATTACTTTTTTTTTCAATTTATATATACACACCAACTTTATAAAAACACAACTACAAAGACAACCACAAACACACTACATTTACATTTTATAGACACAACCACAAACACACAAAAACCAATTATCTCAAACATTCTAAGATATGGGTGGTGGATATCCTATCGAGCCTGCCGGACCTTTCAATCTCCGGCGATATTCTCGCCGGAGACGTCGTCAATCAGTGTTCTCTCCTCCTCCTCCTCCTCAATCAATGTCATCTCCTCATCCTGTAGTGTACACTCCTTCTCGTCAACCAGTGTACACTCCTCCTCGTCAGCCAGTGTACACTCCTAGTCGAGTAACTACCATTTCTCCTCTACCAGATTACACTTCCCCAACTCCAGATGCTCCTCTCACAGATGAGGAATATATTTGGGTGTTGATTACACAATGGCTGTCATGGGAATGGGGCAGCTACAACTGGTGGAGACCCGACCCAACGTCACCCCAAACCTCCTGCTCCGGAGCCAAATCAGGAAGGGTACTAAGCGGACACTCGTGTGGAGTATGTGAGTATGGATGATGAACCATACTATATGCCAAGTCCCGACTATGGCTGCATCCGCTCGGATGCAAAGTCGGACGGTTTGTGAGAGCGATCGTTCTGTGTCATCGCCGGAGTATACACTGGAGGATGGGATAACTACTCCCCGTAAGTGTTTTTAAGTAATTTAGGTTTAATAAATGTTTAATATTATTTATTTTTTACTATTATTTGTATGTTTTTTTTTAATTTTATTTGTGTTTTTTAATTATTTTGACTTAATTAAATAAAAAATATAATAATAATAATAAACAACCAATCAGGAAGGGGGGGGGGGCCCTTAAATCCCCCCCCACCCCACTACACCCCATTTTGATTTAAAGCCCACTCAACTATCATGTGGACCAATCATGAAGGGATCCTTAAATTTTTTTCCCTCCCACTACACATAGTCTAACGTCTCTATCTTTATATTTGGCTAAATCCAAAAAAGTTGTGTCTTCAGTTTCATTTTTTGAAATGGTTTCAAATCTTCTAATTAACATTAACATTTTGGTAAATTTCACAGCGAATGAGATATGTGACAGATTTGCCGCGACTGGATTCAACGCCAATCTGATAACATACTTAACGGTACAACTTAAACCTGCCACTAGTAAAGGCATCTAATACCCTAACCAACTTCACCGGTGTTTCTAGTTTTACGCCAATTGTTGGTGCACTAGTTGCTGACGCTTTTGCTGGTCGCTATTGGACCATCGTCGTTGCCTTGCTCATTTACGAACTGGTTTTGTACATTTCTTTCCATATTAAACACCAACTTATAAACATTAATATGTCTTTTTTTAAGTAGTAGTAAAAATAATAATAATTATAATACTAGTAATTATATAATAATAGTAATAGTAATATAGTACTAGTACTAATAGTAACAGTAACTGTAACAGTAACAATAACAATAATAATAATAATAATAATATTATGTTCCTCTGTCTGGTTTTACTTAGGGTATGATCCTCATTACCATATCAGCATTCTTGCCACAATTTCATCCACCACAATGTCCCACTCAAGTCAACTGCAAAGAAGCATCACAATCTCAATTATCTGTGCTTTATATCTCTCTTTTTTGACATCAATTGGGTAGGAGGTACACGGCCATGTGTTGTTTCGTTTGCTGCAGATCAGCTTGATATTTCGAATCCGAAAAAACAAGCAAAAAGCTGGAATTTCTTCAACTGGTACTACTTGTTATTGTCGCTAGCAAGTTTATCTGCACTAACGCTAGTCGTATACATCCAAGATCGAGTGAGTTGGGGTTGGGGTCTTGGGATTCCTACGATTGCAATGGTGGTTGCATCTGTAGTGTTTTTGGTTGGATCTCCACTTTATCAGAAAGAAAAACCCGAAGGAAGTCCGTTTGTTAGAGTTGCTCAAGTGATTGTTGCTGCCATCAAGAAGCGGTGTGTTGAGGTACCAGTAGATGATAAACTTCTTTATGAGAACAAAGATCTTGATGCAGGCATTTCTAAGGATGGACGGCTTCTTCATACTAATCAATTAAGGTAATTATAAAACATATGTCAAATTAATACTCCGTTTAGGTAGATTAGTTTCGTTATTAAACCGAATGTATATGTTTTTGAAGGTGGTTTGATAGGGCTGCCATTCTAAACCAAGATGATACAACCCATCTCCTTACAAACTCGCCAAAACTATGGAGACTTGCTACTGTGCATAGAGTCGAAGAGCTAAAATCCATGATTAGACTGTTACCATTTGTGTCAACGGGAATACTATTTGTGATGGCATATTCGCACCAAAATAGCTTCACCATCATGCAAGCTCGAACCATGGACCGCACATAACCAAAACTAGCCCGTTTGAAATACCTCCGGCTAGCATGGCAGTCTTTGAAGTCCTATCCATCATTGTTACCTTGCATTATACGACCGATTATTTGTCCCTTTTGCATCTCGCTTCACAAAGAACCCTGCAGGCATCACATGTTTACAACGGATGGGTGTTGGGTTCTTTATAAACGTATGTGCAACATTGGTGAGTTCGTTTGTAGAAATCAAAAGAAAACAAGTAGCAAGAGATCACAAACTTTATCGACCAGCCAACCCATATAATACCCATAAGTGTATATTGGTTGGTTCCTCAGTATTCGCTTCATGGTATAGCTCAAGCATTCTATCAGGTGGGGAAATTGGAGTTTCTTTTATGACCAGTCACCAGAAAGTATGAAAAGCACAGCAATGGCCTTATATTGGATTGCAATTGCACTAGGACAGTATGCAGGGACATTAATGGTGACATTGGTCCATAAGTATAGTGCACAAAAAAATGGAAGAAATTGGCTGCCAGATAGGAACATAAATAGAGGTAGATTGGAATACTACTACATGCTTGTAACTGTGATACAAGCAGTAAACCTTGTGTATTTCTATGTATGTGTATGGTTCTATACTTATAAGCCCTTAGAAGAGGTAACTAAAAGTAGTGAGGAGGGAGTTCTAGAGTTGGTTGTAGATAACAACATGGTAGTTGATTTTACAAACGGTCATGAAGGAAAAGAGACAACGATACATAGTAAGCGTACTAAGTTTATTAGAAGAGAATCATCAATGAACGTGTGTATTTGTCTGATATCTGTATGTAAAGTATTTTCAGCTGTTAAAAGTAAAATCAAGTAATTTGATGTCTAAGAGCATTCACATTAGCTGCTTGATTTACATCTCATAATTACACTAAAAATCACTACTTTTCTCTTTCCTTTAATTTCTATTTAATAATGCTTATTCTATACTTTGATCTTTCTCTTTTCTCCTCCCTCTACTCACAACCACTTTTAAAAATATTAAAAAAGAGAAAATTGCAATTTTCGTCCCTGTGGTTTGCCTAAACTAACAGGTTCAACCAAGGCTTAACACCCTGAGTACCTGTGGTTTGGTTTTCTAACACTTTACGTCCCTCGACCTAACGTCCGTTAGATTTTCTGTTAGTTTGAGACGAAAATGACTATTATACCCTTAATTTTTTGGGTGAAATGACTTTTATACCCTCCTATCCTTCTCTCCAACCAACCCACCCACCCACCACCACCATCACCACCCATCTGCAACACCACCACCACCATCTCCACCACCACCACCACCTGCAATACCACCACCACCCACCCACCACCACGGCCACCCTTTTATACCCTCCCTTCACTCCATCTTTTCCACTCGAACAATTCCTTTCATTCAATAAAATTCTCAATAATAATAACCAATCCATCTCTTAATCTTAATTTTATACTTTTATTATTCCTTCCTTCACTCACATGGCGTCACCTAATGAATCTTCTGCAACCATAGACTTCATCCGTCAACACTTATTCATCGACGACCTATCCTTCTTCAAACATGCTCTGTTTTCTCGGATACTAATTCACCCATTTCTTCTTCCTCCTCTCTGTTTTCGATGAAACAATTCCAATTCAACCCAATACCTGAACCAGTCATCTGTTCAAACACAACCTTTCACGAACGAAAACCCTCCTAAACATATCCATTCCGTCGGCTCCTCAGCCTCAGGAAACCCACGGTCGAGGAACGCCGGAAATACAGAGGAGTTCGACAACGGCCATGGGGGAAGTTTGCAGCAGAGATTCGTGACCCGAACAAGAAAGGGTCTAGGGTTTGGTTAGGGACGTTTGACACAGCTGTTGAGGCGGCTAAGGCTTATGATACGACGACGTTTAAGCTTAGTGGCATATAAAGCAATATTAAACTTTCCCTTAGAAGTCGGGAATTTAAATGAGACGGTGGTGGTCAATAATAATATAATAATAATAATAATAATAATAATAATAATAATAATATTAATAATAATAATAATAATAATGGCATAGGAGGAAAAGGGTGGCCGTGGATGAGGGAAGGTCAAATTGTTTTGTTTTCGTAGAGGGTGGCGGTGGAGATGGTGGTGGTGGTGTTGCAGGTGGTGGTGGTGGAGATGGTGGTGGTGGTGTTGCAGGTGGTGGTGGTAGAGATGGTGGTGGTGGTGTTGCAAGTGGTGGTGATGGTGGTGGTGGTGGTGGGTTGGTTGGAGAAAGAAGGATATGAGGGTATAAAAGTCATTTCACCAAAAAATTAAGGGTATAATAGTCATTTCGTCTCAAACTAACAGAAAATCTAACGGACGTTAGGTCGAGGGACGTAAAGTGTTAGAAAACCAAACCACAGGTACTCAGGGTGTTAAGCCTTGGTTGAACCTGTTAGTTTAGACAAACTACAGGGACGAAAACTGCAATTTTAATATAGGAAGAACAGTCTCTCCACCCCAAGGTCTCCCCACGTCTCGCCTTCCTCTTATGACTATTAATATGCATTCATCATCTCCATCCCAATAGGTATTCAGATACTGACTAGAGATCTGTGGTCCAAAATCAAAATGGCTTTTCATTTTCCAAATTGAAACCTACGTACTACATCGACGCTCCTACATTCATCGCTGCCCTCTGTTAGCTCATGTAAGTTGCAACAATTACTATCAATTTGCTTGAGTATATGCTTCGATCAATGCTTTCACATTGTTTTAACTTCAATTTAGGTTTTAATTTGTTGCTCTACTTGCTTAATCGACAACTGATATTTCAGTTCAGGTTTTATATGATATTGTAATTGCTTAATCAACCCAAATTATTTCTATTCAACATTCAATACAAACATTCGTCCATCTGGTCTGTATTCAGTTTTTACCTAATTTAGGTCACTGGATTTTGGATTTCTGCTTCATTTCATACAGGTGTATCTTGTCAACTTGTAACGTATTTCTATTGAGTTTCCATTAGTGGCATTTTTCTACTGGTAACATGTTTTTGTTTCTTATGTAGGGTTTAAATCTAAATTTGGTTTATATTGTTAAATTTATGTAACTGTTGTTGCTAGTATGTCATAATGCTTTTCATTTTGAATTTGAATGTTATACTTTGCGTTCTCAAAATGGTGAATAACCTTTGTTTGTTTGTTTTTAATAAACTTGTCTTTTAGTTGTTTTGTTTATTCTTATTTATTTTAGTTTGTTTTTGTTTTGGGGACAGTATATATATTCACTAATAATCTGAATTTCAGGCAGGTCTTGGTACCTTATTGATAATGATGTTGGGAAAGGAGACTGCAACTAAGATCACAACCACCATAAAGAGCAATAACACATTTTACTCCTGACTCTTTAACGGTTGAGGTTTCATTGTACGAGTATGCTGAAGTTCTCCTATTTGATCAAGTATCAAATTTCATAATTTGTTTGCTTTTTTGTCATATCACTCCACATGGTATTAAATACCATTAAACTAAACATATAATTAAGATGTGTGTTGAGGTAATCAAGTTCCGCAATCATCTTTGAAATTCTCAATGATTTTTTTCATTAATTATCTAAATTGGTTTATTTTTGCTTCTATGAACAGGTGGAGACTAGGACATTTGAAGAACACATGAGGCCCTAAATTTTGCATTCCAAAACAAACTTTTAAGCAAAATAATGTTGGATAATATGGTTGGGCCATATCAAGAAAAGTTAGATATTGACCCTTAAACAAAATCAATGCAAGTTTTGATGGTCATCAGGTTGATTATCTTATTTTTTTCCTTACATATGTTGTGAAATTATACCTGTCATTATTTGCGAATGTTGATGGAAGATCCATGGATGTTGCACTTGCATGGTCGGTTGCCCTTGGTTCACTCTTTACATTTGCCACTACGATGAGCAAGAGAACAAGAGTTCACTCTGAGCGAATTGGGAGTCGTTTGACCCATTTCTTTTGAAGCTGTTTTTTTACATGTTGATATTAAAACAACTTTAACGAGGCATTCAGGTCAAAATTGCAACTTTACTTGATCATCTGCAATCTTTGTTTTTTATAGCAATATCCTCTGTCCGTATTTCTGACATTTGATCAAAGAAAACATGTGCTTTCCGCAACATGAGTCATTACACGTAGTGTTTCCGAGGCTGACATCGATAAATGGATGAAAGCTTTAGTTGGTTGTATTCGTGTTGTTGACCCTACATGGAAGGTCAACGAATTATATTATATTATATATAATATCTTTCAATATCCTTTTCTCCCCTTCTATATGCTCAGATGATTGTTGGACTCACTTGATGTAAAGATTTCTGCAGGAGTAGCTAATGAAATAAAGTTATCATTTGTAACAGCTAAAAGTTTGTGGCGCTGGTTAGTTTCATTTTTAAACAGATGCTTTAAATAAAATAGTTGTGCATATTTATGGGACGGGCGGTGTGTACAAGGCCCGGGAACGGAGAACTAACTGAATCCATAGAAAAAATATGTGTTGTAGAAGGGATGTGTTTGTTGTGATTTTGTTATATATATTTTCTTATCACATTATATTATCAGGCTTGGCATAAAGCCTTTGTTGAAACTAGTGGAGTCCTGAACACTATTGTTGCTTTAGTTATGAAGAATGCAAATTACATACGGTTTCTAGGAAGGTATGCTAGCTGCAGATTTTTTTCGCTTTGTAAGCTACATTATACTCATTTCAATTAACTTTTGGCATTTAGTAGTCCAAGTTGCGTTCTTAGCAAACTCACTTTTCTTGAGAATGAAACCTGGCAGTAGCAACTTGCCTGTAAACTATTTCATAATACTTATCGAAATCATAATTTTTTTCTTTTCAATTTGGATGATAAATCCAAGAACTTGGCTATTTGTTTTGAGTTTATGATCTTATCCTATTTTAGGGTAAAGTGAATCGAATCCTACACAAGGTGAAGCTTTGACTATGGTTTGTGGTCAGGTAGATATCTTTCTTGACTTTTGGTTTAGATTGTAAATACCTAACAAGAGCATTGAACACTCATTGTAAAATATGCAAGTATAGAAGACAAGATATGGGGTTGGGCGGGATGGCTAATGGGTCAAAAAGGGTTGAGTTAAAACATGTCACTTTTGACATGCTAACACCTTTGTCACAATTTAAGGTTTC
This sequence comes from Ambrosia x helenae, assembly GCA_030844895.1. Lineage (NCBI taxonomy): Eukaryota > Viridiplantae > Streptophyta > Magnoliopsida > Asterales > Asteraceae > Ambrosia > Ambrosia x helenae. Next base: position 57,657 of record JAUTDX010001532.1, read on the forward strand.
TACTTTTAGTATTCAAATATGTTGAATTTGTTAATTATGATTATGTAACAATTTTATTACAAAGACAAGATAAAGGGGTTGAGCGGGTTGTAGGGATGAGCTTGGTACCGGTACCGAAAATCACCAAAATGGGTACGGTACCGAAAATGATTGGGTACGATACCAGTATGAAGGTAAAACGGTAAAATATCGATGTTGTACCTAAAGTAGCGGTATCAAAAACATTAAAAAGTCGTACAGAATTTGGTACCGAAAATAATTTAGTACGGGAAATTCGGTTTTTATTTGGTAACATTTGCTCATCGCTAGCGGGTTGGGTAATGGGTCAAAATGGTTTTGAGTTGAAACATGTCACTTTTTATTATCTGGTGTGGAACACGTTGGTTCTGGAGAGAGGTCCGGGGTGGGGATGTATGGGCCGTTGATGTTGGGGCCGAAGAAGTAACAAGAGTTTGGGTAGGAAGAGTTGAAGTGATAAGAGTTGGGTAGGAAGAGTAGTAGGGTGGTGATTGTTCCATAGGGAATTTTGTATCTTTTCAATGAAAGTTGGTTGTTTTATTCAAACCGACCCATATGGGATTGTGTATCATTATATGTATAGTTGGTCTTTTTATTCAAACCGACATGTATGGAATTTTCTATGTTTTAGATGTAAGTTGGTCGTTTTAACCAAATTGACCCGCATGGAATTTTGTATCTTTTATATGTTAGTTGGTCGTTTTATCCAAACCAACCTGTATGGAATTTCGTATCTTTTAAATGGAAGTTGATCGTTTTATCCAAACTGGCCCTATGGAATTTGTATCTTTTAAATGAAAGTTGGTCTTTTTATCAAAACCGACTTCTATGGAATTTTTTTTTATTTATAAATGAAAGTTGGTTGTTTACCTAATAAACCAATCTACATGACATGTTACTTTTTTATCCAAATTTTTTGTTATATAAGATAAAACATAACTATGATGATTTATGTTTTATAAATGAAAGTTGGTTGTTTTACCTAAAACCTAGAATTTAGCACCTACTTATCATCAAAAAACATGCATTCTTCCTTCGAATTCATCTTTCAACTCTTGCACTTTGATTTCAAGGCTGTGCTTGGGGGGTTTTGTAAACCAGGGATTTGGCATGAACGAGCCCACATGGAGACCCGAGAAATAAAATCTGCTCTTTGATCTTTGAAACAAATCAATCGACGCTAAAATTAGGGTTCGTGCTACTTACCACATTTACAAAGCAGCATGATTTGGGGAAGAAATTACCACATAGAATTGTTCGTGAGGTTAACTAAATCTCAGAGAGATGGTTAAACAATATCGCATGATTAACTAGAGAATAAAGGTTAAAATGGTAAATAAGAGTTTTCTTTTTTTATGAAAACGCTTACACGTTTTAGGCACATGAGGGGTGGGATTAGTTAAATACAATCTGCATTTAGTCTTTGAACTCTAGGATGATACCAATCAAACTTTAAGACCTCATAGTGTTACTTTAAACTATTAGTATTGTAGGTTGTTACTTTCTACAAACTACAAGAATAACTATGGGTAATTATCACACGCAAAAAAAATTGAGATATAAATGTGTATAGGAATTAACCAACTCTACGCCTACAGATCCGAGTTGGATAAAAGATTATCGTGCTCTTTAATGTACACATTGTTTTAATGTTACAAATTTTAGGAACCTGTCTCAGCTGACGAGTACACTACTATGTTATATTATTATGGCTAGATTTTTGTTTATTTTTTTAGTGCACACACACAACCCTCGTCTCTTAAATTATAGAGAGAATTACACAGATTGTCCTTTAGTTATACATGAAATTGCATTCTATGTCCTTTTTTCGAATTTTTGACTCCTTATGTCCTTTGTTTTATACACTTGTTAACACCCTATGTCCTTTAGACCAAACCAGTTAAATAACTCAGTTAAGTTGGTCATGTGCCCCTCATGTGAGGGGAATCCTGTCTTTTCACCATCAAAAGGACAATCTGTGTAATAATAATAATAAGGACAATCTGTGTAATAATAATAATAATAGGACATTTGTGTAATAATAATAATAATAATAATATAATAATAATAATAATAATAATAATAATAATAAATAATAATAATAATAATCGGACCACCCTCACCCTCATCTGACCACATCGTCACCGATCATCGGACCACCTCAAAAACCCATCAGAAAACCCACCTTCACCATCAAACCTCCTCCCCCCCCCCCCTCCTCCCCCTGTCACCATCATCGAACCACCATCACCACAATCCTCCTCGTGTCACCTTCATCGGACCACCATCACAACCACCACCATTACGTCTTGTTTTTTTAGCTAGAGAGAGAGAGAAACCGGGTGTGTGCAAACCCACCACCATCACCTCCCACCACACCTTTCTGCAATGCCCACCACCACCTACGTCCTACCCTCTGCAAAACCCACCACCACCTACGTCCTACCCTCTGCAAACCCACCACCACCGTGAAACCCCCATCCTTCATCCCCCTTCTGTTCTTCAGATCTGAAACACAACCAGATTCAGATCCACCCCCCTCGTCGAACCACCACCATCACCGGACCCCCTCCGAACCTCTGCAAACCCCCGTCTTCATCATCACCGCCGTCCTCACCCTTCAAAATATATGGTTTCTGTGTGGTTTTAGAGAGAGAGTGCGAGAGGGTCGGTTAGAGAGAGAGAGAGAATGAGAGAGAGAGAGAGAGCTGTGTGATAGAGAGAAAGGAGAGAGAGAGAGAGAGAGAGAGTTATGATTATTATTATTATTTATTATTATTATTATTATATTTTTTATTATTATTTTATTATTATTATTAGAGAGAATTACACAGATTGTCCTTTAGTTATACCTAAAATTGCATCCTATGTCCTTTTTTCGAATTTTTGACTCCTTATGTCCTTTGTTTTTACACTTGTTACACCTATGTCCTTTATACGGGGGTGAATTGAAAGATTTGCCCCTCACGTGAGGGGCACGTGATCTACTTAATCGAGTTTTCTAACTTGGTTTGGCTTAAAGGACATAGGATGTAACAATGTATAAAACAAAGGACATAAGGAGTCAAAAATTCGAAAAAAAAGACATAGGATGCAATTTTAGGTATAACTAAAAGGACAATCTGTGTAATTTTCTCTAAATTATATTCCTAAAATTCATGTATTGTCCACATTGTGAAAACACAAGCCCACTGCCGACATTAACTTAATGGAGATAAAACACGCGGTTGTAAGTAAGAGGGGACGGGGCACTATCAGAATTGGTCACGGGTACCCTAACTACCAGTACGGTAACACCGCCGCCATCCATGTGGGTAGTGGTGTGGTCTCGTGAACAAATTCGGGTTCTAGTTACCGTGCTAGGTAACAGACTTGAAGAACAAACTTTCACACAAATTAATTATTATTTTTTTTCTTTACTTCTTCAATAAATCAATTCACCTTCAATGATTAAAATTGTTACATAAAATTAAAACGGGTAACAAAACCTAGTGTCACGCGGACCCGGGTTTTTCGAGCCGCATTCGTGCGGCGTCGCGTTGGTTTAAGAATTTTTCCCGAACCAGAACCCATTTTTGCACCCCCCCCCTGCGCGCGTAGGGGGTGCCAGAGTATAATGCAACATAAAAAATTTAATATCTTCCATTTGTTTTCACCTTATAAACTCATTCATTTTCCATCTCCCACCATTGTGGGACAAACCAAACTCACATTCACTTATAATTTCCAACATATAATATAAAATCAATGAATGAAGGGCAACTTAGCTCACTCATGATGCGCATGAATACGTGAACTTATTCTGAAAAAAAAATATGATGAATCTGTTAAAATGATAAAAAAAAAGAAGGGGAAATGGAATTTAATAATCCCAACATTGGAGGGTTGGAAGGCAACAGTCCCAACTTGAAAATTGTAACACAAACAGTCCCAACTTATCAACATTTTTATTTTAATGGTCCCAAACTAAACCTCAGTTAAATTTTTCTGTTAAGCCAACGTGGCAAGTCCATGTGGCATAGTATGTCCAGTTGGCAAAAAATGTGGGTCCCACTTGTTTTTTCAATTAAAAAAAACCTATGCATGTATTATTATATCTATCTTCATCATCTGTGTATATATTATACACACACACACACACACACACACACACACACATATATATATATATATATATATATATATTATATATATATATATATATATATAGAGTATAACCCACCACCCCACAACCGCTGTCACCACCGTCCACCACCATCTCCGACGACCACCACCCACCCTCCCTCCTCCTCCTCCTCCTTGTTTTCCTTCCGATGTACACCCACAACCTGCACCAACCCGCCACCACCAACCAAAGCCCACCCACCATCATCCCCTCAAAACTCCACCCCATAATCACCACTCTACCATTCACCCCCACAACCACTTGTAAAATTAGGGCTTTCCCCAAATTTTAGGGTTCTTAGTTCGTCACCATCAACCACCGCCACCGTCAACCATTTTTTTGGTTGGAGCCCTAATTTTACAAGGGGAAGAAGGGGAAGAGAGAGAGAGGAGTTGGGAGCCGGCCCTTGGCTGTGTACGGCGGAGCTCCGGCGGACCACCCCCACCCCTTCCCATATCGGTTGCACTTGTTAAGATCCCGGCAGAGAGAGAAAGAGACATCAGAGAGAGAGAGAGAGAGAAACCGAGTGAGAGAAAGAGAGTCGGGTAGAGAGAGGAAGAGACGCAGAGGAGGAAGACGAAGACAGTGACGGCGGCGACTGGAGCTAGGGTTCCGATTAGGGTTCTGAGCAAACCAGGTGTAAAAGATCCCTGATTCTTGTTATAGGTTTAGTTATTATTGTTGAGGTAGTTATCGGTGGTGGATGAAGGTACCAACGGCGAATTGTGGTGGCTGTCGGGTGGTGAACAGGTACGCAGAAGGAGATGGTTTATTGAGATGGTTATTGAGGGTGGTGAACAGGACGCAGAGGAGGAAGACTTGTGGTGGCTGTCGGGTGGTGAACAGGTACGCTGGATGAAGGTACCAGCGTTCTTCTCTCTCAGCTCTTTCTCTCTCTACGTTCTCTCTCTGTATAGTGTATATATATATATATAGGGTAAGGATCCTGTACAAAGGGAGTGTTTTGTAAGAAGGCTAAGAAGGATTAATGACCATTGGATGTGTTAGATCTAGGGTGTAGATTAATTGGGTGGCATTTTTGTAAATAGTGTTGTAATTATAATAATTAATTAGACCATTTAGGGGCATAATGGTAAAACATACTCTACATTTAAATGAGACTTCAATATTAACAGTCTATAAATCTCCATGATTCACGTGATTCCCAAAACAAAAAATCACTATTTCTGGCAACTATACTCTCTCCTTCCATGGAATCTGATCATAGATTTTGGGGTATCATACAAAATGTAAGTCTTACTTATTTAAACATTAGTCTTCATCACGTAACACAAAATTATTGGAGATTTTTTTTATAGAACGATGATGAAGACGTCGGCGGATGATGATATCACAAAAAACATCAAAAAATGGAAAGCAAGAATAAACAATCTTATAAAACCTCCTTTTTCGATTGAATATAAAACACATAGTAAACCATTTTGTGCTTGGTGGATGATTGATGAATATAAAATACCAAATTAAGCTGTAGTGTTTTTTTAGATGTATATTGTTTATGTGTTTTACACCATTTGGGGTTATTACAAAAGTCGAGTGTGTTTTTGTATGTGGTGGTGGATGCTTTTCGAACGTAAAACACATCAAGTAGTAGTGTTTTTATAGAAGTATAATAACTATGTGTTTTACATCATTTAGGTTCATTATATACTCGAATGTGTTTTATATGTGGTGGGATGTCTTTAAATGTAAAACACATTTCAGTTTTATATGTTTTGTGGGTCATTTGAAGTTTGTTGGGTGTAAAACACAGAAACACAATATGGTGAATGAGAGAAAAATGCTCGAATTATATTTTTCTTGTTAATGATCAGTAAAGAGACGATGAATATAAAAAAAATAGTAGAATCGATTATTATTGAGGGAGATCAAATCCCTATAATCACTCAAACCTCATACTACATATGGATTATTAAATGAAAACTATCATTTCTAAATTTAAAACTAGTGTGGGTCTTTGACCTAAATGCCCAAATGCTTATAATTAAGTAGTGCCACATGTCACAACAAGGGTCCTTCTTATCCTTCTCACAAATATTGGACTTTGTACAAGAACCCATACCTATATATTTATATATATATAAATATTTGGTATAAAGAAAAAAAAAACACATGTACCTTGTGGGACCCACATTTTTTTTCCAACTAGACAGATTTTGCCACGTGGGATGCATACGTGGCACTTAACTGGAAAAACTAACTGAGGTTTAGTCTGGGACCATTAAAATAAAAATGTTGACAAGTTGGGACTGCTGTGTTACAATTTCAAGTTGGGACTGTTGCCTTCCAACCCCCAAAATTGGGATTATTAAATTCCATTTCCCAAAAAAAAACAAAGAAATATTGATATAAATTTATAAAATCAAAATGGAGCTATGTTTGCTTCACACGCCTACATATTCACTTAAACATTATTATTATTATTATTATTATTATTTATTATTATTATTATTATTATTATTATTATTATTATTATTATTATTATTATTTGGGTAAAGAATTAGTGGAGTGCTTGCTTCCAAAAAAGTGTTTCAGTGAAGGAAATTAGTGAAGTGATGTGGCAGTACAGGATTGATAGAAATCAGTGAAATGAAAAACATTTTCAGTGGAACGCTCCTACCCCTTATAGACCAAGAGGCCATGGACTCATATTATGACTGGGATACCACTACCTTTTAGTGGAAAAAAAAAAGAGAAAAAAACATGACTATGGAATAGCCTTTATGTTATTCAGATAAACATAAACATATCATGAAATAAAATGATTGGTTGTTAAAATTTACCCATATGGTACGGCTAGAAGCCTACAATTCATCGGATTGCCCAATAGATGCTTGATCTATACAAGAGAATATTAGCTAACCCACACATTGTTGGAAATCGTCGAGGTAGTTGATGAGTGAGTTCAAACCTCATAAAAAGTAAAAATGAGT
>JAUTDX010001533.1:0-79613 GCA_030844895.1 Ambrosia x helenae
GTGCTCTGTACGTGTTAAAGTTTAAACATGAATATTTTACCTTCGACCGCCGCCCTGGGGCGTCATCTTGCATAGAGAACTTCCCTCAGAGCGTCAGAGACAAAGAATGGAGGAAAAAGTTCTTCTATATTGATGAGCAAATTCTACCAATTGTAGCCCCTATTAGGTATCCAGAGGGGAAACTATCCGATGTATGTCCGGCTCCCGCCGTGTATGAGAAAGATCCGTTGTTCATAGCTCTGACCAATAACCCAACGGAATGTACTAGCATCCGGAGAGGGCTATGGTTGCAGTGGGTATGAGTCGTCTATGGTTGGATGACACCGTGTTTCCCGAGTACCGCCGAGAGGATCAAGCGCGATGGCAATATTTTGACGTGTTGGATCCTGCCACTGCTCACCTCATGGTGGAACATGACCGTCCCCTTGGGGCTTCAGAAGCCGACGTTCTTAGCCAGACAATAGGTAGTTTCCACATACCGATACCCGTGAAGCAGTCAGGTGAAGAGGGTCCTCGGAACCACACGTTCCTGTAGATGCAAGTGTTGGCGTTGATGTGTCCAGAGAGAGCTCCCTGGGTCCCATTGATGCGGACCCGTTGAATGTGGCGATGCCACAGGAAGATGTTGCTTCTGGGAAGAAGAAATCCAAGAAGAGGAAGAAGATTGATGCCGCTGATGTGGGTTTGCTGATGGCTAAAAGACAGCAGCTGAAGGTGCTGAAGGAGAAAAACTCTCAGTAAGTTTGCCGACTGGATATGCACTTGTTTACAGTAATGTTTGCTATTCGTACTGACAGGGTAGCATGTCCTTTGTAGGTGCCAGGATCGGTGTAAGTGACTCTCCCCCGGATGCCCTGATAGGGATGTCCGGCTCTGATGCTGGTGGGTCGTCCATGCTGCCACCCCCTTCCAGTAGTCCGGGTGTGATTACCAGCGCAACGGAACCCTTGCCATCTTCCTCACTGGGAATTGCTCAATCCGTGTCTGCTAGTGCTGTTACCCCTACCGGCACGGTGTTAATGGATGCCTTGACTACTGAATTCATTGTTACTGCTACCGGGACTTCTCCTCCTCCTGTGGTGTCGACTGCGGTTGCTTCCGTGGACGTCCCCTTGACCCAAAAGCCGACCTTTACTCTGTCAGCTAGCACTGTCACGACGCCGGCTGGTGCATCTGGGCAAAGTTTTTCGCAGCTACTGCGAGATGTTCAGAGGCATCCAATTAGATTTCCGGGAGGAATCCGCACTGGTGAACAGACTGAAGGTGAATCATCAGATGAAATACCTCATAATGCTTATCTTCCGGGATCAATTGGCGTCCATCGTTGAAGCACGTCCGATATGTGCCTGGTTGGCATATTGCTGAGTCTACACGGCTTATAAATCCGGACGTGATACGCCATTGGACTGAATTTTCTGTCCCCCCAGCAGAGAGGTACTATCTGCAGGGTCTTGATAATGCGCAGCTGGCAGAGAATGTGATGGGAGCGAGTGTAAGTTCGTCTACTGCTCTATATGAAGTGCTAAGGAGGTGGCGTGTTGACCTGGCACATCTTATCAATGTCCGGGAAGAGCAGGGCCGCACGAAGGCTGAAAATGAGCGGTTATCAAAGCAGTTAGCTGATCAGGAAGTGGAAGTGGTGGCCCGTCAAGTGGCCAAAGAGAAAATAGAAGCGGATATGGACCGGATGGTGACCAGGCATACTGATGAGAAAGTGGAATGGCACCGTCGGGAAGACAAGTTGAACAAGATGGTTTTTCGTTTTGAGGATCGGGTCAAAGTCCTGTCGAAGGAGTTGGAGGCTGCGAAAAATACCATTTCCGGTCATCAGGCGGATATGGAGAGGTATAAACTTATGTCTGCAGAAGTGGAAACATATGAGTCTCGGATCCGGCGGGCCGAAGAGCAGAGAGATGAAGTGCTCCAACAGTTTAACGACTGTCAAAAACAGCTTGAGGCCGCGAACAGTCGTGTAGACACGGCTGTAAACACTGCTGAGTCCTTCAAGGCCCAAGTTGATGCTTTGCAGTCCCGGGTGGACGTGTTGGCGAGTGACCGTGACTGGTTGATTCACAGAGGCATTCCGGCATCCTGGCGTTATATTCGTGGCAGTGCTGAGTACCAGGATCGCATTAATGCTTTTTATGAAGTGTCTATGGAGGCCGGTTACCATGACGGCCTAGCCTACGGCAACCAGGTTGGCTTAGCCGGTAAGAACCTTCCTCCCCCAACTGCTCATGAGAAGTCTTTGCCGACCCGCGTCGCTGATAGTCTTCAGGCTTTAAGTACTGATACCTTGGAAGCCATTGACCGCTTGAGTTGCAAGGTTGGGGACGAGGGAACCTCCGCCCTCCGGGCCGAATTGGAGCCATATGTGTTGGACTCCTCAGACGACGAAGATACTTCTTCCGGGTGAAGTCAGGATGTTTCCTTGATGTAATATTTTGGACGTTGTATTTCGATTACCACACGTATGTGTATTTCTTGCAAATTATGTATTTTGGAATGTTTCAATTAATTATAACGTCGTTATGTATTCCCATCGTTTTGTATTCCAATCGTTCATGTGTATTTCGATTGTTTGGTATACTAGTAACTTGTGCCAGCTGGTCTGACAGGCAGTTAATGCTGATGTGACAGTGGCTCTCAATCAGTCATTAATTACACCTCATCATTGCACGACGTCACTGCTGTCACGTGCCACTGTTTTGACGGCGAATGTCAGTGAGTGAATGATGACTTCTGAACTTCCTGAGTGTCGCTATATAAGTCAGGTTACTTATCATCTTTTCCCTCTAACCCCACCCACAAACTCCTGACCTTATTCCAACATGTTGTTCAAACGATCTTTGTTGGAGGAAATCAACCGTGAGCTAGATGCAGTGGATGGGTTAATTAAACTTCGAGAGTTTGCCGATGAGATGGATCGTCGCCGTGCAGCGATGGAGGAGTATAACGAGAGGACTGCTGGGTATGTGCCTGCTCGGCGGTATGGGTTAACATATTCCAGGGGTCCCAGAAGGCTGTTTAACGAACCAGCTCCAGTATTGGCCTTGCCTGTCCCTCAACCTATCCTAAATGTGACAGAGGTGGTGGACATTGTTGGAGTTCCTGCAAATGACCTAGGAGATCCGGTTGCTGCCGAAGACGGCGTGGTGGTTGAAGATCCCCTTGGGGATGATGCAGAGGCTGAACCCTTGTTGGAAGGGGGGCTCTTGGTGTTACCAGATTTTGCTCCAGATGGAGAAGTGCTACATACCCCTGCAGAGGTATTAGCTATGTTAGACGACTAAGTGTAATGTGAGCCAGGGGCATAGTTCCTTTTTTGTTAATGCCCTTATGCCTGACTCTGGTTTATGTTTTGTATAGCGCTATGTTTGGTGGTAGGTTAGTATTTTGTAATGGCTATGGATTTTGGTCCTGCCTCCTACCGTGGTGAATGATTTTTGTACATCGATCAAATGGATATAAATCATTATGGAAAAGAACTTGCCGTGATCGGCGTTTTATTAATTCAAATTAAACAAACTGTGAGGACCAACAGGTCGATTGTTACACAGCTATTATTATTGACATAAAATAAAGGAAAAATGACAAACTATTTCTAGTCGATATCAAGACTTAAATGTAGCATTTTTTCAATTGAGCAGCATTCCAAGTTCGCGGGATAAGTTCTCCCGTGAGCTGCTTCAAGGTGTACGCCCCTTTACCCAGCACTTCAGCCACTTCATACGGCCCCTCCCAGTTGGGACCCAGCTTGCCTTGGGGCTGTGACCTGCTTGCTTCATTGTCGCGCATGACCAATTCTCCTACTTTGAAAGATTTCTCAAGGACCCGTTTGTTGTAGTATTTCTCCAACAGTCGTTTGTACCGGGCTTCGTTGATGCAGGCGGTGTCCCGGCGTTCTTCCAGCCTTTCCAAGTTCTCCCGCAGCAGTTGTTCATTGGTACTGCTTTCATTACTCCTTCGCTGTGTAGGTATAGCGACCTCTGCTGGAATCATTGCTTCAGACCCGTACGTTAAGCTGAATGGTGTTTCACCATTGCTTGTTTTCGGCATGGTCCTGTGGGCCCATAACACATGTGGTAATTGATCCACCCAGGATTTACCTTCATCATCTAACCTCCTTTTGATCCCATCCAGAATGCTCCGATTTGCTCTTTCAACTTGTCCGTTGCCCTGCGGGTGTGCGACTGAGGTGAAAACCTGCTGGATATGGAGCTCCTTACACCAGTCCTGTAAGGACTTGTCCGCGAACTGTGTTCCATTGTCACTAACCAGATACAACGGGACTCCGAACCTGCAGACTATGTGTTCCCATAAGAACTTCTTAATGTTAATTGCTTCAATTTTGGACAATGGCTTTGCTTCCACCCATTTGGTGAAGTAGTCGATGGCTACCACCAAGTATTTCAACTTCCCGGGGCAAGGGGAAATGGTCCTACTAGGTCTATCCCCCACTTCTGAAAAGGCCATGCTGCCATTACAGGTATCAAGTTGTTCTTAGGCCGGATTGTGTGCGGCGCATATTTCTGGCAGCTGATGCATCGTCGTAAAACCTCCACCGCCATGTTGTGCATTCCCGGCCAGTAGTAACCGGCATTGGTTATCTTTGCCACCACTGCCCGGGGACCGGCATGTATCCCGCACGTACCTGCATGAATTTCTTCCACTAAGAACTTAGCCTCTGATGGGGCTACACACCGCAGTGCTGGGCCGAGGTATGACTTTCTGTATAGGATGCCGCCTTGCAATTCGTACTGTAGTGACTTGGTACGCAACTTCAAAGCCTCTCCCTTGTCATCCGGCAGTGTGCCGTGTTCCAAATACTGTTGTATCGGTGTCATCCAGGAGACCTCCACTGCATGTATGCTATGTACGGCTGACACCTGGGTTGACGGTTGTTTTAGGGTTTCGATGTGGACGTCTTCCCTGGTTCCGGATGACGCTAACTTGCTCAAGGCATCGGCTATATCATTCCGGTGTCGCCGAACGTGTATCAGCGTTATCTTTTTGAACTTGGACATCAACTCTCTAGTCTTGTCCAGGTATTTTGACAGGGTGTCATCCCGGGCTTCGTATGATTCGTTGACTTGATTAGTGACCAGCAGTGAATCTACATGTGCGTCCACCTTCTTCGCGCCCAAAGACAGTGCCATGCGCAGTCCTGCTAACAGTGCTTCATACTCGGACTGGTTGTTGGAGCATTCGAAATCAAAACGGAGGGCATATAGGAACTTGGTGCCATCCGGGTTGACCAGCATCAGGCCTGCACCGGCTCCTTTGCTATTAGAAGACCCATCAGTGTATAATTGCCATGCCGGCTCCTCGATCTCTGTTTCTGGGATGAGTGCTTCCTCTACCTGGGGGATTTGTTCTCCCGCCGGGATTTCAGCCAGGAAGTCTGCAATAACCTGCCCCTTTATGGATGTTCTCTTCTTGAAGCCAATATCCAGTGCGCCCAGTTCGATTGCCCATTTAGCCAGTCGTCCTGACACTTCCGGTCTGTTTATTATTTGAGCCAGCTGGAAATTAGTCAATACTTCCACCTTGTGTGCCTGAAAGTACCGGCGCAGTCGCCGGGATGCGTGTACCAAAGCTAGCACGAGTTTTTCTAATGTTGGGTATCTTGTTTCCGGGTCAGACAACACCCGGCTGACATAGTAGATGGGGGTTTGTGTTCCACCCCGTTCCACCAGCAAAACGGCACTGACAGCGTGATGTCCCGCGGCTATGTACATTCTTAGAATCTCATCTCCTCTTGGGGCGGTGAGCGTGGGTAGATTTCCCACGAATGTCTTCATCTCCTGAAATGCCTTTTCCGCTTCGGGCGTCCATTGGAACTTGTTCTTGTTGAGGCAATCCTTCAGGGTGGATATGAATGGTAACGAACGTTCCGCGTGCCGGGCCAAAAAGCGATTGATTGCGGCCAGCCTTCCGTTCAAAGTCTGTGCCTCTTTCAATGTCTTCGGAGATGGCATGTTGATGATTGCCGCCACCTTTTCTGGGTTGACTCGGAACCCGTCTTTCGTGACTACCACGCCGAGGAACTTGCCTTCTTCAACCCCGAAAGAGCATTTGCCAGGGTTCAATTTTATGTTGTATTCCCGCAACTTCTTGAAAGTTTCTTCGACATCCTTGATGATATCATCCTCTGTGCTACTTTTGATGACCAGGTCATCTACGTATACCTCGAGGTTGCGTCCGATCTGATGTTCGAATGCCTGATCCATCAATCTTTGGTACGTTGCACCTGCATTCTTTAGCCCAAACGGCATTTTCGTGTAACAATAGATGCCTGCATCTGTGTGGAATGCGGTCTTGTCTTCATCTTCTCGAGCCATTTTGATTTGATGATATCCCTTGTACGCGTCGAGAAAACACTTGAACTTGAATGGTGAAAGAGAATCGACTTTGAGATCAATTTCCGGCAATGGGTACGCATCCTTCGGGCATGCCTTGTTGAGGTCTTTATAGTCGACGCACATACGCCATGTTCCGTCGTGCTTCCGGACCATTACCGGGTTGGCCACCCAAGTGTGGTATTTTGTCTTCCGTAAGATGCCTGCTGCTTCTAGCTTTTTCACCTCCTGTACCACTGCCGCCCTCCGATCCGGGGCCATGCTTCTCTTCTTCTGAGCTATTGGTTTGAGCGAAGGGAAGATTGACAGCTTGTGTTCCGCTTTTGATCTCGAGATTCCTGTCATGTCAGCGTGCTTAAATGCAAAGACGTCCACGTTCTTTTTCAACACCTGCTTAAGTCGATCTCTGGCTGTTGGTGATAGAGTATCACCGATCAGTACTGTCTGTTCCGGATGCTCGGCGTTCAGTACCCACCTTTCCGGACCGCGTAAACCTGTTGGAGCTTGTGGGGCAGTTTTGACTTCAGCTGATGAACAAACTTTATCTCCTGCTACCGTTACAACCCCTTGGGGAGTAGGAAACATCATAAAACCTCTTGCGGTGGAAACCAATGCATCTATACGCCCCAAGGTGTAACGCCCGATGATCACATTATACTGAGAGTCGGCCGGTATTATGAAGAACGTGACCAGAATGGTTCTTTCCTTGCGGCCGTCCCCTATGGTAACAGGGAATGTTAACTGTCCCAATGGTTCCACGCTTTCTCCCGTAAATCCCCTTACCGGGCCTCTAGCCGGTTCCATCATCTTCTGGTCCTCCATGCGCATTCGGCGGAAACATGGTTCGTATATGATGTCTTCCGAACTTCCTGTATCTACCAGGATCCTTCTCATGCTATAGTCACCCACGGCGGCGGAGATTACCAGGGCTTCCATGCTTAGCACCCGGTAGTGTGGAGGTACGGTCATTGTGGCTTCCATCCATGGCTCAAAGCGTTCAAACGTTCTCTTCCGCTCGTATCTATTTTCTACCCTGACCATATTCATTTCCCATGGACGCTTCCCGGCGGCTTTGTCAGTTGCCGCGGAGGAGGGTCCTGGTTTTACATCTTTGAGCAAATGTGCAAGCTTCCCGGATTTGACGAAGTATTCGATCTGCCTTTTCAGTTGGAAACAATCGTTGGTTTCGTGACCGGTACCCTTGTGATAAGCACAGTACTTTGATTTATCTTGCCCGGGTGATTCTTTGAGCGGTCGTGGCGTGTTAAGCCGTAAGTCTTCAGATTCTAGGATCTGGGACGGCGTTTTGGTTAGTTCCGGGTATTCCGATCGTGACCGTGAGGTACCCTCTCCCCTTCCTGTAAACGTGTCCCGTGGTCTATCAGACTTCCGACGGTCGTCCCGCCTATCCTCTCTTTTGTCATTCCTCGAGTAAGGCTGATTAGATGTCTCTGACCTTCCCCTGTTCCTGGACCCCCTACTGTCTCGATTATCATTCGAGTCTGAGATCTTACTTGACTCCTGCCTCTTTCTGACTGCATGGTTCATAGCTATTGACTTTTCTTGCTTGACGTACGCCTTAGCGATGGTCATCATTTCATCCATCGTCTGTGGATACCCTTTGGGACCGTGCAGTTTTCTCAGCAAACCGTCATCGTTCACTCCCATAGTGAATGCCGTGCATGCTAGTTCTTCTGTGAGTCCCGGGATTTGAAGCCGTTCCTTGTTGAATCGCACGATGAAGTGCTCCATGGATTCGTTGTCGCGTTGTCGAATATGCATGACTTCATCCCGGTATTTGGTGTGCCTGCGCTGTTGGCTGAATTGTTGGGAAAAACCTCTGACAATTTCATCCCAATTGGCAACGGACCCCGAGGGTAGGCTATCCCACCAGACGCGTGCCGCCCCGACTAGCGTCTGGATGAACATGTGACAGTAAGCAGGCATGGGCCAGTCTTTTGACCTTCCCACTGATTCGAAGATGCTTAAATGGTCATCCGGGTCCCCTATTCCATCATACTTGCCGACTGTGGAGGGGAGTTTGAGATTCTGTGGTAAAGGAGCGTTGGCGATTCTTGGCACAAGCTTGGAGTACGTGACCGTCGCCGGAGGTCGATACGGCCTAGTAAGCTCTTCTTCATCATCGTCTCGTGATCCGTTGTGATCTCTTCCACCAGTCTGTGGCTCCGTTTGATTGGTGGGTGGAGTTAACTGGCCCCCGGCTTGTTGCCCTTGGACACCGTTCTGAGGAGGTATGATGGGAGCCGGCGTCCCGTCGTACGTCAGCCTCGTTCGCACTTCGTCCAGACGCGTCCCCGCGGTTCGGGGAATCTGGTTTTCTGCATTCCCCCAACCCGACATGGGTGCCATTGGCGGCGGATACATGTACGGGTAAGGGTATGAGTATGGGTTTCCTGCCATGGGTTGATACATGAAGCCATACGGGCTTGCTGGGTAGTATGGCATATAGGGCTGGTTTCCTGGTGTAATAGGGGTATAGGGAGTAACTGTCGGATGCATGAGTGTTGCCATGGGAGATGACATCATGGACGCAGTCACTGCCGCTGAAAACAGAGGTAAGCTGGCGGCGGCTGTCACCCATGACACGTTCGTTGCCGGGGGTAGTGACCTTCCTGGTGCAATAGGAGTTGCTATGGGTCTTGTATAAGTGGTTGCCGGCATGAACCTGGGAAAAGGTGGAGCCGCCAGAGTTGTCTCAGTGGGCCTATGTTGGCTTGTTCCGTTACCAGCGGTTTGATTTGTGACGCCGAAACCCGGAGGTTGCTCCAGTACTATTTCCTCATCAACAGAATCTGCCGACGCTCGGTCTGCGTCTTCACCGTTTATCGCAGCCGAGTTTGGTGGGATGTCTTGTTCTGCCATGATTCTTGAATCTTGGTTTGATGCCATTCAACTGGGTGGGAATGATCGTTCTCTGTCTTGTCTCCGTCCCACGGATGGCGCCAATGAAGAAGTATATACCTGAGGGGGGTTATTCTTCTGTGTAGGACAGAGGCGTCACTCCAGCCCAATCTTATGGAAAAAACCCTGTTCTGCAAAAGAGAACACCGTTAGGACTCGTCACAGGATGGGGGGTTATCCTGTGACCACCCTCCGGCGTGAGAATAAGTATGGCTTTTAAGTATTGTGAAAGTAAGGAGAGTAGGTTGAGAGTAATTGCATGCCCTATTACGTTTACCTGTGTCTTCTTTATATAGCCAGAGCTATCCTCTATTATCGCAACCGTTATTCCTCTGAGCCTGGAGATAATCATTATCGCCTTCTTTCCTTATAAACCGGTTTGGTTGTTCCAGGGCGATCTGTTATCGTTTATGCTTATTTATCGCCCTTGATCGTTATTGTTGTTCTAGAAGCGGTTAGGCCGACTTTAATGGGCCTGATTTTATTGGGCCTTATTAACCTTGCATGTTATTGAGGTGGGCCAGCCCAGTCTGACTGGGCCCCTACCTCGTCACTATATGTTCAAAAGGATATCGATTCTTGTTTTAATTAATTAAAAAACCATAAAAACAAGTATTAGCAACACTTCAATAGTGTTGATACAAATAACAATGTTGTTTGGTCGAAATCGACATGGTACTAATTATTATTTTGGGCTATATAAGTTTGGTATGTCACGACGCTAGTATGGTGTCGACACTCACTATAGCTTACGATACCAAAAAAAGATATATAATTGCGTGTACAACTCTGTCTTCACTTTTAAATCAAATTTATAACAAAAATCATAAAAACAAATAACGGTACCATTACTAGAATTATTCAGATAGTATCGTTTTCAGTTTCTCACCGTAAAGAAAAAAAAATTATTTGACCCAACTGATTTTAAACAAACCTTAATTGAAAGGTCTTATTCAAAATCAACACATTAGTTATGTATA
This sequence comes from Ambrosia x helenae, assembly GCA_030844895.1. NCBI lineage: Eukaryota > Viridiplantae > Streptophyta > Magnoliopsida > Asterales > Asteraceae > Ambrosia > Ambrosia x helenae. The sequence goes on from JAUTDX010001533.1 coordinate 10,265, forward strand.
ATTACCAATAAAATAAAGTCAAAATATTCATTGTTCAACACAAGCCATTTTGACAAATACCAAAAATATTTACTTTGATATGTTAAATGTGCCCACCATCTCTACTAAAAACAGTAATTATAACTTCTCATTATAAACAAAATATCTTAAAAAGCAAGGCAATTCATGCAACCACTTGCTTGTAACATAACATTGACTAGATTTGACTATTCACTTACCACACAGCTCTTGATTTGAGCATTTAAGCTCATGCCATAAACAAAACAATGTATCAAACACATCATCATCATCACCATCTTCATCAGCTTTTGAAACACTTATAATGGTTTTTAACCAATCTTCATGCAAAGTTGAAAACTCTGACCGTCGCTCGCTTGACCGAAAACTCACTCCAATCTTTGTTTTCATAACTTCTGCAGCTTTGTGGCGGACTCCACCACCTTTTTTGGGATTCCAGCCATTAATGCCACTTGCATGCCATAGCTTTTTGGGCAGGCACCAGCAGCTAGGCGGTAGAGAAAAACTAACTGTTGGTCGGTTGAGTTATTGGATATGGGCTTGAAAGTGCATGCCATGTGTTGTAATGTAACGTGCGGGTGGGTGGCGAATTCTTTTGTGAGCGGGTGGTAATGTGTTGCGAATAATAACCGGCAGTTCACTTTATCGACAAGATGACGAAACACCTGCATTAGACACAATGGTTTGTCTAAACAGATTTAGCTAAGGTCAAACAAATAGGTTTAGCTAAAGGGTAGGGTTCACAAGTTGACCCGTTTAACCTGCTGTTTTTGTGACTTTTTATTAATGTGTTTTATGCCATGCCTTCAATTGATTGGGTGTTTTATGCAGAGAAAGCAGAATTGAAATTTTATAGTTTACATGTAATTATTTTATATACATTTGTATTTTGGTAGTAAATTTTTAATTTGAGTGTTCACAAACAGATTTCCGGATTCATGTTGTGTTAAGGTTTGGGTAAATTTACACACAGACAAGTAAACATGCCTGTTCCAATTTTGGAATACGAAGACGTTTGTCAGGACGAAGCAGGGCCAAACCAGAACTGACAACGTGAGCATAACACAAACAAGACCAGTCTAAACCGGTTAACACTGTTCTGGTTCCGGTTTTGACCAGGTTTTAAAAAACCTCCAGAACCAAGAGCCAAGCCAGTCTCGGAAAGTTATTGCAGTGTGTAGAGGTGAGTGCATATAAAAAATCTTTTTGTCAATTATTATGTTATAAGCATGATATATTGATATGTATGAAATATAACTACAAATGATAACTTAAATCTTTTTGTTAAAAAAAGCAATTTAGAATGTTGTAAGCAGGTAAAGACTGCTCAAGCAACTTTTGACCGGTTTTACCTACTTGACTATGGAGATAAAATATTACCCAGACTAACACACAACCATTTTTTTTTTGATAAAATCGATTGAAGTTGCATCTCTACAATGGGTGATTTTCGAGAAATAATGCAAATGCAAAATACCCACTGTATCCAGAAAAATTTCTCCTAAACCACTCATTCTGGCAGCATATAGCACTTTCTTTTAAGTTTATAAGAGCATTCACAACCCACCCATCAAACCTTCCCCCATCTTTAAAATTTAAAAAATTCTACTAAAAACACACTACAACCCATCCACCATTTTATACCCTATCTTTATATTATGAAAATTTGTTATCATAGCTTTTCATATATAAAAAGCTACTATTCATCATCCACCAAATTATTGTGAGTGTATGAAAACGAGAAATATAATAAAATATGTGTTTGTGAGTAAGATAAAGATAAAAATGGTGGATGAGATGTGGGAAGTTTTTTAAAATGAAAGATAAATTTTAAAAAGTATGATTTTTTAGTTAAATTATAGGGTAAAAATAGTGGATGGGATGTGAATGCTCTAAGGAGGTATACTCACAGCATAAGCGATAGCATATCCATCAAAAGTGCTTGTTCCTCGGCCCAATTCATCAAGAATAACAAGAGAAATCTTGAGATGCATTTTGCAAAACCGATGCTGTTTCTGTACATTCGATGAGAAAGGTACCTACAAAAAGGGTATGAGAATTAAAAAGTAAACAAATTAACCAACACTCGAGGTGGCAAATGGGTGGGTCACACGTTGATTAATGAGTCAAAATGAGTATTTTTGGTACGGCCAAAGCAGGTTGGTCTGGCCTAGAAAACTTGTCCATCCATATGATCTACTAAAGTAGATCGGTATTGCCCATATAATAAAAGCGGATCTTGGTATACAGAATCCCAAGTGATCGGTCATGGTATCCATAGCGTTGCTTCTCTTTCGGCCAAATCCATATTTCGTTTTGCTTTTCCCAGTCGTCGAGCTGATCGACTCGACTCTTTTCCTTGCCCCCTGCCTCTCACTTCGTTCTTTTTCTGTACTGTCGCTTGAACGAGGACACCCGATCGGCCCGACTTTACCAAATGCCCGTCACTAGCCCTTCCCCTTTCCAGGTTTGGATTTTTTGCGTTAAGTGTGCCAAATATTATTTTAATAATAATGATCATTATATATAAAAAAAATCGAAGGTATCTTCCTTCTAGGCCCTTTTAATCATTTTACCCATTTGATCCATGAAACGAATTAACTCAACTCCTTACAAGTTTATTAAATCAATTTGAATTGGTTTCATTGTTACCATTTCTTTAATCAACACTATATAATGTAACAAATAAAACACAGATCGCAAGACACGGTTCTATAGTTAATAAGGTTTTTTTATAAATCCCCTATATATTAAACAATTAACAAGTTTTTTTATAAACTTTCCTATTGTTAATAATTAAAAAGGATTTTACATCTAATTAGAAACTTACTTTCACCAGTCATTATACGATCAGTAGCGCCAAGACGTGTGAAAATAATATCCACAGGTGACAGAACACACATTTCACAAGGTACATAGCAGCCCAGCTGCAAACAGCAAAAAACATATTAACATAAAACACATCAAGTTAGCAAGTGAAGCTATTTAACGTTACTAGTATGCTACCCAATAACCCCAGACGGTTGAAATATATCTTAGAAGAAACCATGTCAAATGGTTCGAAAGTCACCCAAAGTGTATTTTTAATGCATCATAAACTTCTAATCCTTTTATTCAAACAATTTGTATTATTATTGTAATAATACAATCCTTGTAAGCATGAGCACATGACATTGAAAAAAAGTTATGCGAAGAATTTCAGGACAAACTCTGACCCATACCCAAATTACTTTCTTGACACAAACCTATTTCCCTAATGCGCATTAAAAAAATTACCTGAGCAAGAATAACAGCTAAACAAGTAGCACGAAGAAGAGTTGACTTTCCACCCATATTTGGTCCAGTCAACAGCAAAGTTCGAGGACTATATCCAAATTCATTATCTCCAAGACACAGGTCATTAGGAACAGGTGTTCCTCCACTCTCTCCAAGAGCATAGGGATGCCATAACCCTCTCATATGAAGTGTGGGCCCCATGGACCGTTGGTTAAAACCCGATGAGCTTGACCTTGATACTATAACAGGTCTAGACATGGGCATGCATGAAAAGTTTGCAGTGATGGCAAAAGATCTTAGTACATCAATACAGCTTAAAGCAAATATAACTTGAGACCACTCATTAGCTTTCTCCATTAATAATTCAATAAGAATTGAAAGCAGTTCAGCATCAGAGTCCTTAAGTTCATGTGCCTGGTACCATGAATTAGGTCAGTAATGCTAGCATCTTGAAAGCAAAGTAGTATATAACTATATACTACATTTAAAGAAAAACAATATCCAAGAACCGAATACACACACGTACGTATGCATTTTTGTTGAAATGAGTGACAAAGTATGTCCTAAAACAATTGTCCAAAAACAAAACACTTTTAAAGCATGTACATTTAATACAGTTTTGAATTAGGATGCCAGTTAACTTAAAAAATTTGTAAAATTCATCAATAAATAGGAAAATAATAAGTTAAAACAAGTGAGGATAATGATTTGAGATGAAGAGGGTAGCATGCACCAAATACAGCTTGGGCTGGCAAATCGTGTCCTAACAGGTTAACAGGTCTCTGACGCGCGCGAACAAATCAAGTTCTAAAACATGAACACGACTCGTTTAACTTATTTATATCTCATGTTTATAACACAGTTTTATGCTTTATGTACCAAAAAAGGGAAATGAAAGATTTTTGCCTCTTAATTCTAAGTATTAAAAAAAGTCAAAAAATCAAATAGTGTACTTTTCAGTCAAACAGGTCTTATCGTGTCTTAACAAGGTAGGAACTTTTGTAAAGGTAGGAAAATAGATGAGTTGAGTGAGTTTTTAACCGATGAAACAGGTAATTTTTAATAAGGGCCAGGTTAACCCTTTTGTCCTTTTTTTTAATACAAATAGCCTTTAAATACGATTGCAACCAACTTGGGAGCTTTAAACTACAATTTGTGTAATTTTCAACCCATTTGACAGCTTAGAGAAAAATCACAGCCAAAGTCAGCCCTATCATTAGTAAATTATTTGAAATAACCACGTCACTATGAACTTGTACATATATAACTAAAGAAATCATATGAAAATGAATATACCTGATAATTTGGGAAATCACTGTCTACAGCTGCTTCAAATTGGGTAAGGAATTTATCAAGGCCATCAGTCCCATTTAACATTGGAAGGGTAAATATTTTTGATAAAGGTGAGAAGACACTATCTTCTTTTTGTAAAAGCATCAATAAATCCAGTCCAGTCCGAAGACCTTTGACAAGAGATCCAAATGCTTTCACCTGCTCCATCAAAAACCATATTGCATCTCTTATAAATACAAAAAGAAAAGAAAAAATTCTATAAGAAGTAGAACTATCTTGTTTTTCATTTCTTTATTGTATGTGATTAATTTGGTGAGCTTGGAGACGATGTAAATTAATGTATATGCTTTTCCAAGTCAGTTACTATAATAGTTGCAGCAAGTGTAAAATTGGCATTCTGCTAATTAAGATCTGCATTAACTTTACACAACTTAAATTATGTTTCTTTTTTGTAGACAACTATTTTGAGATAGAGTAATAAAGTTTTAAAAAATGGAGAAGAAAGTGTTTGCAAGTCAAACACATTACCCAACCTGTCCGGTCCGTGCATGTTACTACCTTTACTTTATAAAGTAAGGAAGTTACTCCATCTAAATGAATAGAACAAGTGACACAAGAGATTTTAGAACTATTTACAAAAAAATTCCAGCATAAAAAATGCTTTCATTTCTTGGCATGCATAAAGAACAGAGAACTTACTCGTTGCTTCAATATTTTGCTGCCAATCAAGGGCAGTAAGAGTAAATCAGGTGAGTTTAAAGTAGCTTTAATTTGTCCAAGAAATCTCTCTAAGTGTGGAAGCTTTTTAAGATATTGTGCAATAAGGGCCATTATATCTACATGACCCATCAATTCTTCAACCACATTAAGCCTACGATTAATATCCTCTGCATCTTTCAGTGGATGACATAGCCACCTCCTTAAAAGCCCTTTACCGGATAATGTCACACAGTTATCAAGATACTTGTACAGTGTTCCTGAAATATGACATGAGTTGCAATTAGGAAAACAAGGATGATTGTGCTAAACATTACTTGTAGAGATGACATGGCTGGTTGGGCAGAGTGTATTGACCCATAAACGCTTTTTGTCCCTTTCTGGGTGTATGGGTTGAATTGCCATCTCTAATTATTTTGCCTAATTTGGACAATTTGCTATTTTATTGACTTGCCTGATGTTCCACCATCTGCATTATTACTGAATATAATTGAAGTCAGCCCATTCTAGGTGTATGGGTTGGATTGCCATCTCTAATTATTTGTGGCCTCTAAATTGGACAATTTGCTATGCTATAATTATATTATTGACTTGCCTGATGTACCACCATCTGCATTATTACTGAATAATTCAAGATTAGCCATTGTCTGCCCATCCATTCTAAGGCATCCTCTGTAGACTTCATAGGGATGAATACTTCCGTTTTGTAGTGCATCATCTAACTGCTCAAATTTATACTTGTTAATCAGTGCATCAAAATATTATGTCCTATACATAATACACCTCACATAAAGCTACATATGTTAACAAATATCTAGGTAGTACACTCAGTACCTCAAAGTCACATATCTTAGCAAATATCTAGGTGTGACAAAGAGAAGTTAGGCAGGTAACTTTATCATAGAATAAATGGTCTTAGATGAATTGCTTGAAATTTTGAATGACTTGTAATATACAACCCATTTGACCGATCAGGTATCTAAAAAATAGCCTGCAACCATCCCCATACGGCCATACAAATAGAAAAAGATTAAAGGTGGCAGCTTAAACACATGGAAACGCAACCCAAAGATGACAAAATAACAGTTTAGGTTGGGCTAAAACCATTTCAGTCAGGTTTGTTTTGACCTGAACAGCCACTCAAAACTACACATTTACACTTCAATATAAATATTTGCTTTCAACCCACCAGTCTACTTACAGGCCTTTTACAACCCAATTAATGCCAACCCCTTTGAACCATTTTGATAATCAGCTTACAGGGATTCTGGGGTTGTGTTCTACTGGTTACATGTGTACAGAGTTCAATTTTTCAACATGATTAAGTAATCAGGTTGTGTACATGATAGGAAACTAGATCTGTGTGTGTTAATGTAGAAGGGTTAATGAAACAATAATGGCAGAAAATTGGCGGGAACAGGGAAAATAGGAGAAATGGCGGGAAAACTATATTATGTAAACAAAATAGAAAATACAAAAGGGGTTCCAGGGCTATGCCCTCTCTCACTGCCAAGCAGGAGCCTCACACACTTAACCAACTAATTCCCTATCCTTACTAGCTTATTACATGGCTATTTATACTAATACTATTAGACTATATGTGATATTAGTAATAGTATTAGGGTTGTATAACCCTATACTATTACTAATATCACATATAGTCTAATAAATACCAAACATATTCTAGAACATTCCTATAATACCCCTAATTATCCAGCTTATTCCCATCAGTACACAATGGATTATACGAAGTCTCACCTTTAACCTGGATAAATGACTTGCAAGTCCACCAAGAGCATATAACGCAATATCCTGGTGAACCACTTCGTCTACTGCACGGTCCCACACATTGGAGGAACCTTTAAAGTACCCTTTCAATTGAAAAACATTTAGAACTTCAGAAGAATCAACAAAATCAGAGAAAGGTTGTGCTGGAGTCAATTGTGAGACAGCCGAACCTACAAGAGACAAAATTGTGAGCACAGAATAAAATTGTTGTCCTTAAACCTAGCTTGCAATTTGCATGCTCATCAATTTATTTGAATTGATTTGGAGGTCAAGCTTTATAATACAAAGCATTTGAAGTTCTAACTAGAACCAAAAAACTATTTTCTTGTCATATATGCAAATTAAAAAGGCAAAAAAAAACACCCTTACCCATCATTGAATATTTGTTAAGGGCTTTCTGAGTCTCTTTAGACAACCCTGCACCAAATATCATTATTCATAAGAAAGGATAGGAAACATCTAATAAAAACCAGAGGTGGCTAAATGAACAGGCCAGGTAACTATGTTCAAGTTGAAAGTTGAAACCGGAGAAAATTTTGGCAAAGATCAAAATGAACCATATCAGATTGGTTGGCTCACAAACTTTCTTTAAAATAGTTAATGATTGTGTTAAAAACAATATTATTACACTAACAAATTAAATATTTAATTATAACGAATATAGAGGTTGTATGCATTAAAAGATACACTTGACCACTTTCATCCATTCAACCCATTTGAAATAAAACAACCCCCAACATGGTCAAATAGATGCACAAAATACAAGGAACTCACCTTGACTTTCATAGATGATTTCTGCAGGTGACACCTGTATGACAAAACAGGTGACTTTCATGAATAGTTTGTAAAACTTTTTACAATAAAATTTTCAAACATGGCATGAATCCCATGCTAATTTAGAAAATATAATCCCGTAACTGACTTAACACTAACGTTTTACTGTTACAGTCACTCATGTTATAAAACTGAGCAATGGAAGTGTAGTAGAAGTGTTCTTTTTTCTTTCACTGCTAATTGTCCCTAGATGTAGCCAAAAGGGAGGTTGGGTGACAAGTACAGACACAGTTCAGAACAATAAAATTAGATACATGTCAAACTGGATTGGGTCGGATGAGTTGGCAAACGCTTTGTCCAAAAATTAAACTAGAGTGTATATATGTTTAGAGAAATTATATTAGTTCAGCAATATAGAACATTTTAGCATGATGATTTAGAAGATTTTATGCATTACAAAAACACTTTTTCCGGCTTTTGACTCATCTGGCCCCTTTCTTTTTTATCTATTTAATTACTCATTTGACCCATTTAATATCAAACAGCCTAAATCAATTCATTCATAAGCAGATGGGTCAAAACTGGCAAATCTAACCAAAAGACATACCTGCATCAATAAAGCCCCTAAAGCTGCAAAGGATGCGTCATCAGTGACAGATCCGATCCAGAACTGTAAGGAGGCGCAATCAACAAAGGCAAATCCATATGCAGTTGTACCATCAGCATGATCACTTGTACCCTGTACAAAAAAAAAGTTAAGGCAAGGTGACATATAGCTATAAGTAAATACCGCAATATCTTCACGCTATGCACTACAAAGAAATATGATACTTATAATATCGCGTGCAATAAGTTGTCAGGAAACTGATTTTGTAGAAATCACTAGACTATACAGGAAGAAAAAAAATACAAAGTACATTGTGGTTCCCGTTTTGACAACCACCTAAATGACAGTGACACAATTTTAGGAACTCTTGACAAATATGGCAGCAACAATATGTAGATTGCAGTAAAGGTGGCAAATGGTCAAGAGGGTTGGTAGTTAATCAAAATAGGTCTGGGCCAATACAGGCAGTTTTGTATGGGTTGACTTGACATGAAACATTTATTTGTCAACAAATTTCAGATAGCATATAAATGGTTAGTGTGCCATATATGATTACAAAAGAATATACTCAATTTAATACTCCAATATTTTGAATAAGATGATTACAAGATTTCGTGAACTAAAAAATACCGTGAGGTAATAGATCAAAACAAGGTTTTGACCCGTTCGATGTGTTTCCTGATAGCCGGGCTTTTAAAATTTTACCCGTTCGGCCCGTTAAAGATAAATTGCATACCAAATCCCAGCTACGCAAGTTGACTCTCACTCAATTATATAAATAGGAAAGAAACTGCCACCTCTAATATGAAGTGTAGAAAATCACTTTACCACCATGAACCTAATGCCTAAATTAAAGTATCTAGGTCTAATGAAGAATTGAAGATCATTTAAACTTAATCTTTTAAATGAAGTGTAGAAAATCACTTATTTCAAGCTTAATCTTTTACAGCATCCTATTTTGAAAGAAAATGATGAGATGCTAACATCAAAATGTTAGGATTGATTCAATCCTTAATTATAAGCTCTCATGGTCTCGCACTCTTGCTTTTAGCCACAAAATTAGTGTCTGGTAAAAGGAATAACTGTCTACGTTTCTGACTTTTTGTAGTCTTAAGAGAATAAACGTGCACCATTTTACAACATAGGCCACTTTTGACAAAATATATCTAATTTACCCACATCAAGTAGAACCTACATGCATATATGACAATTACAGCAAGACGTAAACCAGTACCTCCTTTAGAGAAAGAAGATGAACAGCTTGAGGCCCAATATTACCATGAATCAAGGTTGATGGTGTAAGCACCTGTACCAATTTTCTTTGAATTACCTGTTTATGTATACAAACATATAATTAGGTATTTAATGACACATTATCTACAACAAAAAATATATATCAACACTCAATGCAATAGTAGCATAAGTGGAAATACAAGCGATTATTAAGTTGCTAATGCAACACCTAGCAAGTAGTAGCATGCTCTACAAAGAAGTTCCGAATAACATTAAATAGAACTTTAAGAGGAAGAGAAGGGTAATTCCAGTTTACTCTAAACAAATATTTCATTCAATAGAGCAAACTGTTTTAGCAGTGATTTAAAGATCTTTTTACTACAGTGAACTTACAGAAGAATTGCCTCTTGATTTTGCTTGATCTGCTGTTTCCAACTGTTCAACTCTCCCAACTTTATACCTTCAAATTTTTATGTTGAAATGGTGAATAATGATACAAAGGTAATGCATGAGCATATAATAAATCTACAAGTTCACATTTCTAAAAAATGTAACTTTCTAACAATAAATGTTTCAGTTTAACTCAACATAAAGCATTTTGACCCATACCAAAAACTACATGTTTTGACCTGTTACCAGTCCCACCATTTTGCTCTCTATGAAAATGCTGACCAGAATACTGTAGATATCAGGGTTCAGTAACTTACATGCGAGCAAGAAGCTTTTCAATAGCATCATCAATTGCATGCTCGGTAATACCAACCTGAACCACAAGAAAAAAAGTAGATTATTGAAATAATCCCAAAAGAAGACATGTATGCTAACTATGTAATCATCATTTGCATGCTAACTATGTAATAGTGAAAACACAATAAAGGGAGAATAACAATCTGCATTGTGGTGATTTTATACTACCTGGCGGCATTTTCCTACACCACTCATTGTTATTTTCCAATCAAGCTCTTTATGTCCGATTTCAGCATCTAGTTCATAAAGCTCATAGAATTTTCCCTACAACACAATGAGTTCTGATCAGACAAATCAAGCATGTGTGAGTCACTTTGCAACAGTCAAATAGAGTGGCACGAATTCTTCTGTTGATAAATGAATGGTAATCCTATGATCTATATGGTACCAAAGAATAAAAATAGAAATAAACATATAGCAATGAATTTTTACTAATAATTTCATAAACATAAATCAGGTAGTCCTTTAATCACTTGAAACATTAAATCCAATAATGCACACCCAATTTATCAGGTGTTAGCTTTTTTTTCCAAAAATGCACACCTTGTTTTCTACATCAGAAAAATATGAGTTTCGTTCACTCCGTAAATAGATGAGCAAAGACATTTAAACACATTGTGAGCTTAAACACTTCATCTGCTCCTCTGCAAATTCTTCTAGCTTCCCCTAAAATGTAGGGTCAGTTAACCTAAAGGCATGTTTTGCATGTAAAAATATTCAACTAATCAAATAACTATTTAAAGTATGTTCAGACTTCAGAGAGATAAAAACTAACCACTTTGAAGAAAATAAGAACATCCATGTACTGACTTTTGACACTCCAATACTGTTTCTGAGATGCAGACATCTTCTTGAACACATCAGGCGGTATATAGAGTGTTCTCTTATCATATAGAGGATTATCTGGCCTTCTTCCGTTAGCATCTCTAATTTTGGAAGGATGAAGCCAGTCAAACTTACTAGCCATTTCAGATGCCAAGTCATCTTTCTTATTTTCCACCGGTAAATTATCAGAAAATTTAACTCTTTTGCTACTTCCCATAAGAAAATTAGTGGTAGCAGTAGCATTAGACCCCAAGTTACAACTATCTTCTTGAACTCTCTTCAAACGTGGGACCAATGGTTGTGTTCCTGGTGTTTCTCTTTTGCTATTTCCCATAGAGAAATTAGCAGTAGAAGTAGTAGACCCCAAGTTACATCTATCTTCTTGCACTCGAGTCAATCGTGGGACCAATGGTTGTGTTCCTGGTGTTTCTCTTTTGCTATTTCCAATAGAGAAATTAGCAGTAGCAGTAGTAGACCCCAATTTACAACTATCTTCTTGAACTGTCTTCAAACGTGAAGCCAACGGTTTTGTTCCTGGTGTTTCTGGCCCTATTATATCACCATCATTTTCTATAACAAGGTGGTGTCCTTTATTCCCTATACAAACATTTTCCTCAACATCAATAACATTTTCCATTCTTGAAAAAACAGGAATAGAACTCTCCGTATCTCTTCCACTTGAGTAACTATATTTGTTAGATGTCAAGTTAACATAATCAGTTCTGTCATCTGATGAATTTCTGCAGATCATGAATAAACATCATCTAATTAAAAGCATATTGGTGCCCAAATTAAAAATCATGAACATAGTTACCTAAATCGCGGTACGCAACGGTACGGGTTCGCGGTACGAATACGCAATTCGCTAGACTGGACGAATTCGGTACGAAGGGGGGTAGGCTCATTTCGGTACGAACGGTACGGTGTACCATGGAGTCCGGTACGATATAGCGATAAGGTAGTAGAACATTTTAAAAATATAAAAAATAGCTATTTATAATTTATATTATGTGTAGTAATATAATGTAATTTTATACTTTTTATGTACAAATTTATAAGTATAAGTACCAAATGTAAACTAGTGAAGAGAGTAGGGGTACATGTTTAAATATACAAACTAATTTTACACCTTTTATGATAAAATTACAAGTCTTATGAACTAAATGTTAAGTGTTGAAAGATAGAGGGGTTAAATGTTAATATTCTTAAAGTTTTATAACCCTAAAACCCAAAAAAAAAATCCCAGCCGTCACATTACTAGTCCCTTTCTTCTTTCTTCCTCATCAACACACTTACCAGTCCCTTTCTCTTCATCCTATCGATCCAGTTTGCATACCCAATCACGATCCGGTTAACATACCCAATAACGATCGGAACGATTGGAAGTTCAAACGGGAGCACCGTACCGTCCGATTGAAGTCGCGTACCAAAGGCGATTCGGTACATAACGATTTTCGTTTGGGTACAGCGCGATCCAATACGGAATTCGCGTCAGTTTGAGCGAATTTGGTAACTATGATCATGAACATACAAGACCTTTAATTCCTAGTAATTTTAATTTCATACCCTCAAAACACTGCAATCATAACAAATGTATTTAACATACACAAACAAGTACTAATTATACACAAATGCAACTTAAGTAACATATCATAAAATCTACTGAACAGCAAATTATTTAAACCTAACCGTACTGTGATTTGATATCTAGGTAAAAAAAATAAATGTGCCTATCACAGACGTCTATTCCTACTGATATCAATCTCATACTCTAAAAAACGCTATAATCATAAAAACTGCATTCAACATACACAAACAAATACAAATCACACACAAATGCTTATAAATTTCAGCTAAGCAGCAAACCACAACTTAAGTAACAAATCACAAAATCTCTACTCAACAGCAAATCAACTAAACCTAACCATAATTCATACTCTCAAAACACTGTAATCATAAAAACTGCATTAAACACACACGAACAAATACAAATCACACACAAATGCTTACACATTCAGCTAAAAAATTAAACCACAACTTAACTAACAAGTCATAAAACCTACTAAAAAGCAAATTAATTAAACTGAAAAACATACTAATCACGAGTCTTCTCAACACTATTAGCTTTCATAACCATCAAACTACTTAAACTTAACCTAATCATAAAATTCACAATAGAGTGACACGTAAACATGCAACAAGCTGCGCCGCAACCCTTTCATATAGCAAAACAGATCAAACAAGTCAACATACCTATCGCAACTCTTCTCAACACTATTAACTTTCACTAATTATGCTCAACACTCTAATCCTAATAAACAACAAACTAACCAAACCTAACCTAACAGTACTGTAACTACAACATTCCATATAAACAACACAACAACAACAACAACAACAACAACAATAATAATAATAATAATAATAATAATAATAAAGTTTAAAAAAACAAAATACACCTATCATCACGAGTCTTCTGAGTCTCAACACTATTACGTTTCATAAACTTATGCTTAATACTGGAAAACACAGACTCTCCGGTTCGGTCAACGGAAGTCAACGGAAAAAACGAACGCTGTTCTTTCTCTGGAGGAGTTTCCGTTCCTTTAATATCATCTAATAATAATATTTCCACTCCAGATGAGTTTATACTTGACCGGTTAGATCCGGTTAATGTGTTAGGTTTAAGCTTTTGCTCAGGAACCGGTACCGGTTTATCGGGTTGGGGTTGGGGTTGTGGACGTTTATGGAGGAAGGATAGTATGGATTGTTGACGCTTCATGGTTAGGTTGGTTTGTGAATGATGGAGAGGAAATGTTAGGGTTTATGGACTGGGAATGGAAGTGTTTTTAAGAGGGGGGTTTTGGCGGGGTTTTTTGAGATGTGAAATAGCGGATATCGAGGGAAACTAGTGAGATTTTTACATGAGTTACGACTTATGTGGTGGGAGTTTGGTTCTTATTGGTTTGGTTCGTTGCTTTTGCTATAGCGATGTTTGTTATTCCACCTGTAGTGGGAAACAAATTTAGCGTCCCTTTTTCAATTGTGATTGGTTGAAATATGTGCCACAAAATCCAAGAAAAAACAAGTGTTATAATTATAACGCCAAATACTCAATTTTGAAATTTCCAACCCCCATAGTGCCCCTTAAGGCTCATGCGTAACGGTGTTTGGGCGCTAAGTTGGGATTTAAGGCCCCAATAACGCCTCACTACACATGGTCTTATGGCAACTGAAACCAAAAACTAAAATAAATAAATAAAGTTGTGGTATGTCATCAAGGATACCGAGAAGTGTTTTATATTGGTTGGAAACAGTAATAGCGGATACCGGTACTAATATTGGTACGATATTATTTGGTCTAATTTAGCTTAGGTTATCAGGGTATCGGCACATTAACGATAATGCAACCCTATTTTCAACAAAAAGTTCCAAAACATCTTAAAATAATTTTAAGCACATTCAAATCATCACGTGTATATTTTCTAGTTAAAATTTGATTTGCTAAAAAACTTGATACCATCATTTCCCAACATCCATGTGTGTATTTTGGCTATATAATTACACACTAATGTCTACGTATGAGGTGGTGAAAGATGGTTGGACACGTGATAACGGTGATCCTAAAAGGGTTCAATATGTCACTCGATTTGACCACGGGCATCCCACTACCCCTACATTAATGCCGTCACCGCTGGCAAAGATAATGTGGGTCGAGTAGGATTCTTGGGTAAATGGCAATGGATGGGATGGACGCTCGGTAACTTTGTGAAACTAAAAAAATACCAATTAAGCTAAAAAAAAATAAATCATTTATACTAGCAAAATACATTATTAAACTAGAAAATACATATTAAACTAGAAAAAAAAAACACAAATAAACTAGAAAACATACTTAATTTAATATAGGCCTTAACATTGTCATGCTGAAGCGTGGTCAAAACTCTACCCGTACCTATCTATATATTCACCTTGGGTCACCTCGATTACCACGTCTTCAGCTATGTCATCATTCTCCTCCGTAATTCTTTTGAATAGAACCTCAAGTTATTCACACATGTTATGAATATCCGTTTTTCGACCTAATGAACCAATAGTGCTATTGGATTCACCGACTACCTATCAAAATTATGTTAGAACATTATTCCAATAGGAAGACCTACCTGGTTTCACCAACTCTTGCACATCTATCCAAGCCGTTGTCAACGTAGTTTCTTCTTCTTTGGTCCAACGTGTCGCTATAAATATGATTATATATATAATTTAGTTTAAGAAATGGTTAAATTGGTAGGATTTTTTTTGTGAGGGAGATTGTGGTAAGAGTCGGTAAAAATGGTAGCTTTTTTGGGAGTAGGTTAGGAAGGTTTGGTTGGAACTTACATGGTAAAATGCTTTTTAACGGGCATGTGACCTTTTTGTTTATTATACCCTTAATTTTTTAGGTGAAATGACTTTTATACCCTTCCATCTTCTTCTCCAACCCACCTACCCACCCATCACCACCACCTGCAACACCACCATCTCCACCACCATCACCACCACCTGCAACACCACCACCCACCCACCCTCCCTCTCCTCACCATCTCCTCTCTCCTCCACCATCTCCTGCAATTTCTCTTTAGCGATTTTAATCACCCTCTTAGTGTAATATCTTTCTTCAGGCCATTCTTGACGAAATGAAATATCCAATTTCTCATTATTATATATATACCAGCCACAATACCTACTTAACCGGTAACCAGTTTACAAGTGACAGCAGTGTTAGGCCTATCATAAGGGCTCTGCAGAAAGGTGTAAGAGGTATTGAACTGAATCTCTGGCCCAATCCAACCAACACAGATGTAAACGTTTGTCATGGAAGGTATGGAGTTAATTATTTTAGGATAATCTATACATATAATAAAAGAAAGCCATTTTAATGACATGGCATTTAAAGAGGCATTCTCCTCATTGAGTGTGTCATGTGTCATCCCATGTGACATTGAGATATTTTAGGAAAAAAATAATTTAAAAACAAAATTAGATTTTTCTCTCTTATGTTTCCTCCTATAATTTTTAAACGTTAATATCTTTTATATACGGGATTTTTTAAAGAAAAAAATTACACCAAATTAATGAGTGTTTTATTATCTTTCCAACGAGTACCATAGTGCTATATAAAAACCGGAGAAAAAAACGACTATTTTTTGTTGGGTTTTGTTAAAACAAGAAAAAAAACACAAAGCGTTCAGGTAAATCATTAATCATGTATAGGCAAGTCACTAATTATGTTCAAATCAGTAAATATGAATTCTATTTCCAACATGTGTTAGCATTGGAGTAATACATTGTTTTAGGTTAGATATTAATATTAGAGTCATACATTGTTTAAGGTTAGGCGTTAACATTGGAGATATATTTTTAATTGTTTTAGGTTAGCTGTTACCCGAAGCTTTCATGCATGTAACTGTAAAGCGTATCATTCTATTTCATATGTAAAATTAATATGTCATATTAGATTTTTCAACCCCGGGACGTTCCCAGGGTATAATCTAGTTGCTTATAAAAGTAGCCATGAGTAGTCCAAAATCTATTAGCTAACCGTCATTTATATTGTGAAAATAAAAGTACTAAAAATTTATTGTTTTTTAAGGCCTGAAATAAGTTACTTGCACATAACAGAAATCAAACAGAAGGTGGTGGTGGAGGTGGTGGTGGTTGAGGTGGTGGTGATGGTGATGGTGATGGTGATGGTGGGTGGGTGGGTGGGTGAAGAAGATGAGAGGGTATAAAAGTCATTTCACCCAAAAAAATTAAGGGTATAATAGTTATTTCACCACAAACTAACGAAACAACTAACGGTCGTTAGTCTCAGGTAGGGGTGCAAATGAGCCGAGCAGCTCGTGAGCTACTCGAGATCGGCTCGGTAAAAAGCTCGAAACGAGCCGAGCCTTATCGAGCTCGAGCCGAGCTTGAGCCTAAAACGAAGCTCGTTTACTTATCGAGCTCGAGCTCGAGCCTGGCATATGAAGCTCGCCAGGCTCGTCGAGCCTTATCGAGCCTAGTATACTATTAGGTTTATTAATACTTTATATTATTTACCCCACATTTTAAGTTGTTTAATAAACGAGCCGAGCCGAGCTTTTGACTTATCGAGCCTAAACGAGCCTATTATATATATTATTTAATTTAATATATAAACTAATAAACATTAAACGAGCCGAGCCCGAGCCGAGCTCGAGCTTGAGAAACTACTATCGAGCCGAGCTCGAGCTTTAAAAACAAAGCTCGAATCGAGCCGAGCTCGAGCTCGGGCTCGGCTCGGCTCGTTTGCACCCCTAGTCTCAGGGACCTAAAGTGTTAGAAAAAGAAACCCCAGGTACTCAGGTTGTTAAGCCTGGGCTGAACCTATTACTTTAAGCAAACCACAGGGACGAAAACTGCAATTTTCTCATTTTTTTATAAAAATTACAGGGTAGTGGTTTAATGTTGTGCTACTTCTAACTTGGTGTTTTAGGGTAGTGAATCAGTCGAGTGATTTGGCAGTGCAAGATCAGAGGAAATGAGGGTACTTCGGGTGGCGCCCCTTCCGTATTGATATCTAGAGCTTTTTGGATGACGGACAAACCATTTCTTCATCCATATCCATTACCTATTCGGCTTCGGTATTAGTTTCATACCTTTCGGCCCAACTTGAAGTGTTTGGCACTGCAGGAGTATTTTGGCTATGTATAAGTGTTACGCCCTAGCATTGTAAGAGTGTTACGCATTGACACTTTAACAACATCTGCAAGACTTAGTACACCTAATTGTAGTAGAGTCATGGTATGATCATAATCATAATCATAAACATAGTTCAACTCCTCCACATTCGAATCTTCAGGATGTTGTGGATGATTAAATTCAAACATTGGAGGGTTGGAAGTCGGTGGGTATATAGGCGATGGACTTGTAGTTGGGGGGTTTGTATGTAGATGGTTTGCATGACGACAGGTTGATTGTCGATGGTATGAAGATCCTGTTTAATCAAGCGGAAACGCATTACCACTACACTGTGGAGAAATTGAAAGAAATGGTTTGAATCAAAGATGGTGTAATTTAAATCAAAGAATGTGTGCTTTGAATAAATATGATAAAATTATTTAAATAAAGATAATTACACTATAATATAGAGAAACCTTTTGAACAGTAATTATGGCATATTTGTAATTAATCTGTTATTTCTGTCCATTTATCAACTAACCTATCTAAACATTCATGACCCTTTCTCATTTCTCATTTGATCCTCTGTTATCTTTCTGTGGCATCCTTACCACCGCCATAAGCACCGCCATGCCCATTCCTCTGTTTGTTTGCAGAGATAAATGGATTTGGGGAGGCATCGTAAATGGATTTAGGGTGGCATCGCGTCCGGTCACCGCTACCGGCATGTTTCCGCCGCCATTCGCACCACCATCGGATAAACATTCCGATGAAGATGCATGTCCCTTTTTCGGGTAGATCGATAAACCCCAGGGTCAGATTTCATGATTTTGGGCATCTGATGATGGTGGTGACTACTGGGTCTTGCAGATGACGTGGCTTCTGGGTTCAATCTATACTCATCGTTCAGAAAAACCTTCATTACTGTTGATCATTCTGTAAGTGTTTTTTAATCTTACTATGTTTAATACGAGATCTGAATTTGTGTTGTTTTATGGTTTTTGATTGTGATGTGGTGTGAATGTGTGATGATCCAGGTTTTAATGAGTCCAGATACACCGCCGCTACCGGCGCCACCTCTCTCTTGTGAGTCCAGATTCACCGCCGCTGTGGCCTCCCTCCACCCTGTCGCCTACCCCATATGTTTTTACCTATGGATGGTGGTGCTGATGACACTCTTTGGGGGTTCTGGACAGATGCTCCCGACAGCCTTGGTGGTGATTTCGATTTCAGTATCGGCCATAGATACTTGCAATTTGTTGCTTGGTTATGATGAGTTGAAAGTGTTTCCCGACTATTAGTGACGATGGCATGGCAAGGTTGGTGGATGGCAGGTTTTACCCAGCAACCCGCCTTGCAGCCAAGTTTTCGGTAAACTCTGAACCACAAAAACCTCACTTTGTTTTTGATTGTTGGATTTTGTATGTTGGTTTCAGTTTAGGTGTTTTTAATCGGTAGCTTGGTTACTTTACGAATAGGTCGATGATGGCAAACCTTTGGTTTCATGAGACCCCAGTTCTGTTGTTGTCGGCTTAATTGCACAGTTGGATCGGTCGATGACCATTTTATTTGTTGAGGAATGGGTCTTTGATGGCTGTCAGTTGCTTGCCTGAGACCTTGACTCCATCTTTGTCGTAGTTATCTTTTTATCGCGTGCTATAATAATTTGGGGCTTTTTGTTGATGTTTTTTTGGTGTTTCTGTGGGCTATGATGAGTTCATTCACAGCACAAAAAGTTTGGTTTCCAATGTACCTTTGGCGTGGCAAGGACGGACGGCGGTTGTCGTTTACCCGCAACCTCCTAGCAGCCATTACGTGGTAACCTATTGTGTGCCTCTGAGCCTGATTCTTATAATTTACCTTGTGATTTGAACAGCATTTGTGCCATTATTGTTATTGTTGGTGCTTATATCGTTATGTGGCGATGACGTGAAAAAGGGTTTAAGGCGATGATGTTGAAGAAGGGTTGATTGAATTGTTATGGCGAGGCGATGCTTTAGTCGCAGCCACAATTGATCGCCCTTTCTGAGCCTTAAACTGTTTCTAAAAAAAGGCGAGGCTATGATGCGTTTTGAACGGTGCATGTGCCATTATTGTGATTGTTTATGCAGACAAGGGTTTTTAATGTGACAACCGGCAAATTTCGTACAACGATTAACGTGAAGCTAATCATGTTTTAGAAATAATTAACATGGTTTAAGGTTAATTATGGTTAGTTGAGCTAATATGAGTCCTACGATGTCCTTTTGAAAGTTCGTTGAAGCCTTGATGCCTTTAAAGAAAGACTTCGCGTGTTTAACGTAACGAACTGACATCAGCAAAAATTTGTCAAACTGGAATAACATAAGCTTATTCTATGAAAATACGACACGTATTTACTACTGATGCGGTCGAATGTGAAATCGGCGTGGTAAACGGCCAAAAACGCAGCGTTTTGGAGAACGCGGAGAGGAACTGACGTGGGATTCGAACGTCGAAAACGCGTGGCTTTAACCGTTACCGAACTTCCGAAATAATTATTTATTATAAATAATGTTATCGGTTGAATTTCGAAAGTTATCGGATCATTTAAATGAAGGATAACACAACCGAACCGATTAACGCGATTTTTAACGCATGTGCCGTCCTTACGCGTCGGGTGACCAAAAATAATTATTGAATTGCTCGGTCTGGTGTTATTTATGACTACGAGCAAAAACCGAGTCCAGAAGCGATAACGGGATAAAACGGAGCAGTTGGTACGCGACATTGGGCTTGAAGCCCACTCCAAAGGCCCACCTATATAAACCCTTAACCCTCACAATCTTCCTCATTCTCCACATCTCTTTCTCTCTCTAACCCACAAACTCTCTCAACTCTCCCTCTCTCTAGAAACTCCGGCGGCCGGAGGCGGCGGTCCGGCGGCGTTCCGGCGGCCGTCCGGCAGCGTCCGGCGGCGGCCGGCGAGTTCCGGCGACCTTTCCGGCGACTTTTCCGGCGCGTGACACCCCCACCCCCACTAATTTCGACGCCCCGAACGCGATGGTGAAGGCCGTTTTCCCTAAAACGAAGCGGTTTGAACGTTGGTACCATTCCGGCGACTTTTCCGGTAAGCTCGTTTTCGAGTTTTCTTTGTACAAACGTTTAGATCGGGTCTTTGGGAGACTCCTCACAAGTTTTCACGAAATTTCGCTCTCCGGCCATATTCCGGCGAGCTATTTCCGGTCAGTTACGAGTTCAGGAGGGCCGGAGTGGGTTTTGGTTGGATTCCGGTGGCGCGCGGGCGGTCAGAAAAGGGAAGATTGGTAGCGTGGATGGTGGTGGTGACCGGCAGCCGCGATTCCGGCCACGGCGGTGGCGTCCGGCAGCCGCGGGTCCGGTCTGTTTTGGGCTCGGGACTCGGGGCTCGGGTCAAGAGTGTGTATTCGGGTCAGATCTGGTGCGGGTTCGCGTTAATGGTCCGGGTTTTGTTCGGGTCTCGTCAGATCTAGTCAACCCCCGGTCAAACGGGTCAGATCTGGGAAATTCGCTTACGGATCAGATTTCGAGCTCGGTCAAACACGAGTCAACTCCGGTCAAACTTCGACTCGGTCAACGCGTCGTTCGAGACGTGTCAAGTCACGCACGCGCATATCGGTATAATTTAATCGTGTTTATTTTCGTTACATTTATAAAGCATATTATAAATATAAAACGACTGACTCGCGAACGAACCGATAAAAGTAGTAACGAAAAGTATTATGAAATAATATTGGTATATTAGTCGTGACTTGCGTGTTGTTGGACTAAATTGATGGACTATACGTATATATATATTTATATAAATAGTATGATTTATATAATAGTCGCAACGTATAAGTCTCGTGGATTAAAAATGCGGATAAATATAATGTCGTCTTTGGTTAGGTGTTGATTTTGGGAAATTGTAGACAACTTGTGTTGTCTGGTTTATACCAAAAACAGAGGAAACTCTGCCGAAATTTTTATAAATCCGAAGCGCGACAAGTGTGACATTATTGTCCGTTCTTATAAATAGCTGTCCAAACGTTTGACAAGTGTGGTCATATACAAAATCACGACGCTTTGACAAATATTATTTGTAACAATAATAGTCTATTCCGGGAAATATTTCAAACAAATATATAGTCTTTTGTTACCAAGCGTCAAGTATGACGAGTTTTTAAAGGTTAATTGGTAACTAAAATATGTTTGTTGTCGGATTAGGAGATGTATAAACGCTCGGCTCTAATTGGAAAACCTGTTCATAAAAAGCAAAGTCTTGAGATTTGTAAGATACTCGGATTCGGGAAAAGAAATAACAAATGTTATTAAAAAGGATTTTAATAACTATATTATATTTCAGCAAGGTATATTTTCCGAAAATAACTATACAAGACGATTACATTATCTGGTTTACGAGACAAGCTATGGCTCGGGATGAGTTATACGTTTCGTGATATTAGTCCAACATAGTTTGCACACGAATAGTAACAAGTGCGCGACTTAGGTACTATTTCGTATGTGAACACATGAACTATGATAAGTCACGATCGGTTCGTCGAGTTAAAACACTTAAGGACTCGGGTTAGTACACACGAGTCAAGATAGTTGAATAAACTATCTTTTAACCGGAAGGATAAGCTAGATTTATATATGATAGACTTTAAGGTGTCCTTGATTGGTAATTAGGGCACGAGGAAGTCGGTCAAGGCTTTGGATTTTATTTGCTAGCTAAGCATGGAAATTAAGGTGAGTTTCACGGCCCCATTTTACTGTTTTAACTGGGGGAAAGATATGTTTGTCAAAAGTTATCACATATTGAAATGTTTTCAAAGGTTAAAATGTGGTAAGTGGCATGATGAGTACTTGAGTTTTTGGTCGCCACTCGGGGTTGGGTCCTCGCTACTGTAACCATTAATTCAGGTAAATGAAACTGAAGGAATATTTGGATAGTACTATTGGTGCCTGACAAGGCCCACCCCTAATCGATAGCGTCGATTATGCATCGGCGTATGCCTGGGGTGCACGTATTCTGAACTTAAGTCGTTGGGTTCCGAGAAACGACTTGGAGCGGGGCATATTTATTAGTCTTGGTTTGGTTATGGGACTCAGGGGATTGCTCATCATCATAATTTGTAGGAGCTAGCTACTCCATACAAAGGCCACAAATGTGCTGGAATTGCACAGGATATAAAAATGTGCTGGATTTGCACAGGATATAAAAATGTGCTGGATTTGCACAGGATGTAAAAATGTGCTGGATTTGCACAGGATGTAAAAATGTCGTATTTACGAAACTAAAACCTGTGAACTCACCAATATTTTATATATTGACGTCTTTTTAAACATATCTTTCAGGTAACTAAGTGCTGAACAGGTATGCGGCTAGTACGGTGGAATTTGGGATGTCGGACAATGGTTGGGGGTTTCATCTATTGTTACCTTCGGGTTGGGACATAAACGGAAACACCCCACTTTAAAACTTAATGTTTGTGGTTTTAAGTAATGTTTGAAACCAGGTACTCCTTCCCGACATCTTAATATAATGATCTTTTCTAATTAAATATAGTTTGTGTTAATCTTGACTTTGATATGCTTTCGAGCGTCGCGCCACGTGTTTCCGCCATTGGCGTGGTGTGACAGAAGTGGTATCAGAGCCAAGGTTATAGCGAACTAGTATTTTTGAAAAATCTAGACTATAACCGGTATTGGCTCGAAAACGAAGTTTTCAAAAATAAAACACAACGAAATATTTTTAGAAAAGAAGGAAAATTGTACATGGATTGTACAAGGGGAAATTCCGACCGACTAGCCATGTGTGTCAATATATAAAATGTTAGAAAATATGGATATGAATGTTTATATTGTGTAGAGATCCGATTTTCTGACTAGTGCTAGTTAATGCATATAAGTAGTACAGATAGCTTGCCTATAAGGATATCGTCTCACACTTCACTTTAGTCCACACTTTTGCATCGATTACCGATATCGACAAGCGGGAAGGACAAGCGGTGGTCTACGACGAACTCACCCGCTTACCTGCGGACGGGATGATCGGAAGGGCTAACCTTTATCGTGCTAGTGGACGTTGTCGTGTTGCTAATGTTGTGAAGGCGAAGCTAGTCTAGGTCCTTTATTGTGTGAAATCTTTGTTTTGGATCAGGAAGCTCGGAACTAGCGGGCACCAAAATTACCTGGCAACACCGATTATCATTGCGGGTGCACACGTAATAATAACTTGTGGTGCACGGTAACCTAGGTGGGCGCTAGGGCTGGGGTTGGTGATCACTTCTTGCCTTGACTATTCTTGTACTGTAGGGTCAGTCTTAGAGTTTGATTGGCCAACGGGCTAAAAGGGAGGTCTTGTTGATATCCCTTGATTTCGATCCTCGCAAACTGAATGAGCTTTCTCCAGCATTACCTCTAAGGTACGATCACGGAAGAGCTCGAACGTCTACTTCATATGAGTAATCTGACGTAAACCCTCGCATCGGATAGGGACAGGAGATGAAAACTTCCGTGTATAGGAGTTGAATGCCTCCACTCAAAGTTCCTCAAAGGAGCGAACATACGAGGATGCACTGCCTACCGAGAAGATGAATGCTTGGTACGATGCGTGGAATGCTAAACTTGGAAACCAGTGAAGACCGAGGGTGCGCCCCTGCAAAACCAGTGCGTTTTGAGCACGGGACCCTGTGTGGATCAGTATTGAGACTAGTGGCCCGTGTGCTGCTATATTATTACTATGAGTAAGTCATTCTTGATCTAACACATGCCCAAGTTGTCTTCGAGGGTCAGGCGTTCCTTCCCCTATTGGAGGGCAGAATCGTCCTTGCTGAGTTAATAGGCTTGATCATCTTTAACTAAAAGGCATGATAGCCCGCGTCTAAATCAACAATGTCGAATCGGCAAGATCCTAGTATATTTATTTAATGGGAAAATAAATATATGGTAAAGTGAGCCGAGTCGGGTGTTGAAAATGAATTATCGATCGGCAAGATCCTAGTATATTTATTTAATGGGAAAATAAATATATGGTAAAGTGAGCCGAGTCGGGTGTTGAAAATGAATTATCGATCGGCAAGATCCTAGTATATTTATTTAATGGGAAAATAAATATATGGTAAAGTGAGCCGAGTCGGGTGTTGAAAATGAATTATCGATCGGCAAGATCCTAGTATATTTATTTAATGGGAAAATAAATATATGGTAAAGTGAGCCGAGTCGGGTGCCGAAAACGAAATATCGATCGACAAGACCCTAGTATAATTATTTAATGGGAAAATAATTATACGGTAAAGTGAGTCGAGTCGATGGTCGTAAAATACAATGTCGAATCGACAAGACCCTAGTATGATTATTTAATGGGAAAATAATTATACGGTAAAGTGAGTCGAGTCGATGGTTGTAAAACGAAATGTCAAATCGACAAGATCCTAGTATAATTATTTAATGGGAAAATAATTATACGGTAAGGTGAGTCGAGTTGATGGTTGAAAAATGTAATATCGAATCGACAAGATCATAGTATATTTATTTAATGGGAAAATAAATATATGGAAAGGTGAGTCGAGTCGATTTCGGGAAAAATGAAATCTCGACTGACAAGATCCTAGTATGACTACTCAATGGGAAAGTAGTTATATGGTAAAGTGAGTCGAGTCGGAGATAATTTTATCCAAGTCAGTTAATATATATGGAGACATACATATATATTGAATATAGGATCACGACGTGCGTTTTGCGTCTGAATCCGTCATAATACTCGGGGAGTGAAACCACATTTCGGGAGCCGAAATCGTAAAGCGTGTGACTCGTAATTGTCAAGTGTCACGGAACGCTCTGGCTGACATCGAAATTCCCCTCGAAAAATCAAATAACGGACTACTGGAAGTGGTCATGTTATTCTATCAACTAAACTTACCCATGGGACGGCAATTCCATTGCTCATCTTGCAATGTTGAACGTCCGCTACCCTCGTCAGGACGACGAGACTGGTTGTTTATTTGGGGTGGCAATTGATGCGAAGTGTTTTCCATCAATCCCCATAGATATTGAGACGTTGCGTCCCTTTTGTCACGGTATTTTATAAACTAAGGTTGCGAGATCCATTCGTTATGGACAATGTGACTTGTCTAATCTCTTGTCGTATTCCGATACTCTCACTGCGTGGCCTACCAGGAAGAAAGATCACTGGCCTTGCTTAAGTGTCGGAGAGGCATTTCAGTTGATGACCATTGGTGCTAGGGCCAAATAACATGCAAGAGGACCCTAATGAGAAGGATGACTCGGCTGAATTGCCAGAGTCTGTATCGTTTTTTTTTTTATTTTATCGTGGTGTCTCGATAAATCATGATCCTTCTACCTCTACTATTCTTGTTGTGACCAATGCTTTGATACTGGAAAAGATGTTGGTTGGTTTCTAGGTCCTATGGATACTATTTACCATACATCTAATAGCTACGACGGGCCTAAGGTTTCTGCTGAGCCTGCTGTTGTTGCTGCTATCATTGTCCTATGGCCCAAGCGAATCATGTTGTCGTTGCTGAGAGTGTAACTCATACTGAGTGTGTTGAGGATGTTGCTATGGCTCTTGTCAATTTGATGTTGCTGTTGTTTCGAAGGCTCCTACTAAGATCACTGTCATTGACATAGGCATCTATAAGACCCTTGCCAAGCCGCTATGACCATGCTCGTGTCACGATGGAGTTCGTTGCTGTTAACTCCATTTTCTTTGAGGTTTTCGTTGAACCACTCGTTATCATTCCCTGGCTCCTGCCAAGACTAATGTTGGCGATGGCTCTCAGGTATGGTTGAGCCTGTCGATGCTGCAGTTGCCATTATTCGAGTGACTTATATCGAGCATACAGTCATTCTCCCTAAGAACGATATCGACCTGATAAGTCTACTAAATTATGTGGAACCCATTGTTCCCATTTCTGTTGTGATGACGGATGCCTTTGGGTGATCCAATCGTTCCTACTAATGAGCCTATGGAGTATAGGTTTGTGGCTGAGGATACAAATAAGGATTCTGTCACCTTAAGTGAGCTGAAACGCACCGGGGTGCGTGCTCACCGTAATGGAGCTTCTTGTAGTTATGTATAGTGGACTCGCTAGGGTGTGTGTCGTCCTGCTGTCGTGAATCTATGTTGTGGTGTTACCCCTAACGATTGTGCATTCTGTAATTGCACAGTTTTGCCGACTGCATATCCATGCGGTTGCGTTTCGCTGTCGACGGTGCATTCCTGTTGTTGTGCTGCTCCTGCAGTGGTGTAGCCTTGTTGTCATATTTCTCTGTGTCATGCGGTCCATGTTGCGGTGTTCCCTTGTTGATGTGTTCGTGGATGTGTTGTTGTCATGTCATGTTATTTCTACTATCGTATTGCACCGTGAACGTATTGCTACAATTGTTGGATTGACTTGATGATGTGATAACTTGTCGTTTGCTTCACTCTTGGTTCCCTCGGGATAAAGACACTACCCCAAACCCACGTAACCGTTGTTATGTTGCTGAATGGTGGTGTAGTGATGCCATCGATAATGTGGGAATTCGGGTGTCTAACGGACTTCCCAGTAGTCATACTAAGACACTCTAGTCCTAGTGTTAGCACATGTATCTCCCCAAAGTTCGAATCTCGTAGTTTGGGTAATTGACCGAATCATGTGTCGACCTCTTTATATGCTCGCGCGTCTTGTGAGCATTACCTCTTCAAAATCTAAGGCATCGGTGACGCCATGTCCAGCCTTAACCTTTTACGCGCATTTTGGTCGACTAACCACTCTTGAATCAAGTCGGAAGGAAATCCCATGATCCACACATGACGGGGTGAGGCTCGTCTTTACGATAAAGGGATTTCGAATACATCTCGAACTTGAAGGTGTCGAGTAAATGAGAGCGATATTATGACCCATACCTTTGGGACTAGTAAGAGTTGAAAGACTCAATTTATTATTGCTCATCCCAGTGGATTGTTTAACGTCATACCTGCCCACGTGTCGTGCTGACGATTATGGAAATACCATTGTGGACCCACCCATGGCGTGTGCATTGGTGGAGCTCCTGGTACAGGATTCTGGGGTTTTATGAAACTCTGAATCCTGAAGGACGTATAACCTTGTCTATTATACAAGGGTAATACCCTACCGTGTCGAGGCGGGTGATCGATTCCACCGTTCGGGTAATGTTGTTATTCTTCTGATAGTAGGTCTATCTTGTCTTGGTGTAGTTGCGTAGATTCTCGGGATAGTGGAACCCTTACGACCTTGGGTCGATACGGGTGTTCCCAGTTATTTTCAGTAGCATTGCTCACGCTAGAGCAAAATCCCTCGTCCTTGACAAGCACTGTTGGAGACACCAAAGTAATATGAGCTGCCAGGTCAGTGCGTTTAGTACCTGACTAACCAAGATGAGCTCGAAAGCTTACATGTTGCACCCATGCGTGTGACTACCTGAGTCGTTGAATGGGATGCCTTATTGGAAGGCTCAAGACTACTTCTTGTGGGGCGATCTCGGTCGTTGTTTGTTTTAAGTGACGGCGTTGGCGTATGAAGTCGCCAAGCCCCACACATGGAATGTGTGCCAAATGCACTCATCTATGACTCAATTTCACCTCTTACCTCGAAAGATTCCAGAAGATGGAATATTCGACAAGTGAGGATTCCGGGTCAGGACTCCCTTCACTCAGATCTCTGCATAGGATCTGAAAGTCAACTAAAGGAACGTGTGTCCTGTATTGTTCAGAATTGACTTACTAGGTTGCTAATAACGATAGGACACCAGTGCTCGTGAGGCACATATAGCAGGACAAGCACTGGGTACCCTCGTTTTGGGTAGTTACCAATGCTCTGCTTACCGTCTCGAGGAAAGCCAACGTGTTGAGTTGTTGTCGAGACCCTATCCTCTGTTTGTTACGACATCCATATTATGAAGATCCATAAACATCATTCCTCTGTTGACCAATGTGATGAGGTGATGTGAGCCTCTAGACAGGTCGGCTTAAATCCTCGCGTACTGTGGAATTGTACGGCCGTATGTCAAATATACACTGTCTACTGTCTGGGGAAACCGAAGGGTGAAAGTGACGCAAAAACTTTCGGTCTCCATCAGTCCATATTAGGCGTCCTAGTACCACTAACCACAATCGCTCATACGAAAAGGTTGTAAGTTGGAGCATAGTGGATTTCGGTCCATGGGAGGACACAGGATTACCATCCGCTACTATAAACAACCGGGAGCGTCCTCGAGAATGCCGACTGCGTTGTGATCTGGTAAGATCACCCGGTTAGTGAGATTTAAACGAGCGAACCTAATGGTCTTGTCGCCTGAAGTGTCCGGTGGATGTGATGGGACACAGGTATTGATCGATTGCTGTTTGGAACCTTCACATCCCCTGCTCGTTTGTAGTTTTAATATGAGGCATACGGATAGCCACCCATACTCTTGGAGAGTCGTGGCTAGACACTAGGTGCCAACTTTCATAATATCGGATTTTAGTAGTTATCCTACCCCAGGGTGTGCCAAACCTTGAACGCAAGTCTGGGATACTCAATTTGAGATGAGTATGGATTACCATTCTCGAACGAACGAATTATTGTCCTGGACGGAAATGTCCTGTGTGATACGATTAGTGTCGGTGACAAATCAAATTCGTGTACTTCATCGCCAGAATTTCCTATGTTATAAGAATTAACACCCTAGTGTTCGGGATGTACTGCTCGAAGTCCTCTGGAGTGCATATGTGTACGTCTCTAGTACATTGAATGTCAGATAGAGATATACACATGATCT
Organism: Ambrosia x helenae; assembly: GCA_030844895.1. Taxonomy (NCBI): domain Eukaryota; kingdom Viridiplantae; phylum Streptophyta; class Magnoliopsida; order Asterales; family Asteraceae; genus Ambrosia; species Ambrosia x helenae. The sequence continues at coordinate 39,993 of JAUTDX010001533.1, forward strand.
GGCGTGAGTTCAAGAGATGACCAACGAATCTGGTAGATTCAAACCTTCTTGAATGAGTGGCCGAACCGATCAGGAAGTTGTACTAACAAGGCGTTGGCCTTAGGAACTTCGAATTGTTATAGGACCTTGCTGAGTGTTACACTCTGGAAGAGTGTTGTTAAGCACGAAAACGGTAATGGAGTGACTTCGCTTAGTACTCCAGTGACTCGGATATGTCAGTTAAAATTGGCCTTGCAACGAACAAGCTCGAACTATCGCAAGAGCTTAGTGGGACTCTTGACAAATCCCGCAGGTCTGGCGTGAGGAAGCATCGTCAATTCCTCAACCGACAGGATTCAGGTTGACGCAAAGCTCTACTGTTTCGAGAAAACCGATATTTGTGCCGGATTGCGGTACCCAAGAGCTCGGCCGTAACCGACTCATGACATTGTGTTCGTTAGGACGCTAAGCGTGAACTGGAGTTCACGAAGAAAAGGGGTAATCGTGTGAGTTGCAAACATCCCGCCCTGCTCAAGGATACTAATGTATCGGATGGCTTGAACTGAATTCCGGGACGGAATTCTCTTAACGGGGGGAGAATGTGACAACCGGCAAATTTCGTACAACGATTAACGTGAAGCTAATCATGTTTTAGAAATAATTAACATGGTTTAAGGTTAATTATGGTTAGTTGAGCTAATATGAGTCCTACGATGTCCTTTTGAAAGTTCGTTGAAGCCTTGATGCCTTTAAAGAAAGACTTCGCGTGTTTAACGTAACGAACTGACATCAGCAAAAATTTGTCAAACTGGAATAACATAAGCTTATTCTATGAAAATACGACACGTATTTACTACTGATGCGGTCGAATGTGAAATCGGCGTGGTAAACGGCCAAAAACGCAGCGTTTTGGAGAACGCGGAGAGGAACTGACGTGGGATTCGAACGTCGAAAACGCGTGGCTTTAACCGTTACCGAACTTCCGAAATAATTATTTATTATAAATAATGTTATCGGTTGAATTTCGAAAGTTATCGGATCATTTAAATGAAGGATAACACAACCGAACCGATTAACGCGATTTTTAACGCATGTGCCGTCCTTACGCGTCGGGTGACCAAAAATAATTATTGAATTGCTCGGTCTGGTGTTATTTATGACTACGAGCAAAAACCGAGTCCAGAAGCGATAACGGGATAAAACGGAGCAGTTGGTACGCGACATTGGGCTTGAAGCCCACTCCAAAGGCCCACCTATATAAACCCTTAACCCTCACAATCTTCCTCATTCTCCACATCTCTTTCTCTCTCTAACCCACAAACTCTCTCAACTCTCCCTCTCTCTAGAAACTCCGGCGGCCGGAGGCGGCGGTCCGGCGGCTGTCCGGCGGCGTTCCGGCGGCCGTCCGGCAGCGTCCGGCGGCGGCCGGCGAGATTCCGGCGAGTTCCGGCAACCTTTCCGGCGACTTTTCCGGCGCGTGACACCCCCACCCCCACTAATTTCGACGCCCCGAACGCGATGGTGAAGGCCGTTTTCCCTAAAACGAAGCGGTTTGAACGTTGGTACCATTCCGGCGACTTTTCCGGTAAGCTCGTTTTCGAGTTTTCTTTGTACAAACGTTTAGATCGGGTCTTTGGGAGACTCCTCACAAGTTTTCACGAAATTTCGCTCTCCGGCCATATTCCGGCGAGCTATTTCCGGTCAGTTACGAGTTCAGGAGGGCCGGAGTGGGTTTTGGTTGGATTCCGGTGGCGCGCGGGCGGTCAGAAAAGGGAAGATTGGTAGCGTGGATGGTGGTGGTGACCGGCAGCCGCGATTCCGGCCACGGCGGTGGCGTCCGGCAGCCGCGGGTCCGGTCCGTTTTGGGCTCGGGACTCGGGGCTCGGGTCAAGAGTGTGTATTCGGGTCAGATCTGGTGCGGGTTCGCGTTAATGGTCCGGGTTTTGTTCGGGTCTCGTCAGATCTAGTCAACCCCCGGTCAAACGGGTCAGATCTGGGAAATTCGCTTACGGATCAGATTTCGAGCTCGGTCAAACACGAGTCAACTCCGGTCAAACTTCGACTCGGTCAACGCGTCGTTCGAGACGTGTCAAGTCACGCACGCGCATATCGGTATAATTTAATCGTGTTTATTTTCGTTACATTTATAAAGCATATTATAAATATAAAACGACTGACTCGCGAACGAACCGATAAAAGTAGTAACGAAAAGTATTATGAAATAATATTGGTATATTAGTCGTGACTTGCGTGTTGTTGGACTAAATTGATGGACTATACGTATATATATATTTATATAAATAGTATGATTTATATAATAGTCGCAACGTATAAGTCTCGTGGATTAAAAATGCGGATAAATATAATGTCGTCTTTGGTTAGGTGTTGATTTTGGGAAATTGTAGACAACTTGTGTTGTCTGGTTTATACCAAAAACAGAGGAAACTCTGCCGAAATTTTTATAAATCCGAAGCGCGACAAGTGTGACATTATTGTCCGTTCTTATAAATAGCTGTCCAAACGTTTGACAAGTGTGGTCATATACAAAATCACGACGCTTTGACAAATATTATTTGTAACAATAATAGTCTATTCCGGGAAATATTTCAAACAAATATATAGTCTTTTGTTACCAAGCGTCAAGTATGACGAGTTTTTAAAGGTTAATTGGTAACTAAAATATGTTTGTTGTCGGATTAGGAGATGTATAAACGCTCGGCTCTAATTGGAAAACCTGTTCATAAAAAGCAAAGTCTTGAGATTTGTAAGATACTCGGATTCGGGAAAAGAAATAACAAATGTTATTAAAAAGGATTTTAATAACTATATTATATTTCAGCAAGGTATATTTTCCGAAAATAACTATACAAGACGATTACATTATCTGGTTTACGAGACAAGCTATGGCTCGGGATGAGTTATACGTTTCGTGATATTAGTCCAACATAGTTTGCACACGAATAGTAACAAGTGCGCGACTTAGGTACTATTTCGTATGTGAACACATGAACTATGATAAGTCACGATCGGTTCGTCGAGTTAAAACACTTAAGGACTCGGGTTAGTACACACGAGTCAAGATAGTTGAATAAACTATCTTTTAACCGGAAGGATAAGCTAGATTTATATATGATAGACTTTAAGGTGTCCTTGATTGGTAATTAGGGCACGAGGAAGTCGGTCAAGGCTTTGGATTTTATTTGCTAGCTAAGCATGGAAATTAAGGTGAGTTTCACGGCCCCATTTTACTGTTTTAACTGGGGGAAAGATATGTTTGTCAAAAGTTATCACATATTGAAATGTTTTCAAAGGTTAAAATGTGGTAAGTGGCATGATGAGTACTTGAGTTTTTGGTCGCCACTCGGGGTTGGGTCCTCGCTACTGTAACCATTAATTCAGGTAAATGAAACTGAAGGAATATTTGGATAGTACTATTGGTGCCTGACAAGGCCCACCCCTAATCGATAGCGTCGATTATGCATCGGCGTATGCCTGGGGTGCACGTATTCTGAACTTAAGTCGTTGGGTTCCGAGAAACGACTTGGAGCGGGGCATATTTATTAGTCTTGGTTTGGTTATGGGACTCAGGGGATTGCTCATCATCATAATTTGTAGGAGCTAGCTACTCCATACAAAGGCCACAAATGTGCTGGAATTGCACAGGATATAAAAATGTGCTGGATTTGCACAGGATATAAAAATGTGCTGGATTTGCACAGGATGTAAAAATGTGCTGGATTTGCACAGGATGTAAAAATGTCGTATTTACGAAACTAAAACCTGTGAACTCACCAATATTTTATATATTGACGTCTTTTTAAACATATCTTTCAGGTAACTAAGTGCTGAACAGGTATGCGGCTAGTACGGTGGAATTTGGGATGTCGGACAATGGTTGGGGGTTTCATCTATTGTTACCTTCGGGTTGGGACATAAACGGAAACACCCCACTTTAAAACTTAATGTTTGTGGTTTTAAGTAATGTTTGAAACCAGGTACTCCTTCCCGACATCTTAATATAATGATCTTTTCTAATTAAATATAGTTTGTGTTAATCTTGACTTTGATATGCTTTCGAGCGTCGCGCCACGTGTTTCCGCCATTGGCGTGGTGTGACATTTAAATTGTTTTTGTGGGGAACTATGGTTTCCGTAAAGGCTATGATGAGTTGGTATCTCTGAGTTTAAAGTTGAAGTGCTTGCCGTTTTGACCTGGCGGGGTTCAAGGATGGCACTTCATTTCGTGCAACCTGCCCTGCAGCCAAAGTGGTGTTGTTTTCCTCGACTCTGAGCCTGCTTTGGATTCTTATTTGTTTATTACGCTTTTTAATTTTTTCCAATTCATGCTGCATAATTTGTACAACCTAAGCAGTTGGGTTTTGGCGTGTTATCGCGTTGAGAGCTTTGAAAGGAGCAGTGAGGTTGCAAGCTTTGGTTCGAGGTCGGCAGGTTATGAAACAAGCTACTGTGACTCTGCGCTACATACAGGCGTTGGTTCGGCTCCAGGTTTGCTCGATGGGTTCAGATGCCTATTGAAGGTCAGGCGGTTCAAAATATGCTTAATGAATGCCGCACGCAAACTGAGTTTTTAAAGGAGGCTCAGGTAAGGCTTTATTTTTAAGATCTGGTTAAATTTGGTTCTGTTAATAGTTTCGGTTTCGACATTATTTTAATTTGTTATTTTACTAAATGATCATTGGGATATTAATTAGGGAGAGCGTCGGATACTCCGAAGAGGGTACCTATGCCGGTGATAAGGGGCGATTGCTAAAAAATAAATAGTTTGCTGTGATTACCGCTTTAGGAACACATTAGAAATAGCTTTTTCTTATGTAATTATAAAGTGGTTCATGTTAATCACTTTTGTTGCAATTATTTGTTGTGTCGTTTTTTCAAAGCATAAGACCCGCATAGAGCGATGATGACAGTGCATTCATGCGCTTGTGTTGCTTGCGTTCACCGACTGTGATAGCATCACTATGATCAACCAATGGCTATCCTTAGGGATATGGTTATTTGCTATGATGGAACTGTTAGGAACGTTTACAGCAACTCTATTATTCAATTTGAGTATGGGGCCCTGGCAAAAAATCTGCTTGCTGTTGGTGAACTGTGATGGCGTCACTAAGATGCAACCAGGTGGCGTGTTGTGCAGTACCAAATGCCACTGACGCCGGTTGGTTCCATCACAGTGATGACATCACAATTCACCAACAGCAAACAGATTTTTTGTCAGGGCCCCATACTCAAATTGAATAATAGAGTTACTGCAAACATTCCTAACAGTTCCATCATAGCAAATAACCACATCCCTGAGGATAGCCATTGGTTGCATCATAGTGGATAGCCATTGGTTCCATCATAGTGATGTTATCACAGTCGGCCCAAGGATAATCAAAAAATTTCCCTATTGTCCTGTCCCCACTTCTACTTCCCCTCTACACCTTTCCCAACCGAGCGAGGCTCCTTTCGTACAGTACACTATATATTGTCTGAGCTCTATGGTGTTACGATATCATACGCTGAACGCAACGAAATAGGCCATGCTTAAAAACCAAAGCTATTGTTGGAAAGAGGATAGCGTTGATAGTGGGCGCAATTAGGTATTTGGTTGTCACATGGGCTGCCTTAAATGGCTATGATGAGATAAAATTACTTCCCGATTGTTGGTGGGGATGGCATGGCAAGGATCGCGGATGGTTGGTTTTTACTTTCAACCCTTCTTGCAGCCATCAATTTTAAAAACTCTGAGCCATTGATACGCTTTAACATTCATGTATGTGTTATATATACTATGTGTGCTTGGAAACATAAGATGAATAGCACCGTGGCAGTTTCGTATTTTATGTACAGGAAAAGAAGATACTCACGCAGGATAAAAAGGATGAACAGGAAAACGTAGGCGCAGCATTGATGCAATCTATTCAGACAGTACCCAATTTGAAGAGCTATTTGGGTGTACAATTTTCCCTGAACGTAGGAATGAAACCCCACGAGCCCGCCTTTTAAGGGCAACTTTTAAATCAATTTTGTTTTTTTAGCTTATGTTTATGCCAACTCTAGATTTAGAGGATGCATTGTAATGGTTTTTGATGGTGATCAACAATGTAATCCATTTCACTTTGTTATTTATCAGGTTGTGACCGAGTGCTATACAGTTTTTGTGCACGTGTTAATTGACAGTTTCTGATATGTCCTGTTTGTCTTTTATCCGTGCTCCTATTCTGTTTGTGGTTGTTTTTAGATCCGTAACAAAGATAACAAATATTCATTCCTTTTCTAATTGCTTCGTGCGGTAACCAAATCGCCGCCGCAACGCGGCGGATTATGCCGCTAGTTAAATTAGTAAACAAAATGGTCAAGTAACCGTCGAGGTCAGGAGGGATTAAAACTGAATGGGTTAAAGAATCGTTGCCATTTACACGTGAGTCATACTCGACCCTCGTTACCCCTGCCACCGGCGGCGGTGTTACTGTGGGAAACCTGTGACCAAATCGGGTGGCACCCCAAACCCCTAATATTGCAGCTTGCACATGTAAAGTATCGTTAGCATCCTCACACATATGGATTTTACCGTGTGACCTAACTCACACATGAGAATTTATGGAAGATAAATTAATAGTGTATAACCTTTATTAGGTCATAGTATAGTGTAAACCCCCTTCACGGTGGTTGTTTTAACATATGAAGCAGCCTCACACATCCGAAAGATTTGTAAGGGTGGTAGGTGTGGTATCGGGTAGGGAGTAGCCAATCGGTTACACCGGCCCCTCTACCTCGAGTAACTGACTTAGACAATTAATTTTACGGATGGAAACTGAATAACTTGGATGGTTTAAATGCTCAAACGGTCAAAAACTTTTGACAGTTACATTTCTAAAAAAAAAATTATACGTTTTTTTACAAAAATTATATATTTTCACTATAAATACATCAATTTTCTCACATATTTTTTATCCTACATCCATTTATTCACAACTTTCTCATCATTTCTCCACAATTTCTTCACAATTTTAGAAAAATGAGGTGGACCGAGGTGGAAGAGATAACTTTGGCGACAATCTGGGTACACGCCGAGAAAGATATAGCGCCGAATGAGAGACGTTGTTCATTTTGGAGTAGGATTTTTTGCTCGCTTTCGCCTATTATATGGGTGGTGAAACAGCTAGCACCCCACACCAACTTAGTTCAAAGTGGGCTGATTTGAAGAACAAGAAACTATTGTTTAGCGTCGATATATATTGAGGTCATGAATGGCGAAAGTGAGCCAGACGAAGAGGAAACCATTGAAGTGGCTAAAATAGAGTACAAACATATGTACGATAAAGACTTTAAACATGTGTCGGCTTGGCAAATTTTGAGCGCCAACCATGACAAATGGTGAAAGTGGTTTATGTATTCGACTTAATTATGTATTTCATTTGAATTATGTATTTTTCTTTAATTTAATTATATATTTGATTATCTTTTTAATTTAAGTTTAATTTTAAAATACATGTGTAATTTACTTTTAAAATAGAAAAAAAAAGTTTAGAGTACCTTATGGTAGTGCCCCACCAAATATGGTGTTTCAAGGTTGTGTTAAGGTAGCCTAGAACAAATTTGATTTGGCATATGTAATTGGAAGGTGTTAGGCACCACACCCATCACCCTAATTGGTTATGTTTGTACTCGTAGTCCCTAGTTTTGTCAGTATGTTTTTTTTATAGGTGGTATGAAATTTCAATGTTCGCAATTCCTAGTCACTTGTTCTTATGTTGGCTTTGATTAGGACTGGTGTCACACTTTCTTTTCTAAACCAGCCAGCTTCAACTTCTGTCTTGGTGAGGTGTTACCTCTTAAAGACTCCATAGTCAAGTTGTTTACCTGGTCCTTGTCCAAATTGGTAGATTTCATTATTTGGTTATAAGGATTGTGTTCTTCTACATTGGTGTGAAGTTGTTGTGTGTTGTGTATAGGCGAGGATGCTTATCGTCATCGTGTTGTAGATGTACATATCCCATAAAAGTGAAATGCAAAATGTTAATGATCACATATGGTGTTTGTGTTGATTTGTTGTTTGATCCGAGTTGATTGGTTATGATCGAGAATGGATTAGAAACTTTGATGGAAGGCTGTGTACCTGTGTGTTCTAAGGTTGGAGAGATGCATGTTCTCATGAAGAAGGTGAAAGATGTTGGTATTAAAAACGATAACTTTAGAAAGTTAGACAACAATATAAAAAGTTAGAAAGTTGATTCATGGATACAATCATAGCTTAGAAATGCTGCCAAGTCAAATTATTATATTAGAAAGTTGTAAGTGAATCGGTATGGGCCTTAAAATTCATTTTGATGTTGATTTTTATTATGGGCCTGATTTATCGAAATTAATTAGTGATTAATCGCTACTCCTTACTTTATTGATTAATTTTGGGCTGATTACTTAATTAAACGGTGTCGGTCTAAGGTTGTAAAAATCACTATTAATCACCGATTAGTCGGACCAAATCGGTCATAGTCGGACCTAAAAACTCAAAATTAGGTCAAAAATGAAGTCGGACGGGTCAAAATTGGAGCAAATCAATCAAATAAAACAAGTTCTTTCCTCAAAATTGGATGATAGTCCATGATTTAGAACCAAAATTGACGAAACTCCATGAACGCTAGTTGCGTCTCATGGTTCCGTACGATGAAAGAAGAAATGGGGAGGAAAAAATGGGATATGGTGAACGATGGAGGTGATTAGGTTTATTTACGTTTAGGTATGTTATAATTTAACTCCCCCTCCATATTCACTAGTTTACATTTGGTCCCTAAACTTTTAAATTTATACATATAAGGTATAAAATTAACATTATATATGTATAAATTTGGGAAAAAAATATATAAATCAAATCCAATTAATCCCTAGTCGGTCCCCACCGGCCGACTAGCCTAGCGAGGTTTACAACACTGCTTAAAATTAGTTTTTTTTATATTTACTTGAGTTAAATTGATATATTTTTATAATATTTGCACCATCTTCCGGTTTTACATCCAGTTTGACTGGTTCAACTAGTGAACAAGTAAAGAGACTAGTTCAACGTCTGATCCGATTATGTAAACATATAACAGTATTTTGACTATCCAGTTGTCTTTGACTTAGGGAATAATAAGGGTATTTTGACTATTCTTGATGAAATGTTTGAAATGTAACTAGTCACACATTAGAGGTCGACTAGGCTGCAGCATAATACAAAGTCGCATCCTTTATATTTTTAAATTAATTTTATTTTCTACAATGTATATGTACCAATTGAGTTTTGTTTTTTTTTTCTCTTGTCAAAAGTGTTTCCTCTTTTATTCTTTTTTATTTTTATTTTTTTTTTGGTTTTTAGTTATTTTGGAACCAACCTAAACTATCCTAAATTAAGCCTAAACAACTTTAAAACATAACCTTAATGATATTTTGATATGTGTCATTAAGTAGAAGGGCTATTCTGTCAATTGTTAATAGTTGTATTGTTTGTTAGAAGTGTCATTATAATAAGTGTCCAAGTCTAAAAGTATAGGGACCAATTGTGTAAAAGGTTAGTTAGAGTCTGTTGTAAAAGCTGTTGATAAATAGGCGGGAAGAATGAATGATCAAGCATGGTTGTGTTGTGTGAAATTCCCTCTCTGATTTCTTTTTCTTACAATTCAACTTTATCATTGGTATCAGAGCGGCTGATTCTTGGCCCTCCGATCACCGGTTATCTTCCGACCACCATAACTAACTAATTCCGTCGTAACTAACCACCACAACAACCCTCTGCCACCACATCTGACCACCATTTTTGTCATGACCATTTTTCTTCAATCAAACTACCATCATCTTCTTGATTCTGATTATCTTCTTCATTTTTCTGTATCACTTCAGTCCAGCTCTTAATCTGTTCAATTTTTTTGTCTCTGTTCTTAAGTTTTCCTATCATTCCACCGTTCAATTCACTAACAAACGGGTATTAATCAATTTGTGGTTAATACATTCCTTTGATTGAATCAATTCGTGATCAATCAATCATTTGGATCGATCAATTCGTGATTTGTCCAATCTGAATAACAATTCTTGATTCTTGTTCTTTTCTTAAGCGTTCTTGATTTTTTTCAATTCTTGATTAAAGATGACCACTCGTAGTCGATCTGAAACAGAGAAGTCTTCTTTGGAAAAGACTGTTGATGAACATGCTGTAACATTGCTGAAAGTTGATGCTTTCATGCAAAAGTCTGAGGCTACGTTTGCTAGTCTGAATGCTAGTGTACAAGCCTTATTGACCAAGTTAAACACTGAGACTTCTAATGGGGGTTCTGGTAATGGAATGCAAGGTGCAGCTATAGTGAATCATAATCAAGGTGCAAGAAATGAGAGGCTGCACAGAATTGGGAAAATTGATTTTCCTAAGTTTGATGGGTCAGAAGTTGATGATTGGCTGTATCGATGTGAACATTTCTTTAATGTAGATGAGACCCCTGATAACTTCAAGGTCAGATATGCAGCAATTCATCTAGAAGGCAAAGCAGTGATGTGGCATCAGATGTTTTTGAAATCAAAAGGAATCCCTATTTCTGAAGTAACTTGGCAAGATTATTCAGAAGCCATTGTTAATAGATTTTCTACTGATCTATTTGAAGATGCTATGGGCACCTTAGCCTCAATGGTTCAAACATGACCATTAGAAGACTTTTGTGATGATTTTGATGCTTGTTTGCTTAAGGTTTCAATCCCTGAACCTTATGCAGTTAGCATATTTTTGAAGGCTCTTAAACCTGAAATAGGTGGCCCAGTCAAGATGTTCAAGCCTCAGTCAATGAAGGAGGCCTATCATCTTGCCAAGACTCAAAACAGTACCAATCAGAAGGTTAATCATTCCTCAGTTGTAAGGTATAATTCTTCTTACGAAAAGAATTCAGTAAAACCACCTGTAAATGTTGGACATCTTCCATTATTACCCTCCCCACCAGCAGCCAAAAAATTTACCAACACTAAACAAATATCCAGTAAGGAAATGGAATTAAAAAGGGCCAAGGGCGAATGTTTTTGGTGCCCAGAAAAGTTTTCTTCTACCCACAAATGTCCAAATAAACAGTTATATGTTTTAGAAGTAATAGGGGTAGAAGAGGAAATTGAGGAAGTGATTCAAGGGGAGGATATGGTTCAAGTAGACAATCAAGAATGGGCTAACACACCTCAGATTTCAATTCATGCTTTGACAGGCATGGTTTCTTATTCTACCATGAAAGTTATTGGTACAACAGGAAATAAACAACTGAGAATTTTGATTGATTCTGGATCCACACACCTTTATAAACAAGTTGTTAGCCATGAAATTGAAATGTTCCCTTAAACCAGTCACTAACATGTCTGTTGGTGTGGCTAATGGGTCAGAAATCAAGTGTACAGATTTCTCCCCTAATTGTCAATGGTTTATGCAAGGGAACTGGTTCACCATTGATGTATTAGTCATTCCTTTGGATAACTATGACATGGTGTTGGGTGTTCAGTGGCTGCTTACATTGGGGTCCATTGTTTGGAACTTTTTGGACCTTACAATGCAGTTCTCAATTGATGGTAGTCAGTATAAGTTGAAGGGTGTAGATAACAACAATATGTCTTTGTGTTCAGCAAATGTTATGCAGGATTTGCTTGACAATCAAGATAAAGTGGTTGAGGCTCATCTCTTGAGTCTGCAATTACATGATTCAAAAGAAGAATTCCAACATCAAACTGTGATTAAACAGGAAGTGAATCAGAAAAGAGATAAATGAAGTGTTGGATCAATTTGGGGATGTATTTGAGGTACCCACTGCCTTACCCCCAAAAAGAGAGTCTGATCACAAGATTGTACTAAAGGATGAATCACAAGTTGTCAATTTAAAACCATATAGATATCAGGCAGCCCAGAAAGATGTCATAGAAAAGTTAACTCATGAGTTGTTAGACACTGGGTAGTAAGAGGTAGCACCCGCCCCTTTGCAGCTCCTGTAGTATTGGTCAAGAAAAAAGATGGATCATGGAGGTTTTGTATAGGCTACAGGAGGTTAAATGATGCTACAATAAAAAACAGTTACCCAATTCCACTAGTTGAAGAGCTTTTTAAAGAACTAGGGGAAGCTGTGATCTCTTCTAAGCTAGACTTGAGGGCTGGTTATCACCAAATAAGGATGTGTGAAGATGATATTAAGAAGACTGCCTTCAGAACCCATGAAGGGCTTTTTGAATTTGTAGTGATGCCTTTTGGGCTCACTAATGCTCCTGCAACATTTCAGGCTCTTATGAACAACATTTTTAAGGAGCATTTGAGGAAATTTGTGCTTGTTTTCTTTGATGACATCCTGGTCTACAGCACGTCTGTGGAATTGCATCTTAAACACTTATATGAGGTACTTTCTATCCTTAGACTCCATCAGTTATATGCTAAAAGATCTAAGTGTGTATTTGGTGGGACTTCTGTTGAATACCTTGGGCATATCATTTCTAATAAAGGAATTTCTACTGACCCATCTAAGTTGGCTGCAATAAGAGAATGGCAATTGCCTACTGATGTTAAACAGTTAAGGGGATTTTTGGGACTCACTGGGTATTATAGGAGGTTTGTAAAGTCTTATGGGGCCATAGCCAGACCACTTACTGATTTATTGAGAAAATATGCCTTTCATTGGTCTGAATCCTCAACCACAGCCTTTAACTAATTAAAAAGAAATAATGGCCTCTCCTCCTGTTCTTGCAATGCCCAATTTATCTAAGCCTTTCATTATAGAGATTGATGCCTCAGGAAAGGGTATTGGGGCTGTTCTTATGCAAGAAGGCCATCCTATTGCTTTCATAAGCAAAGACTTTCTGCCAGACAACAAGCATTGTCTGTGTATGAAAGAGAATTGTTAGCCATACTTTTTGCAGTTAAGCACTAGCATCACTATTTGTCAGTGGGTCACTTTGTGATTAGGACTGATCAAAAAAGTTTAAAACATTTGCTTGAACAGAAAATCAACACACCCTTACAACAGGTGTGGCTAACTAAAATGTTGGGGTATGATTTTGAGATAGTGTACAAACAAGGATCTGAAAATGGAGTGGCAGATGCCTTATCCAGGGTTCAATCACCTGTGTTAATGGCTATCACCATTACTACTTTCAATCATGCCTTGTGGGAAAGAATTAAAGATTCTTGGGCTGATCCTAAGTTAGCACCCATTGTTAAGTTGTTACAAGAAGGACAGAGTCACCCTAAGTTGGAAGGGAAGGAAGGTGCTTTGTTTAAAAAAGGTAAGATTGTAGTGGGCAAAGATGACAATTTACAAAGGGAGATTATAAGTTTTTGTCATAACAGTAGCACATGGGGACATTCAGGAGTGCATGGTACTATGCAGAGAATCAGCTCACTACTTACTTGGAAGGGTATGAGTAAACAAGTGAGGAATTTGATCAGGAATTGTTGTGAATGCCAAAGGGCTAAGTATGAAACTGTGGCATCCCCAGGATTATTGCAGCCTTTACCAATCCCTAATAATGTGTTCTCATACATCTCCATGGATTTCATTGGAGGATTGCCCAAATCACAAGGAAAAGATGTGATTTTTGTTGTGGTAGATAGACTGACCAAGTACAGTCATTTCATGCCATTATCTCACCCTAGAACTGCTGCATAAGTTGCTCAAACCTTCCTTGATAACATCTATAAACTACATGGCTGGCCTGAATCCATAGTTTCTGATAGAGATCCCATCTTTATCAGCACTTTCTGGAAGGAATTTACTGCATTACATTGGATACAGCTGGCTATGTCCGCTGCTCATCATCCACAAACGGATGGGCAGACTGAAGTTGTGAACAGGTGCTTGGAATCCTACTTAAGGTGCATGGTGATGGACAGGCCTAACACTTGGGTCAAATGGCTTTCATTAGAAGAGTTCTGGTATAATTCTAACTTTCACACCTCCCTTAATATGACCCCTTTTCAAGCCTTGTATGGCTACCCCCTCCACTATTTGTGCATTACATTCCAAAGGATGTAAGAGTAGCAGCAGTAAATGAATTGATGATGGACAGAGAGGATACTATTAGACTGCTGAAGTTGTCCCTACTAAAAGCCCAAAATAGCATGAAACAGGCTGCTGATAGTCACATAAGTGAAAGATCTTTCAATGTGGGAGATTTTGTCTTTGTCAAGTTACATCCTTACAACCAGAACACTCTCAGAGCTTTTCAGTACAACAAACTGGGTCCAAAGTTCTTTGGTCCTTATTTGATAACTGAAAAAATTGGGCAAGTTGCTTATAGGTTGGACCTGCCAGCTGAGGCTCAAGTCCATCCTGTTTTTCATGTTTCTTTATTGAAAAAGGCTAGGGGTGATAATGTCCATGTCATTCCTTTACCTAGTGAGCCCAGGTTCCAATTTAAACCTTTACAAGTAATGGGTAGAAGACTGGCTAAGAGAGGTCACATGGCTTCTGCTGAAGTACTAGTTCAGTGGGATCGTTTACCCATCACAGAAGCTACTTGGGAGAATGCAGAAGATTTACAAGCAAGATTTCCTGATTTTTCATTTTGATTTTTGAGGTAAAAAATGTTAAGGAGGGGAGTATTGATATGTGTCATTAAGTAGAAGGGCTATTCTGTCAAATGTTAATAGTTGTATTGTTTGTTAGAAGTGTCATTGTAATAAGTGTCCAAGTCTGAAAGTATTGGGACCAATTGTGTAAAAGGTTAGTTAGAGTCTGTTGTAATAGCTGTTGATAAATAGGCAGGAAGAATGAATGATCAAGCATGGTTGTGTTGTGTGAAATTCCCTCTCTGATTTCTTTTTCTTACAATTCAACTTTATCATATTTTTATGCTATGCATGTTTGCTTATCTTAGTCTATAGGTGGGATTATACTAGGTAAGGTTGTTCTTATTTATTGTTGTATGCTTGCTTATCTCAAGACCTTGCTTCTTAAATATTTGGGTCGCAAAAGATTGATCTTACATCTTTTTAAACTTTTCATGAAGGTAGCCAAGTTATTTTGTGTTTAATATATATATGTAAATAGGGTTAGGATCAAATACACAGTGAAATAAAAATAGGAAGTCGTAGGAAGGGTATCAAACGGACTCCGATTGAACTCATTCAAGCGGCATTGGAACCGTCTTATTGAACCCTACGACGTTAGTTTTTAGGTCTTCATTTTTTGGTGTTTTGACTTGTAGTTTTTAGAATATGTTTTATATCATTGTGTCTTTTATGTACCATATATTGTGTCTTTTTCTTATTTTCATCATTGTGTCATTTTTTCAATTCATTATGTTTTTTTTTCTTCAGCATTGTGTTATATTTTTCAGCAATGTCTTATATTTTATAGCTCATTGTGTCATATTTCATGATCTATTGTGTTTTTTGTATCCTTCTCACCTTTCTCATTTTTGTTACACTGTGTAGAATACTTGACCCTATGTAAATATGCTATAGTTACCTATTTATGTAATTATTACATGCCTTAAAACTATAATTGAGAAATTACTAAAATAAAAACCCTAACACACTTGGCTTATTAGCACTCAAATAAAAAAATTAACATTTATAATGGTAAGTGTTTGAATCAAAGGACAATCAAAAGTAATTTTCTAAATTTGAGAAAATAAGTAAAGAATTTACTCGAAAGTCGACACCATCCTACCTGATTTATTTTTAACCAATGTTTTAAAAACCGTTTTTTTATACCATACCACAGCGGGTCTCAAAAACGGTTTAAACCGATCATACCAGATGGTTTAACCAGTATGTACCAGGAATCCCACCTATTGAACCAGTTTTTAAAACATTTCTTTGAACCCATAAATAAAGTTTACCCATTTTGACCAGTTACCCGGCACACAATTCTGATGGCAAAAAAATCAAAACCATGGTGAAATTTTTACCCAAAAAAGGATCAATTCAAATATTCAAACATGTCACATAATAACTCACCTTCTTTTAAATCTTTTCTTTTTTTATAACTTAAAGTTCACACCTTACAATTTCCCAAAACCTGAGTGGTTCAAGCCATTAAACATGTGACATTTTACCAACCAGTTTAGAGATAAATCAGATATACACCACTACAAACACACCACCAAACCAAAAAGATAGGGGGTACCACAAAAGAAACCTTTTTTTTTGTTCACTACTAGGATTTTTATAAGTTACTCGGCTCGTTTTTGTGACCAAACGGTTTGATATTTTTTTTTTTCAAAACACGGTATATGGTTGTTGTATGGTTGATATATTTTCAACATTTCTAGTTAGCCACCCATTTTTTCAAGAAAATGGTAGCGGGAAGGCTTAACGACATCATTTTGAGCAGATTTTGCATACTCTTCTCAAAAGGGCGAAACAGTAGTTATCCATGCAGTCAACGGCCTCCCTGCAGAAAAATAACACCGAGGACAAAATTAGTTTTTTTAGATGGCCAATATTGCAAAATATAATCCATACTGGATTGGGGTTTGGGGTTTCATACACCCCGTGACATCACATTCTGGGGTATGTGGCAGCCTCCTAAAGGCGTGTGATGTGGGCCAGGGTGTATGATTCCTAAACGGGGGGTGTATAATTCCTAAATACCTTTTCATTACTTGGATGGTTGGATGTGCGTTATGGAACTGATTAACAATGAAACTATGGGCAAAATTCGTAAATAAGTATTTTTTTTTCTTTTTTTTAAACAAATGTGTTACCAAGTTCTAGTGATCTAAGATAGGCCAAGTATACATACCAATTAAAAGTTGTGAGCTTCAAGACATAGTTCTTCCATAACAGATGGATGCTAAGTACAAATTCTTTGACCATTTTTCCTGTTTATAAACAAAGAATTATAAAATAAGTAAATCAGTCAATCGACATACTAAATTATTGATAGTTATAACGGTATTAGAATGATAAAAGATAAACGAGCGTAAAACATGACTTGATGTGCATTTCAATGCATTGCATCTCCTATCTAATAACTCGCGACTTTATCTCTTCGTTTATGTGTTAATATATATCAGCAAGATGCCATTTTGAGGAACGGGGACGAATCTGAAAACAATAATACCTTAACATGGTTAGAAGGGAAATCGGTAGTTCTAAGTGTTTCTTGAGCAACATCTTGCAATCTCCTTTTTGATGCACTAAGAATGAAAGCCGCTTGATCCTCGGTGGCGGCAGCTGATGTAATCCGGTACCCGTTTTCCCATCTTTTATGAATTCCTTCACTAGGATACAGAAAATCTAGTTCCACCACCTGCAAATATCAAAAATTTTCAAAAAAATAAATAAATAAATAAAATTTCATGTAATAAACTAATAATTGTATCTGGAAGGTTGTTTGGAGTGCTTAATTATGCTGTAAAAAGACACGATAATCAGATAAAGGGTTCTTAGTTTTAGCAAATTTCGGTTATGTAACGAGTTCACAAGTAAAAGTAGTAAATTACCACTTCATAATCATACATATTATTGAACTATTTAAACTTAACATATAAACGTTTGATTTTTTTCACTTTTTACGATGTTTTTAGCATACGTGATTTATTGGTAACGATCAAACAAATCGCTACATCATCCTTAACCCAAATCTTCCACTGTAAAATTTTAGGTTTTAAAACTTTTTCATGTTAATAGTTTACAAAAACACCAGTTGGTTCGTTACAAAGCCTCAAAAGGATGTTTTATTAAGTGTCTAAAGAGTGGTTATTGCAGCTTTAGCAGTTTTTTATTTTTTGTGTTGCACAAACACTTGTTTTCAATTGGAAATATTCTTATATATTATATGACCAAAATAGTCAGATTTGGATAATCGGGTTTGACACAATGTGATACTTAAGGGGTGTTTGGGATAGATTATTCAAAACAGATTATGCGTTTTGGAAAAGCAGGAGTGGAGCTGCTTATAGATTATTGCGTTTTGATAGCCTAAAAAACTGATTATCTGCGTTTTCAAAACGCAATCCAAACACTAAAACCTAATTATCTGCGTTTTGAAAACGCAATAATCTAAAAATCAGATTCAAAACGCAATCCCAAACACCCTCTAATTATCTTTAATATCAACCAACCGATAGATCCACAAAACTTGCTTTACTTTGGGAAAGTTTTCATGTCATAGTAACCTGAACACATCCCTTAATGGGATTGATTGGAGATCCATACAATTCTCGTAATCTATAACTACTAAGGGGTATTCTAGCCCCGCTTACGGCTGTGCGCATATAATGCATATATGTGTGGCCCTCGGAGGGCAAAAGTAAAGTTGCTCTTATTTTAACGTTATTTTGCTAATTTCGTGAAAATGACGTTAAAAATGACGGACGGTTTAATCATGCATCATGTGGTGGCGTTGATAGCCAAAAGACAACATGGTACATGCACCAACTGGGCTTGTCCCGATTGCTAAGTGTTATGTGCCTTATGTCCAAGGCTTGATACAAAACCGCTATCGAGCAGGAGGTCTCACTGGAAGCAGCCTCTCTATTCCCAGGGGTAGAGGTAAGGCTGTCTACATCTTATCTTATATGATGATGATGATGATGATGATGATGAAAGTGTTAAATAATCTACGTATTTAAGTCGAAAATAATACCTGATTAGTGTAGCTAGAATCACGAGACATCACAATGCCCCATTTATTCCCTGCAGTGGTCATTGAAGTGACCACAAACCCCTCCTTCCATTTCTTGTTGATCCACTTGTATGGAAACACATCACTTACTTTGTATGATTGTTGGGTATATGATGTCCCTATTGACATGTAAAAAACATGTAACGTTAAGGGTATTTCTCGAACTTCAAATTCTTGAAACTTGGCTAAACTTTAATTCAGAATACACCGAAAAAAAAAAAAACAAACTAAACTTACCCTTGGACATTACAACCAAGGCACTTCCATTCGATGCGCCTGCGAGTGATGTAATGTAATAATTCTTCTCCCATTGTTCCATTATCCATTCCTTAAATAAAGGGGAAAAGGAATCAGTTATATCTTAGATCAAATAGTAAAATCATAGGGGACGGAGGGTTGCCGCAAAAGCAACATGTCAAATGGATTAAAGTCGAAACTCGGGTAACTAAGGTAAAATAACAAAACCAGTAGATTAACCATCATTACTATAAATTTAATAAAAATACAATGTCAACAACCAACCCGAATCATATAAAAAAAATCCTTTTGTGAAAGCTATAATCATTACCTTGCGTAAAAAAACAGGGGAAATTTCGTAAACTTGTGAAGTGAACCCTGTCCCTGCATCCATAATGACAGCCCACAAATTCTTGGCAGATGCTACACAACTAATGTAGATTCCATCGTTCTTCCCTTGTTCTACATGCTGATGTAGTCTTAAATCCGTAACATTGTAATGATACCTAGAATTTAAATAAATCAGGCTAGGTCCTAGGAATGGGTATAACTATAAATATAAAAATATTCTTGAGTTCTTGGACAAACAGAAATAGCAATTAAGTAAAAAGTTCTCTAATTTTTGTATGTATGTATATATTACCAAATGTATCTTTTAAGTTATAACCAAGTAAATTGCCTAAAATGCAGTGGCGAAGCTTGAAAAATTAGTCCGGAGGGTCGGAAATCACCTGTCACAGGACGCGACCTAATTTTTTTTTCCTACAGCTATGTTTCGGATTATATGTTCGGGTCGGTGATTCGATTCGGGTCGAGTCAAATGAAAAAATGACACAATGATGAAAACAAGAAAAAGACACAATACTACATAAAAGACACAATGATATAGCGTATCTTCTAAAAACTACAAGTTAAAACCCTAAAAAAACGAAGACCTAAAAACTAACATCGTAGGGTTCGATGAGACGGTTCCAATGCCGCTTGAATGAGTTCAATCGGAGTCCGTTTGATACCCTTCCTATGACTTCCTATTTTTCTTTCACTGTGTATTTGATCCTAACCCTCGTCCGATATATTGTTAGTTTTGGTTTATATAATATACCTATTTATTTTTTCAAAAAAAAAAATCGGGGGGTCAAAACCGTATATACCTAAAAAATTATATACGGATACTATATAATCGGAACTTCTGAGCAAAAATTTCGGGGGGTCGCCCGCCCCTCCCCGCCCCAACAAACATGCACCTCTGCTAAAATGGGAATCCAACTTGATTATGGATTTAGCTAAATAAAGTAGGGGTATCCCTTGTAAATATTTAGTTGAAAATATAAGTATTTCAATAAAACCTAACAAATATCTCATGAACTTTTTTATTATTATTTTTTTTTAAAATTGAGAATACTCTAAAATTAGTGTCAACCAGTTAAACTGATACCTTTGTTTCATTGGTGTTCTTGATGTATATACACTTATCCACTGATTAGCTGGAGTTCCAAGCCTAACTTTTTTCCTAGGCTGTGTCTCTTCCAAATCGCTAATCATCCTTCCCCTCTTTTGTCCCACCTAAAACACACACAAACAAATAAAATTATATGATTAGAACTAGAGGTACCGATGTCGATCTATTCACCAAGTGAATGAGCTAATCCGGGTCATTTTTATCTCTGACCGTCCAAATGAGTAAAATAAAAGCATTTAGCTAAAAGGGGGACAAATGGGTCAAAAGTCGACCAAACTGTAATTTTAATGAATATGACACCTCGTAAATCATTTAACTTTACGAACTTCAAATTACTCAGATGATGAATCTTTTAATCATATTGAAACACTAATAACTCACATAAAAAATAAAAAGGGCCAAATGGGTCAAAAGTAGCCTACATTGAAATTTTTAATGCATCAAACACCTCATTACTTATTTACTAAAAAGAGATAATTATTGAAAATGAAATTCATAATCAAATTTAAACACTAATAATTCATATAACCGTTTTTCTATGAGCAAAAAAGGAAAAAAAAAAGATTAAACAGGTTATAAGTCTCCCAAACTGTATTTATAATGCATAAAACACCTTAAAGATCATTTTATTAAAAAAGATGTTACTATTGAAATATAAGATACGTAATCATGTTTACACGCTAATTATTTTTAATGCATGAAACGCATTTTGATCCGTATAAAAAGAAACTTGCTCATTTCGACTCAACCTGCCCAAACCATCCATTTTGATACCTGTAATTAGTACCATCGATTACTAAAATATAATTCAGTAATCAAAAGCGAACCTTTAGGGCACCATCTATTCTTAATGGACGCAACGGTGCACTAGAAACTAGGCAATTTCCAAACAATGCAATAAGCTTTGAGTAATTCGGTTCTTCATCAAATTTCATATTTGTCACCATTTCAAGAAACTGTTTGAAAGGTGAAGGACAAAAATAACAAAGATTATCCGGAGAAGTTGCCATCTTCTTTTTACAGACAAGGAACCCTTTGTTGTCACCCTGCCATACAAGATAAAATAAAATACCAGTACGTAAGTTGATGATTACTTAGCAAAATTATAGTAATCCGATAACCAGATTTTAGAAAGAAAATCCAAACGCTCCCTTAAACGAGATGAACATTGATTTTTTTTTCCGTTACAAATTAATTAGGGCTATAAAAGTTAAAATTTAACTCACAATGAAACCTTGCCAAGGAAGTTTTCCTTTAAGGAGAAATATTAACGTATAAGCCAACGACTCAAGGTCGTCTCTTCTGCTTCCCGTCCTTCCTAAATGAGCATGTACACTGGCGTAACGTACTGTTCCCCTATGAAAAAAAAATGCAACATTTATTATATAAAAAATCAGCTAAAATATAAAAATACACCCTAAATGAAGCATGGAATATACAAATGATATTGCTTAGGAAAGCAAGCATCTAGAAACGCAAGTAGATATTAAATGCCAGTTTTTATTAACATATATTACTTAATAATACTTCGATCAAATACGTATAGACATTACCTGAAAACATCAGGCTTTTGGTCATAATCAATATGATTACCCGAAGACGTATCCCTCCATTTTGAAGCTGACATGTTTTTTTTAAACGGATCATTAGTTCATTACAACCTTCATATTACAGCTAAAACACAAACCTTATATGAAATAACGAAAATATATACCTAAACCAAGATCAACCAAATACAATTTTTTCTCATTGGCCGTCCCAGGTTGACCAAGCAAGAAATTTTCTGGCTTTATGTCTCCATGAACAAAACTGAGAAGGAAGAATATTAAAGATTAAGAACCACATATTATTGAAAACGCTAATCAGGAGGCGATTATATGGAGGTACCCTTTTAAGTGAAGCTGCTCTAATATTGATAAAGACTCCACTGCTATACACGCAACCATTTCTTCGGAGAGACTGCCAAAAGAATAACATATACGTATTATGTGCATTTATATATACGCAAAATACTTCAAGAAAACTTATTTAACAATATGTTATCTTCGTCATACGTTTGGTTGCTAGAGTTCCAAACATCCCACAAACTCGGGCCTAGCTTGTCCATAACCTAAAACCAAAAATGAGGAAATTTTCAGAGGTCAGAAGTACTTCTTGCCGAAAAACAAACACCACCTAAGAGAATCCAAAGGAATGAAAAATGAAAAAAAAAAAAAAGACGGAGAACTCACGAGGATATAATAGTCTCCGTGGCGGCCTTTGTGATAGACCATTGGAATCCCATAACAACCATTGAGAGCACTTTACAAGCATAAAAGGAACAAATAGATGTTAGGGTTTGTTGTACCAAATAGGGTCCAAGAATCGTAACATAAAACTAGATGTGGGGATTTTGACACACTTGGTTTATGTTTTATTGCTAACGGGTCAAACGGGTGAATAAAAATACAGGAAATGTGCCAAATGGATTAAATGATCATGTTATGAGTTATGACTAAAAACAGTATAATTTATGTAACCATTATTGACGCTGATTACTCATTAACAATTTAAGACCAAGTGTTTTCGGCCAGTCCAACAAAAAAATACCCGTTTTCATGGGTAACCCAATCACCCAACCTGCTTATTTTGAACCTTTGATAAAAACGTTACTTACCTATAAACTTGCCATTCGTAAGGAGGACCATAATTACATCCCTTGCCATTCCGATGCTCCAATTTCAAAGCAACCTACACTCATGCCAATGCACAAATATAATTAAACAAAATTTAACAAGACGCGATAGTAACAACAAAGTCAAAAACGGAAAAAAAAAGGGAAAAGAAATCTCCATCATTGAGAAATGAAGAAAAATATAACAACGTACCTCAAGAGCATTGGGGCCCGTGTTTCCGGATCCACCTGTCACCCTTCTACCAACATAAACTTGACCAAAACCTCCTTTACCTAACTTTCGTTCTAACATGTATGCAGGAGAGTTGCCAACCTGCACCTGAAATAGAAAAAGAAACATATTCTAGTTTCAAGCATGTCGTTTAAACAATGAAAAACAACAATCTTATGACATCAAGATATAGCTAATTAAGAACGGGTTGATTTCGGATATAATTTGCTTCAAATGGCTCATATAAAAAAAATCAGCTAAAAACGGAACCAAAGTGTATTTTTAACGCATACAACGTCACAAATTGTCATACTTAAACAATCAAATTTTAACACGTTAGTATTTGTAAAAAATAGAAAATGGACAAAATAAATTTGAGTCAATTCCATCCAACCAGTACCATTGCACCAATGAATTACCATTTTGACCCATTACTCGTGCTCGTTTTGTTACCTCTATTTGATGAGAGCAAATATAAACAAAAGTAGAACAAGAAAATAATACCCTCTCAGGAACCGGGCTCGTGCTTCCTTCCTCTTCACCATCAGCAACCAAATTTTCAGCAGTTTTACCGACTACCAATTGATCACGCAATGCCACATCCAAGTTCCGCGGGGGCCCACGTCCACCAAAAAACTCAAGATCTCGAATTTGCATAGCGTTACCCCACGGCCTCTGCCAGCTGGCCTTGGCATTGGTGCTTTTGGTGTCTGAGCTTTACCTCTGCGGGCCCCACGACGAGCGGTGGGGACTACAATTACATCATCATTGTTAACGTTAACGGGTTTTTTAGATTGGCGAACTCCACGTCTCAAATCCGGCATCTTTTTCCAAGCACATATAGATACTCTCCAGCGTCAAAAAGCTTAGATAGCGTATCTACAAAAGAATACCAAACAACTTTTTAAGCAACTTAATCATTGATTATAAAGAAAAAGGTGAAATCATCAAATTGTCCCTAGATATAAGCAATGATTGATACAGATAAATATGCTCAAACCTCGATAATAAGCTTTAGACAACTTATCGACAAAACAAAAAAAATGAAGCAAAATTTTAATCAACTTAAGATAAATACGAAAATACCAAACTTGTTATTCACTACTAAGACATACATTGTCACAAGATGCCAAATAGAGTAACAAATCTCTAATGTTTTAAGACTTTGGATGATCGCGTAAGGAGGTGCTTTAAAGGAAAATTGTTATTAATATAAATCTAAAATTACCCGATAATACGTAGATATACGCAGCTGATTATCTAACTATCCCATTCTAATTTAATTACAATAATCACGTTAGAAATGCACATCCGAACACACTTTGGTAACACGAGGTGTAGTGCATAATGTGTGTTTTTTCAACAAAATTTGCAGAACATATTAAATACCATCAAAATCTTTGAAAGGAAAACGTTGTTAAAGAGGTTCTGAAATAACACTTCAATTCACTATTACTTGCAGACCTTTCATGTCGATATGACAATTATAATATTTCAAGTAGCATTACGTTGTAACGTTATTTCAAATTTTCATAAAACTGGTCAGAACATCCATCTCAATGTTATTGTATCGAATACTATGATCGCTCATAGTTTCATGCACATCATAATGTGTTCCGATATTAAAACATATGGTATGCACGCGTTTAATAAAATCCTACCATATCGAAGCTAAAAATTGCATCTATACAAACAAAAACTCACACAAGACTTTCGATTCAGACAAATAACTAATATACAAGAAATTAAAAAAAAAAAGAGAAAGTTAAACAAACACTTAAAAGAGGATCATTATAGATCATTTTAAGTAAAAATTCTATAACACAACACACAGATGATGATCATTAAAGCATATTCATACAAATTCATCCACAAAATCCCATACATCAAGCATCAAAACAAAAACAAAAACTGATCTTTAATCTGCAAAAACATCTAATTTCACAAAAAAAAAAAAAAAAAAAACTGCATATATAGTTATTATTTAAACTTAAACTTAATTCCATCAAAGAAAACAAAAAGGGTCAATCTTGGATCATAATAATATGAATAAAAACACACCCAAATCATCCAACTTGCAGAAAACCATCAAAAAACTGCAAGAAATCATTTTTAGATCAATTTACACCTCAATCAACAAGGATCAGCCAAAAGACAGAAACTTTGATCAAATAAAGACAATCAGAAGCATACAACATAAAATGCACAAATGTGAGTAGAATCAAGAACATAAAGATTAAACCTTTTGATTGAAGAATTATGTGGGGAGAATCTTGATGGATGTGGATATGAAGGATTATGAAGAAAGTGATTAAAAAGACGAGATTGAAGGGAAAAGATTGGATTTTGATAATTTTTTGATGGTTGGTTTATTACTTTATTATTTATTATTTGTAAAAAAATGGATTATTTGTAATAATGATAATAATAATGGGAAAAATGGTGTGTGCGGTCTATATATGTGTAGTAGGAGGAGACATGGCGCATGGAAAGACGTGTAACTAGATAGGCGTAGGATAGCAATGATCGGTTACAAAAGGATCTGTCTAGCATTGTCTACCACTTTTTTGAGGCTTATTGGTCTGCTTCTAGATTTAAATTTTGATGATATGTAACTGGGCTTTGTGTTTGATGCCTTATTTGTTTATGTTTGTAGAATGTAAAATGCCTTACTCAAGCCCAAACACTTATGGGCCTAACACAATCTCAACTAGGCCATCATTTTGCCTTCGCGCGTTGCTGTGGTATCGTTACAGTACTGATACTCGGTGTAGTTACCACAAAAATTAACGTTATTAAAGTTTGAGGGTTGTATGAAAACTTTATTAAAATGCAGGGGCGTAAATGAAAATGTAAACAGAAAGACAAAGTTTTGTAAATAAATCGATCAGTACGTGGCAGTATGACTAGGTTTTGCTTTTAAATGTTTGGGTGTTATTTTGTGCTATAAAATTGGTATTTTTAAAGTATTGTTTGCTAAAATGGTGTGTAGCGTACTCAAAAACTTGTTAAATTGCTTATCTCACGAACTTATAAACCACAAAGTATCCTAAATTTTGCAAAGCAGGGATAAAAAAGAAAAGAAACTCGAGAGATAAACTCCAAAATATTTAAATATTCGTGTACAAGGTTAGATATAAAATTTGTTGCACGAATTTTAGACAGTTTTGGTGTGATACATTACTCATCTTTCATTATTACATGTAATATGTAAATATTTTTATAAATGTTTTTTAATTGCATAGTATACGAATTTATAACCTAGTTATTATTATATTTGTCTGATGGATGATAGTAACGAGTACATGACATGTACGAATTTGGGCATGAAATATTAGTTTCGTAATCGGGTATATGATTGAGATTATCAATACCCGTCCCATAACTAAACCTATTGTCATCCACGTTATGATACAACCTTTCAACACGTGTCATGGAAGTCTAACTTCATTTTTATTTTATAATTTCCCGTAATGCGTAGAATAAAGAATATGACAATGTCAGGTGATATGAGTTCATTTTGACAAGGTAATGTGTACTTTTAAGAACTTCAATTCTTCCATCCAAACATTCAAATCCGGTTATCTAGGGTTTAAAAGAGCTTAATAATCAAATCACAGTTTTTCAATGAGAATATGTTTGTAGAGCACTAAAGGAACTTAAAACTTATAAAATAATTTTAGGAATATAGAAAAAGAACTTTTAAGTTAAATAATCATGTAAACTATAGCTTAAGGATAATATAATGAGTGATGATTTTGGGCTATTATTCTCCTAAATATTAATAGCCCAGTTTTATTAATTGGTTTGGAATTTAGATAGACTGAATATGTTTTTTTTTGCTTTGCAATCGACATACACCGAATGTGCTCAATAATAAAATGTTATTTAAATGCCTTAGTTATATATGTTTGTAATTTAATTAATGATTTAATCATTTGATACTGTTTCTAAATCCATCCATTAAACCAGTTTTGAATCAACTTGTTCTAATTACCAACCAACCGAATCAGACTCGCTCATTTTGCCTGGTCTAATCCAAACATAAATGAGAACCAAACGTATAAAGCAAACAAATCCGGTTTAGTTTTAAGCAAACAAATGGTCCACAGTTCCTTATTTTGACTCGAATTTGACCAAACCGTCCAGGTTTGACCGGTGCTATAGCAATCGGTACTACTGGTTTAAACTTTAAAGAACTCAATTTAAGTCCCAAATGTACAGTTTTTAAAACCATCATTGTCTAGTATAGGCTATAGCTTCAAAGTTGAAACAGCAAAAAGATAAAGATAGACCCATTTATTCCCATATAAAAGACGATTCTACAAAGTCATGGGCCGGTTTACATCAACAAAAAAAAAAAAAAACCAAAAGACATCTTGTATCTAAAAATACACTACAAGGACTCACTCAGCTATGGCACACTAAATACTGCAAAACAGTCCTGTTTGGTCAATAAAATCAGAGACTGGCCAACGGTCAATGACCTTGGCGGGTCTCGGGTTGTTCCTTGTTGGGGTCCTCTTCCTCCTCTTCGTTGTGTTCCTCCTCTTCCTCTTCTTCCTCCTCTGGAGGAGGGTCGTATGGTAATGGGGGTGGTAATGGTGTTTTCATTGGCTGAACTGAGGAAATATGTCGGGCCGTCTACCAGGCTTAGGTCTCTCCCATTCCTGCCACATACCACAAATTGGTCAACTGTTTTGACCTTTAAGATAACATATAAATGGACACAAAACCACAACTGCAGCTAAAAATTTTATGATGGAATCAGCAAGAAAGAAGACTAAGGGGTTGTTTGGTTGATTAAGTGCTGAATCATTATGATGGTCTGAATGGTTAAGAGACTTTGAATGGTTAAGCGCTGAATCATTCAGCATCCCTTATTAGCTTAATGGTTCAGCACTTAATCATTCCATTCAGATGTTGAAACAAACAGTCTGAATGCTGAATGATTCAGACCTGAATGATTAAGAGGCTGATTAAGAGGCTACCAAACAGCCCCTAAATTAAGAGATACATAAATCTGGGGGTGTTTAAGATCACTTATCCAAACAACTTATGCTTATAAGTTATAAGCCGACACTCAACTTTTTTAAAAATAGCTTCTTTCAGTTAACGGTAAACTTATATTTATTATGAATTAATAAATAACTAAACGTAAAACTTGAAAATACCATGATTCAAACTTCCAATGTAGCACACAAAACTGCCAAAATGATAACATATGCAAAATAATAGCCAAAGAAGAAGAATTCTTTACAAAGGCCAAGTGTTTGATAAAAAAACATATCAAAGAAACATATTTGGAAACATGGGATAAATAAACCTAATGTTTAACTTTACGCTACGTGATTAAACCTTTGACCTACTATCATGGTCCAACAGTTGAAAGTCGAGACAGATTATCACCAGTTTTGAGCAGCTTTTTCAACAAAAGTTTATCTAATTCAGAAATTCACTACAACTGAGTTATCTATAGTTATATAACTACTTTAACAATTCTTATTTTCCAAAGCCTACTGCTAGATGGTATATTTTGATAGTTTATGATTAACTTTACTTGGATACAATGGACTGAATTTGATTATCATGTTAATAATATAAGCAAACAAGAGAATTTGCATGCACACATATAACATAATAACATATTTGGTGTTAATGCAAAAAATTTTCTGGCTCACTTATGTCAGGATCTAGGTATTTTGAAAAATGGCATGACACTGTATTGTACTATGTTATAGCATGTTGCCTGTCTCTAATATTAGGGGTCAATATTTGTGAATGTACTTCATTCTTTATAAGTAGGTGTCTGGAATTCCATTTGTAAACTGAATATCTGATTATTGTGATCTTATGAATGATCATTTTAGAGTAAATGATCATTTTCTGATATCAAGTTGAGAGAAGCTTACCCAATTCCAAACTGATTATTCCAAAATGCAAATGCACTTTCAAAAGCAATCCCAAACACCCCCTTTAACCCTAACAGCACAATTGTACAATCGAAACATCCATAATAACTCCACAGGCATCTAACCTATAAAAAAAATTCAAAAAGCCCTAAATATTCATACTCTTGAAGTTGATATCAACTCTCTATAACTACCACAAAAAAAAATTATGAATACCACTGTAGCCTAACATTAATCTAAAACTCAATTTACACTTTCCTCATAGTCAGAAGTCGGCATCATCATCATCATTCTCGGTTAGTCCCACCAATAGCAAAGCTAAGGTAGGGTCTGAGTAGGGTAAGATGTAGACAACCTTACCTCTACCCCGTGGGAATAAAGAGGTTGCTTCCAGTGAGACCCTCAGCTCGATAGTGGTTTTGTATCAAGCCTTGGACATAAGGCACATAACACTTAGCAATCGGGACAAGCCCGATTGATGCATGTAACCCATTGTCCTTTTGGCTATCAACGCCACCACATGATGCATGATTAACCATCCGTCGTTTTAACGTTATTTTCACGAAATTAGTAAAATAACGTTAAAAAATTATTGCAACTTTACTCCCCCCCCCCCCCGGCGACCCCCGAGGGCCATACATATATACATTTTATGCGCACAGGCCGTAAGCAGGGCTACTGACACAAAATTTTATACCTAAATTAAACACTACTGACACAAAATTTGAAATACTTAAGTTTACAGAAGTCAAAATCCCCTTTCAATATCAACACTTAGTACTATGCTTAGCATAATTAGGTTATCTAATCAACAACAAACACATCATACAATAATAAAACCTAGGGTAGAGATTTTTTAACCGAGTATACCAGTACCGTACGGATACCATAATAGAGCGTCGACACCAACAAAAGAAAACTGGTAACGCTTCCAGTATAGCAGTATTCGTTTGTAGATTTTTGGTTTTGATACTAGTAAGCTTCAACATTTTCCAGTATTTTTGCTCTACCGGTACCAAACCGGTACAGTACATCTATAATCCTAGGGCAGAAAACCTTTTAACACAACACGGCGTAACAGGTTTGGTGTTTGGCCTTAATAGGTTTTAGTGTCTTAATCAAATCGAGGCGTTTAAAACACAATTAAATAAATTCCACAGGTCATGTCATCGCATCTTATCGTGTCAACCTTATGGCTTATGCTATAGCCCTATACAACCACTACAGTATTGAATTTATATTTCTACTTAATTTCGGTACAGGTATTATTTATCGGTACGATACCGCTATAATCAGTAGTACCGTATTATTATTATTATTCGGTTAATAATATTGAGTCGTTTTGGGCAAATTATTAAAAACCCTAAGACAACAATAAAAAAACAGAAAGAAAGAGGAGGTAATACATACAACAGGGAAATCGAGAGGGTTACGACGAGTGAGCTTTTCTTCATCAGGAGCCATACAAACAACCATCGAATAGGAATACGACGCCGTTTTCATCCTTTGCCGTCTAGTATTAAATAATGAAACTGATGTGGACTGGGATGATGATGATAATAATAATCTGGAGGTTGGTGTAACTGAGGGTGGTGAGAAGGAGTGTACGGAGGTGCACATCGACGCCATATTGGGGGGTTTATGTGGAGAAATAAATTGTTCCAAGTGTTAATAAAGGGTTTATTTAGTCGGAGGTGTACCAGAGCCACCACTACCAACCACCGCCTTTCAACAGATTATTATATAGAAACAATGGAAACTAAATTATTTGTGTAACCATTTGACGGATTTTTTATTTTTTATTAATTGGTTCACGTGTTAATCGTTACCCCTTTTTTAAACCACTAATTTCGTACATAAGTACACCATTTCTTTACAACTTTTTTGCATACCCTTAGAATTAAACTCTCAATCCATCTAAAAGAGGATTTCCTCTTACCATTAGGCTATAACCTAAGTGACTATGTTAATCGTTACCTAATAGGCTAACGCCGACTTTTACCATAGTTTGATTTTTGTTACATATATTATTACAGGGATTTTCGGGTTGTTTAGATTTTTGACAAGCAAGGGCGAAGCTTGACTCTCTGACCCCACCAATTTTTAGCTCGTAGTGTAAATTTATTTGGTTTTGTCCAAAAATTTTGTATATCACGAGTTCGGCCCTCACTGATATAAAAAAATTTTGGTTTTGTAACTTTCGACCCCCAAAATATAAAAGTTCAAACTCCGTCACTCTTGACAAAGAAAAGAGAAGGGTAACCAGATAACTAATAACTAAGTTTGGTTTCAAGTTAGATATAATCAACTTATTTAGATTTGGCTTCAAGTTAGATAGAATCAACTTGTTTAGAATGAAAAAAAGAAAATCACAAAATATCATCAAAATTCACAATTTGACACCAGGAAAAGGTTCAAAACTTGAAAACCAACTATAATTCCAAAAACTTAAATTCCCAATAAATATTTTGAAAACACTATGAACTATAAAAAGCGCATCTTATATGTTTTTTTTTGCGTCAATTGTTGAGGTTTTTGCTTGGAGAACAAACTTGATAATCAATCCATTTAAGGTACGGGTTATATTTTCTAATTCAAGTTCTGGAATGGCTTTCTGGCTTCAAATTCAGGTTGGTTTTCAGGTAAAAATGAAAGCACTACATTTGTTCTATAGAACAAATGATTGTACTTAGTTGTTATACAAACCTAATTTTTGTATTTAATTCTTAACCAAAATCCCAAAACATTATGATTGAATACATTTGTTCTATAGAACAAATGATTGTACTTAGTTGTTATACAAACCTAATTTTTGTATTTAATTCTTAACCAAAATCCCAAAAACATTATGATTGAATGAAAGCTAACTACAAGATTTGCAAGTTTTTTATTTACCCGCCTCACAATATCACAAAAAGAAAAACCAAAATAACGTTGAAAGCATTATAAAAATGTAAACAAAAGAATAATAAATATAATTCAAGTTTTACAACCATTATACAATTTTTGAAAAAAACAGCAATAAAGACAAACAAAATCAGCAAAAAATACAAAAATTAATAAAACTTCTACCACCATTTTTTTATTTTTTTTTTCTTACAACATGACACCGTTTTTTACAATGGCCCGGAAAACTGCACCTTAATTTTACCAACTGATGAAGTTGATAAATACAAATCTACAACTGGAACCCACTTTGACGATTCTCGAGCAAGCAAACTATATGATTTTTGCATACTTGTTGAATAATCATTCAATATATTATCAGATTTTGTTTGTTTTTTGTTCATCCAAACGGGTTAGAAGAGAAGGTGTTTGGCGTAGCGGCAGATGCAGCATAAAATCCACTTTGTTGTTGATTTGTATTATTCAGGGAAGCAAACGATGTCATATCGTATCCAAAAGTTCCTACTTGTGGCGGCCTGCAAATAAAACGTGATGCAAAATCTTCATATATAAGAAAAAAATTGCCAAACTATTATCAAGTAAAAAGGTTAGTTTCTTGGGCATTGTTCCTTAACATTTGATCATTTTTGCTAAAGGTGCTCAAAACAAGTCATATCTTTATGTTACTTTTGGCCTGTTTGACCTGTTTCACTTTTAGCTAAATTTTTAGTTTTTTTTTATGCATTTGTCCATGGAGAAAAAAAATCCAAACCAACCCAATTGTAGAATAATGCTATAGAATTTAGACCCAAAGGATTCATTAAGTGGTCTTTAAATAAAAGATATTAACTTAAGCTTATGAAGAGCGAATTATTTAAAAGTGCGAGTTTGCAACTTGAAAAATAAGATCCACGGCCATCATATAAAGTGGCCAAGTATAAATGTTCAGCAAATGAGCAAGTCATAAGAGCATTTTACCAAGAACCTCAAGGGCAAGATAAAATTATTTTAAAAAAATTATATAATTTAGAGATTTGAAATTATTAATTGTCTAAGGCAAAGACTGGTTAAGACTATTAATTTCTTGCAATTATGAGAAACATAAATAATATTGTGGTGAGGTTATTACCTGGGTTGAGGTGGGATGTTTGGAGGTATCTGTCCCATGAATGGACCTGATGTTCATAGATTACATCAAGCAGTGAGGATAATACAATAACATGTAATAAAATAGTTTGATTTAAGGTATGTGAGTAGGTTATGTAAGATAGATGGATTAGGTTAACAGGTCATTTTCGGTTCGGGTATGAACATTTATAATTTATATTATATTAAAAAGTTGATGCATTATTATAGCAAAACAAACACAATACCACTGCGGCAATGATCTTGAGATTTTATTAAAGCAATTTTATAGATTGTATTCTTTAGAAGATTGTATGCCTTGTAAATAAAATTTGGATGACTTTCGAAGCATTTGAGTAATTACGTTTTAGCTAAAATACGTATTTGGCTAATTTGAAACTATAATTAACCCAATCGACTTAATCCTAAGCATTCATCTTAAATTATATAGAGAAGTCTAGCAAAAGCACCTAAATTACCCTCACATCCCATTCTCTAATAAATAGAGATATGGTTTATAGAAGTTAGACTTCTTCTCTATTTATAGAGTAAAAAGTCATATCTTAATAAGTTATTGCGAGTGTATGAGAGAAAAAAAATGATAAAATAAGTATATGTGAGGAGGATAAAGATTGAGATAGAGAATGGGATGTGAGAGATTTTAATAAAAACATTTTTTAGAAAAAAAAAATGTGTTTTTAGTTAAATTATATAGATAGAGAAGAAGAATGATAGTGAATGCTCTAAGTACATGGGATAACATGTTGCACAAACAAAGAGAAAAGGACAATACCAGAAGGCATTGATAATCCATATGACGGACCAGGGGGAGGCATTGATTGGTGGGTCATCCATGTCGGTGCCGGAGTACCAAGCCCGAGGTTTGCTGTATGCTAGATGCCGGTCCCATGTTTGGTAAAGCATCTTGTAATGGTGCCATTGGAAGGAACTACAAAAAAGCAATTTGTATCAAAAGAAAATATTAAAAGCTATTACAAAATAAAATATAAGCCATTGTAATTCCTGATACAATATAACATCTGACCAGAGAACAAATATGAGAGTTCATATTTTAGCATTATTTTTAAGAATAAAAAACACGTTGAACTGTTAAGAAAATTACATTCGATAAAACAGAATTTTGGCATCTAACTTTAAAGTTTAACCTATAGTAATCAATAAAAACAAAAAGAAACATATGTAACTCATGACTTACTGCTGTAGATTGAACTGAAGGTGATTCGTTGATATCAAATGGATTTGATGATTGTACAGAAGCATGTGGCATATGCTGCTACAATTATAAACCACAACTAACTTAGTAGCGTCTTGAATACAATAAGAAACAAACACATAACTTTAGACCCATGAAAATAATTGATATTTATATAACAAGCAACACTAGATTTTAATAATTAGATAGGTTCTAAATAGGTTTAACCCCACATATTACCTTCAAACAATAAATATCATATTACCCTTTCGAAACACTTAAATATCCTTATATCAATTTCATACTAAATAACGTAAATCAGTTTAGCATAACAGTAATAAACATTGATGAAAAACAACGGTCTTGTATTATGTTCTCTTCATTTATTAGGTAAAACAAACTATTGTGAGAAACTGATTTTTTATCACTATGAAAAAGATAAATATGATAAACTTAATGAACACACACACACATATAAAATACTTTTAGAAAATATATATGAAATTGCCCTATTAAATAAGAATTAAGTTTGGTAGTTTTAGTAGGGTATGGATTACATAAAATAAAGTAGGTCTTGTCTCTCAAATATTAGGTTGTTAATATCACTATTCCACCTTGTTATATTTACTATTCAATTTCCATGTATTTTCTATCGGAGACAAAACCTACAACCACAAAAATGATGTTAATGTGGCCGGTTGATCAAACCTGTGGAAGGTTATATTGCATATTGTATCCCATGCCATATTGTGGAGTAGAGTACCAGCCTGGACCCTGAGGGGTAAAGGGTGGATAGCTTGACGTAAATAAATCCCTGCATATGCAAGACAACTAATTAAAAGTCGAAAATAAACCATAAATACTAGAGGCGGCAACTTCACACCATTTACTTGTGAATGGGTTAATTTAGACCGTAATTCATACAATAGCTAATAGGAAATGGGTCAAACAAGGTGAAAGTCGTTGAAGTCAATGCGTAGAACCCCATCCTAAATCTTTTTATTCAAAGTATTGTTGTAATATTGTTTTTGTAATCATAATTCATAACGAACACATTCGTATTTTACATATTATATGAACCACATATGTTGGTGGGTCAACTAATCATTATATATAAAAACATTTGACATTTGAATCGTGGTTAAAATAATAATTATGATTTATAAAACATTTACAATATCAACAGAAGTAAACCTGCCCAAGACTGTATCGACTCAAACAAAAAATGACAGTTTCAACACTCATTTTGACCTGTTAACGATTATTTAAAAAAAAATACTGATTAAAAGATAATAAAAAATGGACAAAAAGTGTTCCCGGGTCAACCGAAGCCTGTATTAAGTAAAAACGACCTATGTCAACACCAGTTTTGACCCGTTATCTATACAGCCAAACCACCCATCTTGTAAACTCTAGCAAATACAACAGATATACGAAAACACATGATGGAGCTGACAAAGGTATATACGACATTACCGCCGGTAGCTCTTGTTTGGCAGCAGGTTTAGCCTCAATACTGGGCGTAACTTGAGAATATGTACTAGCGGCTGAAGGCCCTTGGGTATCTCCAGTAGAAGTATTCAATGGCTGCATAAAGTTGCATGTAGAATAAGATGTAAATATAGTGTAAAATAATCATGATACAAAGAGCTGGAGGTGACAATTTTGACCTATTTACTTATAAATGGGATCATTTTGGGTCAATCAGAAATATACTTTTTGGGAACATATCGAAAGTCACCCAAAGTCTATTCAAAATACCTATAGCCTCCTAACTTGTCTTATTCGTAAATTAGATCGTTATCATAATCCTCTTGATGCCATGATTAACACGTTTATTTCAGAAACATTAGAAAAAAGTTTAAAAAGTGGTTTTGAGTCAACCTGAACAGTACTAAAAATCTTTTTCTTCAAAGATTCAGATTATTATTATTATTATTATTACTACTACTACTACTACTATAGCAATACATATTATATTATATATATATATATATATATATATATTATTTTAACAGAAAAAAAACTAATGGGGGAACCGGTCAAACACAGAGTGTCCCAGAAAGTCTATTTTTAAGCATACAACTTCCTAAATCATTTTATTTAAAGATTTAGATTAGTACTGGAGTAATATAATTTCTGTAATCATAATACCCACATAATATCACTAGAAAATTTTAAAACAAACAAAAATGTGGTTGCGGGTCAACCCAACCCATACAATAATGGCCTGTGTTGACCAGTAACCCAACCACCCATCTTGCCACATCAACAAAAAAAAAAAACAGTCCACGAAAGACGCTTTAAAAGGATGAACCTGATTTTTTTCAAATAACCACCACCAACCTGATTGAATGCTGAAGTAGGTGGCTGAATACCGGTAGCAGGAACAGGATTTTGTTGACTAACCACGTTTTGCCACTGGCCTCCATAACCAGAGTCGCCAAAGCCATTAAATGTTGATGGCGGTGTAGTTGCAAGAGCAGGTTGAATTTGTACACTTGCAACTGCTGGATTGTTACCAGGTGCAGGAACTGAAACATCGGAAAGCATATCAAGTAAATTAGAACCTGGGGGAGAAGGTTGAGTAGGTTTTATTACGGGAGATGAATCAAAGCTGGCCCAATTATCATTTGATGATTTTGCTGGTTGTGCCACGGTTGGATCTAGAACAGTTTGTTGTGTTTGTGGGCCCGGGGCAGTTGAAAGTGGTTCAGGGTCGGCATCAAAATCAATTAATGAAGTTTCTCTTTTAAGTTCAGTTGGATTCCCAGTAGAAGATGCTAGGCTACTGGAAGAAGCAGTTCTCTGCAACAGGGAAACAACTTTGAATTAAGCATTAATGTTGAAACTTGAAAACATAAAGACAAATATACAATCACAAACATGTAAACAAGTGTTACAATTATATTCATAGTTAATCATGTCACAAATTCTGTAACTGTACTAGAAAGAAGAAAATGTCCATACTGTAATAGATTCCAGACTTGCAACTCAAAAGAACATGGGGATTGGCAAATGTCTCCAAAAATATCTTATAAGACAAGGGCAACAGTAGCCGAAAGTGTGTTATAAGCAAAGAAGTATTATACTACTTTCTTAATTGATGTATTTTTATATCTTATTTGACAAACTACTTTTGTTCGAAGACAAACGAATTTGGACAAAAACTGTTACAAGTTAATTGCACACCCATACCAAAAGTTAATCATTTTAATCCCTATCCATTTCGACCTGCTAAATGCATATGCTTGCCTCATAAGTTAAGTGAGCAAACAAGAAAATTATACACCAAATCACAACACTACGATTCAAAAATTAAAACCTGATTGAAAAACAGTCACCTGTGTTTGGAAGGAGCCATCTGCTGGCCTTGAACCATTAACTTTTGGAGGTTCTATAACCCGAAGAGGGGAACACTTTTCTCCCAGAATTTCCCTAACGGGCCTAACTATCGGCGGGCTTGATATATCTGAATCACTTTGGCGATCAGGGACCTACCTTCAACCTTCAAACCCCCATCATCAGATTTTTTGGCATTCGCAAATCTATCTTCTCGTCTCCAGTCATTAACAATATCGGGACGGGCTGGCTTTTCCTGAAATCTGAATCATACCCCAGGACTACGTCTTTCATCATAACTATTTCTGGAACTTCCATCACTTCTTCCACCAGGACTAGGCCTATCACTATAACGCCTTTCATTGTCATATGGTGGACTTCTAGAACCTTCTACTTCCCCCTATTCAATATACGGATGCATCCAAATCAAAAGAACAATACAATGTACACAAGAACTAAAACCAAAACCTACAAAACACGTAAATCACTTTGTAGATAATCAACAACAATCCATTTACTTATAGACGGGTTACTTGGAGAATTGTTTAATCTCAGAAGGATCAAGCTGGTAAATCAAAATATTTGGTTAATAGGGGTTGAAGATACAGAGAAGTCAATACCACATGTTTTTAATGCATAAAACCTCATAAATAGTTTTTTTTTATAAAAGATTTTTTCTTATAGAAATTGTATGCTATTGTAATCATATCTAACACACTAAGTGTTCATATAAATTGTAACTTTTGGGACTAAATAACTTAGGCCAAAGTGCCAAACCGATCTGACCTGTTTCAAAACTTTACCTATTCTGACCTGTTATCCAACCAACCCATTTTGGCAAGCAGGTAAAATACATGAATAGATTAGATGCAAATGTGCCAAAAAAACGTCGAAAGTCAACCAGAGTGTGTTATAAGCCATGTTGTCAGACGTGCATGAGGCGCGTGCCTAGGTAGATAGGCGCAGCATGTGAGCTGCGACTGGAGAGGCACGCTTTTAGGTGCAGATTCAAATTAAATTCCAGCCAAAATGGTAAAAAAAAAACTAATTTAGGCAGAATAAAACCCAAATAAGCTTAAAATCAACCTAAAACAGCCTTTAAAAATGGTATTTTACACTATGCGCCTAGTTTAATGAAACCCTTGCCTTTTAAGCGCCTAGGCTCCCAGCGCAAGTTTGGGCTATGCGCCTTGGATTTTGACAACATAGGTTTTAAATAAAAAAAAGACCCTGTGTGTATTTTATACAAAAACTTAGTTTTACTATTGAGATGATATAACTTTTGCAATCATATCAGACATAATAAATGTTTATTAAAAAAATACAATTCTTAGTCAAACAGAGTTCCAAGCCAACCCAAACCTGACCCATCTCTAATTTGTCATATACTACCGTCACCCAACCCACGAACCTCAAATAAGTAATAACTATATAACCACCATCCAATCCTGAATTTACTCTATATTTTCAAATCATGTATTTGGGATTGTTGTTTAATAAGCTAGGCGGGATACCATTTTCGCCCTTGGAGGCTTGTCCAAGCTTCTCTCGCCAGAGTATCGTCTGGTCCACGTAGACATGCTTGATAAAGTCTCGAAGCCTCTCAAACTTTACTAGAAGCATAAAATCCAGGATTACAATTTCTA
This sequence comes from Ambrosia x helenae, assembly GCA_030844895.1. Taxonomy (NCBI): domain Eukaryota; kingdom Viridiplantae; phylum Streptophyta; class Magnoliopsida; order Asterales; family Asteraceae; genus Ambrosia; species Ambrosia x helenae. The sequence goes on from JAUTDX010001533.1 coordinate 79,293, forward strand.
ACAGGAAGCAATACATTGCATTACAGAAGACATAAAAATCGCATACCTGCTGTCAGGGAAGGACTGGCGTTGTGCATCCCATTCTTTAAAATAAATTTCTTGGCACTCTATATTGCAAAAATGAAACTGGTCAAACTTGGTAGATTTTATGTGATATTGCACGCGGTTAAGTAATTAAGTACTGGATGATGTATGTTGGAGCTACCCATGTATTTAAAACTATAGTCCATCGAGACTCCAGTATGTATTCGGTTTTTGTTTACACACAAATCTGGCAAAAAGCATGCCTAATGACGACAAATGCCCTTCAAAGTTTGAAAA
>JAUTDX010001534.1:0-47478 GCA_030844895.1 Ambrosia x helenae
TCTCCATCTATGGCCCATCTAACCCTCGATTTTTGCTTCAAGTCTCGTTTGTGGCACATATTCAAATGATCAATCCCCTTGCGACACTCCTCCCAAACCCAAGTCTCCTCTTCCTCTAAAATCTCTGTATTCTAATGTAGCTTCCAACTTTTCCAAATCATCTTTCATGCATTGCATTTTCTCCCCTTCTCTTTTCAAAACCCTCATTCCACCATTTTTTTAGAGTGTCTCTGAGGCAACGAAATTTAGCTTGAATAGCCTCATTCGGATTACCATCAAACTCGAACTCTTCTAATACCTTTATCACCATTTGTTCACAATCCTCCCTATCAAGCCAAGAGTTGAACCATCTAAACGGCTTCGGACCAAAATTGAAATCCACCACGGTTAAGAGTAAAGGACAATGGTCCGAGACTTCCCTTCTCAATGCTCGTAGACACGCTGCTGGCCCACCTGTTAAAAAACGACCTGACACACCAGCAACCTGTCTATTTTGATCAAACACTTGGTGTGCGAACAAACTATCCCCAAAATTGTTTATATATTATAAAATCATTATCCCCATTAATAACTTTAAGATTCAATCACTGTTTAACTCTTCAAACAATATCATTTACATATACATAATTTTCATCAACACACATTCTTCAAAACAAATTTGTATAATTATGCCTTTTGATCTAATTCAAATCAATGCTAAACTAACAACAAAATCACACAATTATAAGCTACAAACAAATTAATACAGATTTCTACAGGATTAAAAAAAACTTTCAAATACAAAACTGAACCACCTCTTTAAATTATCTAGAAACCACTACACAATAACCATAACCACTTTAAAGAATCATAACCCATGTTGCATTTGATCCAAATTCGAAACATAATAATAATATTATATAATATTAATATTAATATTAATATTAATAATTGAATCAATTACCTTTGGGTATGTGAATGAAGTTTTCATGGACCTTAAGTTTGTCTTGACTCTAGTATCCATCTTTATATAAACAGTTACAAATTCACAGCAATAGATGTGGAAGTAAAGGCCATGAAGGGTGGCAGGTTTTCATTGTTGGGTGGCTGGAGGTGGTCACCGGTAGTAGTGATGGTGGTGGTGAGAGAGAGTGAGAGAGAATTAGAGAGAATGTGATATTATGTGTTAATATAGGGGGAGAGAATGATTGAAAATTTAAGGGGGGGGGGATCTAAAATTACCCAAATAGCCTTGTTAATATAATCTATACTATATTATCTATATTATCTATACTATATTATAAAGCATGAGGGAAGGATACCTGTCAAAGTTAAGTAATTACAAGTTTCATTGCACAAAGTACAAACACTTAATGCATTTGTAAAACAAATTATAATGGTAAATTAGTCTTTAGTCATTTTAAACAAACTACATATGTAACACTTGTAACATATGTAACGCCGATGCATTTAGGTGATTTGGGCCTCCTTTCAGCTCGAGATGTTGGGGTCTATGCCTTTGTGGCGTCTAGATCACAGTCTTGGAAACTTCAGGATCATATCCTTCGAAACAGTGGGGTCATCGCGCTTGACCCGGACTATCAACAGGCGCTCAAACACTTAAATGTCAATCTCCCATAATTTGATATTGGCGGTTTTTCTAATAAGGACACCGCCCCCTTGAAGCTACAAAAAAACTTTGGCGAATGCTCTGTTTAGCAAAACTGCTCAGAGCCGCGGACAAGTTTTTGAGTTGTCCTCCCGCCAGATGGCGGTGATTGAATGCCTGAAGGGTCCTCATGCTCAGGATTTTTTGACCGTTATCCCGATTGAGGGTTTGGGTCAATGCATGTCCGCAGTGGAGTCAGGGCTATACTCAAGTGCCGATTGATGATCCCTATGTAGCCGGAAGTTGAAACATGTCCCATCTGCCGAAAAGCTTGCATGGATAAATATGGGGAGTATGCAATTCATTGCAAAGAGCTCCTTGGTTTCAAATACCGGCATGACTGAGCGAGGGACGTTTTGTGGGACATCATGAGAAGAGCTAGGATTTCTGCCAAAAATGAGGCCCCTGTAAATTTTCTCACAGACCCTGCGGAAGGGAGATTCACCCTGAGACCAGCGGATCTGTTTGTCTTTGGTTGGGAGAAGGGGAAACATGCTTGCGTGGACCTCACAGGGTATCTCTTTTGGTTGGGTTAAGGAAACATGGTTTGTAGCTGGGCAAGCATCAAGAAAGGCGGAATCGAAGAAAGTAGAGAAGCATGCTAAAGTTTTTACGGAGAACCAACATGTCTTTATCCCCTTGGCCTTTGATACCTTTGGCTCCCTAGCGCCAGAAGCTATTCGTTTCTTGACTGGGGTCCAACGGGTCGTCCACAACATTAGTTCATCTCCAGGGGGCAAAGATTTGTCTTTAGTAGACTAGGGTTCGCAATTCTGAAAGGGGTGGCGACGCAGCTTGTTGCCCATCTACCTTCTATTGTGATGTAACTTTCGTATTTCGTTTTAATAAAATTTAAATTTTATTCAAAATGTAACAATTTAAAACACTAAATAATGTAATCTCGGCATGCAATCTAAAACATCATGCGAAGAAAGTAATCAGTGTGTTTTAAATTTCATATCTAGAATACATTTGATTCTGTTTTAAATTGTTACGTTTAGGGTTTTTCAATATAATACAATGAAATGGAATTGAAAACATCATAGCCAAAATTTAAAACATAATGACTACATAGAATTCTCACATTTTTTTACGAAAAATGCACTTTGTATAGGAATACACACACATATATGAATAGGTTCAAATGAGAACCAAGGTGATAAATGAAAAGTATAAGAACCAATATGGAGCACATATCTTATTGACATTTTTTCATTTTCATTTATTTTTCTAAAGGGCATAATTGGAAGATAAAAAAGCTTTTCATTAGTTATTGTTGACTTTTAAACTAACTATCCGCATGATATTAAAATGAAAATAACTTTTCATACTTCGATATTTTTTTTTAAATTACACCATAAAAAATGAGCATTTTATTATCTTTAATTTGAGTACGTATTGATATAGGTTTTCAATTAAAAAATCAACATGGTATGTGATGATGATTTTCATACATTTACGTATAATAGTTCATTGTGTTATGATCATTCATTATGTTCATTTTATGATTATACATGCATATATATATATATACATATATATATATATACACACACACACCGTGCGTTGCGGCGGAGTTGACAATACAGGATGTAAATGTAATTAAAACCTTAAAACAATTAAAAGAATTAATATGTAAGGTGTATGTTTGTGTGTGTGTAAACACATGTGCTTCGCAGTGGGGTAGTTTTTTAAAGGATACAAGGAGAGACATGATAGCATGCAACGTTTTATATACTATATGAAATTTGACCTACATGCCGGTAAATAAAAATAAAAGTAGCGGTTTGACTCATTAGCAATTATTATTATACTAATAGCCATACTCAATATGTTGAAAGTGCCAAATCTGAGGAGATTGCCGAGGAAAAGAAATAATAGGGACCTTTATAAGATCCACATTAAGAGAAGGTTGGAGCGGCTCATATGTAATCAACCTGCAAAGAAGCATACCCATAACTTTTTCTACATGATAAAAGCAATGCAATACAACTGCTAATCAAGTGCACCATAAGTTTTTATCAGTGACATCGGAAAGTGAAATCGGAAGTTAGGTTAGTTTAAAATATTCCACATAAGACATCCCAACCTGAGAACTTTATAGACGTGCAGAGATTGTTTTTTTCTAGGAACCGAACCGGTTTTGGTTCGGTTCGGCCCCGGTTTTGCCGGTTTAGTTCGGTTCGGTTTCAGTTCGTGAACCAATTCACGTGCACACTTTTTTTTAAAGAAAAAGTATCACAGAATTATTATTTTTACGTAAAGTTTGACTTTTATTGATTTTTACAATCTGTTTAAGGTGTAGGTATATATTTATATCTGTAGAAACCTTTTGGATAGTTTTGTTATATATAATTTTTTTTTATATAAAATTGCAATTTTTTAATAAAATGTAGTAATTACTTAATTTTTTCTTTGATACCCTTCTCAAATGCTTTATAGTATAATATATATTATAGATATAGATTAATGGTAATTGGAGGTTATGATAAAAGAATGTGTACAAGTAGGTTTTGCATGAAGGTAGAAAGGAAAAAATTACATGACATGTGGGTTTTAAGCATGAGACTTTTCCTATGCCATCTTAAAATTCATGTAAAATAACATTTGTAGACATCTCTTCTCCTTTATAAGATAGTATAGATATAAAATTGCAATTTTTTAATAAAATGTAGTAATTACTTAATTTTCTTTGATACCCTTCTCAAAAGCTTTATAATATATCTAGTGGGGAGCGGCAGGTGGACAATTACAATTATAAATGTATTTATGTAGTGGATAATTCGGCGGGATGTCCGAATAAATATTATCTTGAATTAAATATTTTAAATGGAATTATCAAACAAATATTTTGAAACCCAATGGAATAAATATTAATTAACAAGTTTAAACTGCGGTGTTACAAACGGGAGCATGTTTCTTCCCATAGTTCAAACTATCCCCGTAAAGCCAATGACGCATGATCAACCACAAGAAAACGTTTCCGAATCCACTTTTGAGTCTTGATTTTAGGAAAATGGTTAAGTATGGGTTAGTTTTCTTCCAAAATATTTACATTAGATCATATGAAGTGGGCCAATCAAACAACTTCACATGATCTAATGTATATTTGTTAGCGTGATGTGCATGGTCTTAGTTACTTAATTCACTATTTTAAACCTAAGTTCAAAGGAAACAACCATTAAATCATTTAAAGGTAACTGGAATATTTGAAGATGGCATTGGTTCAACACTAAATATGTGGAAGAACCTAATATGGTTGATGACTATGATGCACCTAGTAGTGGACCATTCTCTAGCCTAAGTTCATAGGAAACAACCATTAAATCATTTAAAGCTAACTGGAATATTTGAAGATGGCATTGGTTCAACACTAAATATGTGGAAGAACCTAATATGGTTGATGACTATGATGCACCTGGTAGTGGACCATATATAATTGGTTCTTGTAAACTTATCATATATGATCGCCATTATATAAATAATAAATAATTCTAACAACTTTTTTTTAAATGAAACCAATAATTTTTCCTATGATATGAATTTGTTTATGTTGAAGTTATATACATATATACATTTGCTAATGCATATGTGGTTGAATAAACGTGCAAAGTGTTATATTTATTTCCTTTTAACTCTTCTTCACGAACCTTACTTTCTAAGATTGTTAGCGATAGAAATTTAGATAGTTTACCAGTTCTCACGAAAACAAGACGTGACCGCCAGAATGTTGAAGCAGTGGTAGTGGCATTCGAATGGTTGTAGCCAGGAGCAGATGTATAACCGTTGTGACAATTGTTTGTGATCCCAGCTAGCGCAATGCAACGAACTGAGAAAAAAAGGCGAACAAATAGATTAAGAGCAATGCTTTGACTTTGAATCGGTTTACGATTTCGGGTTAAAATGAATGCTTCAAAGTAAATTAGTTAAGAACTGATACGAGTGTTCTGTCTCCGTGTTTGTATTTTGTAGCAGATACCTTTGCATCTTTCCTCGAGGAAGGAATATTTTTCATCTCAGCCCAATTCATCTAAGGAGAAAGGTGAAGAAACATTATTTCATCTCTTATCTATATTATCTTATTAAGGAAGAGTGACGTCTAATATAGTAATTTTTATTTCCGTACAAGTTTTTTAGCTACATGTATAACACATTTAAGCAACATATTTAAGGGTATTATAGGAATCTAGGTGACAATTAAGACACATAGAAGGGTAATATAGACATTTCACTCACCCTCTCCTTTACAATATAAAAAAGTGTTCCATGCATACCCTTTTTCTATCTTATCATCGAGGCTTCTTCTGCACAATTAAACTCATCATATTAACTAAGCCCTTAATTCATTCAATTGATGATTTGTAAACCACTTTGCTTTTCATTTGAATCATTGATGAATACCATCAGTTTACCAATCAATCGGTTCAGATGCCCACTAACCTTAACTTCCTTTTCCGTTTTCTCTTCATAATACGCCGAACCGTTAAATACCGGACCATCAGAACAGAGCACATCGTTAGACCATCCTGTGAGCTTTCTCATCAACATCGTTTTTGTGCCACTGCCTCTCTGCAAGAGATTGATTAGGGTTAGTAATTATTGATTTTACACCTCCAATTTTGTTGCTTTATTTGATTTTGTGAAAGTTCTTTGCTTGTTGTCGATTTCACGTCAGTTTAGTTGATTTTATTATTATAGGAATATGTTACTGTTTTTATTTGTTTGTGATTGCATTTGGTTTGGGTTTTTGTTTTTTGTTGAATTTTTAGGGATTTTGAGTGAAAGGTTGAATTTTATATAATATTGTAATCTCTTTTTGGCAACCTTTAACTTATCGGTATCTTTATACTTTGGTAGTTGCCCTGAAAGTAGCATTAGGTAATATTGTTGGGCATTTGAAAGATTGCAAAACCCGATATAAAAGCTACTTGTTAATGGGCAGCCAGTTATGATCAAAGGGGTAAACAGGCACGAACACCATACACTATACGAAAGACAAACACATAATCTTGATGGTTTTGGTGACCCATTGCTTTTCTTCTTGTTTATTCATTTTCTTACAATGCATGTGACACATAATTTTTTGGGTTTTTTTTATTAGGAGCGATACACAAACATTTCCTCGACCACCTGATTATATGTTGATGGAAACCCAATACAGAAACTCATGGATGACCCAACTTTATATGAAAATTAAATTTCAGAAGAGGCTGGATCAGATGGATTTCAGGATGTCTTAATGAAATTCATATATCAAGATAGTGCAACTTTCAAACGGAAGCGAACAACTACGGAGAGGCATATGATTTTTTACACATTCATAGCCCTGCTCCTCTGAGTCCTCACATCACCGATGAGAGTAGACAAATCTCTAAGGTAATCAATGGTAATAATTATTACACTCTAAACCTTTCTTCTCATTCATATATTTCATATTCTTATTTTGATTTCATTTCATTCATGTTCACATAGGGGGGATACCTGCAATTGAAGAAGCGAGGTTCAATTGCAGAATCAGTTATAGATTCAGTTCAACGGGGTTCAGGAAGGTAATGGCCTTAGGGTAATCAGATGAATTGAAGTTTAAGGGAACATGCTTTGCTGTCTTTGTGGTTTGTGTTATGATTTTATATTATTGTTCATGGATTAAATGTCTGTGTTATTCATGAATTGAATTTTGTATGTGTATTCATTGTTTTAGGCATGCTTATAAGGCGTTCGATCAAATGCCTATACTTTATTTTGTTACTTTCTTCGCAATTTCTGTCTATTTGAATGCCCGAATTTAAATGAAAAAACGTATTAAAAATAATTTGGCTTCAGCTTATAAAGACATGCGCTTATAAGTTTATTTTGAGTTTGAGACATTTAAATCATTCCTGGTTATTTCAAAACAAAAGTTAACACTTATGGTTTTGATTTATAGTGGACATGTGGAAGCAGCAATTAAAAGCTACAGGCAAGCATTGGCCATACATCCTGATCTCCTTGAAGCGACTTGTAATCTGCTACATACGTTGCAGGTATAAGGTTTAACAAACTCTTTTTCATTCTCATAAGGTTTGGCTTCTATATCGGATATAAGTTGAAGATCATCAGCTCTTTTTTCCTATCTTTTTTTTGGAGAAAGTTTTGACTATGTTTGTTTCTACCCTACTTGCTAACTGGACATTTCTGAGACTTGATTTTTTTTGCTTTTCTTTTCCCAGTGTATATGTGACTACGATGACAGGAAAAGAACGTTTGTTGAAGTTGAAAACATATTTTGAAGACAGATCAAGGTTTTGAACATTTCTCTTTGAATTACTTATTTTTTTAGTAACCTCATAATTCTTAGCGTCTATTTCCTACAGTCTCAATTCTTTTTCCGAACATAGAACACATTTAACTAGAGTTGTTTTTCTCTTTAATATTTCGAATTTAAACATATATATACACACACACACTGTAGCAATTGTTCTTACCTTTAACAGTTAGGAAATTAAGTGTAAATGAAGGTTAGGAAAAAGTCATGTATAGATCAAATTAAACGGGTCATTGTGTGCCATGCTTAGAGTTCAAGGAAGTTAAATGAAATGTACATAAGGTTTCACACCTAAAAATCTCCCAAATTTTTTGGAGTTATTAATATCATTTAAATGTTATGAGTAAGATATGTTGGGCTAACTTAAAGAAGAAGGGTTTTTCCCCCCTGAGTTCAAGCTTAAACAATTTTACACTACACTAGGTGTTTGCCCATTCAAGTTTCAAAACCAAAGCTTTTAATTAACATTATGTTATAATGTTGTCCACTAAATTATATTAAATGTGAGATCAATTTTTTTTTTATGAATGTCAAATAATAAACCTATATTCAAGTCTACGATATGTTGTGCAAGGATACGAATTCTACTTATATGGATTCCGCCTTTCTAAGGTGGTGCTTCCGATTTTATATCTTAAATTGGGACAAACCAATGACATACATTCAGTAATATTGTCTAGCAATGTCCGATTTGAAACAAGAAAGTCCACTCTTCATGATTACTTTTTAGAACAATTCACACACATTTGTCTAACCACTTACAATGAACTGGTTTCATTATCTGTGATGTTTTGGTGTTTCGCAACATACACCCGCCGCAACGCGCGGGCATTTCCACTAGTTTGTATGATGTGGAAGCTATAGAATAAGTATAATGATGGTCATAAAGCCAGTAATTATTAGCATCGGTTTCAAATGTTAATTCTTGATATACATTGAAATTGAATATGAATGCCATTGATTTAGAGTTTTAATGAATTCAATGCTTGTTGGTTCATATTCTTTTCGGTTGTTTAGAAGAAGATTAAAGCATTTTTACTTCAATTCAAAATTACATTTTCTACCCAATAGTATTTATGATATTAATATTTAACCATCGTGATTTGATTACTCCTTAACTAACCAAATATATGTGGATGATGGTGTTGAAAAGAAAATTTTACCCCATTACTAACCTCATTCACTATTGTACTATAAGCATAATATGTTGTACTTACTTAAATTTGGTAGGTATCCTTCTCAAATGCTTTATAATATAGTATAGATATATATAATCGTCTACTGTGTTTGCTTGTTCGTCGATGGCTGTCCTGAATATTGTAGTTTGTTTCATTTTGGTTTTGTTGCATATTATACGTATATGTACATACATATTTTGTTATACGATTTGATAGGATAAATAAATGTATATAGGTGTTTATTTATATGATATAGGGCTGCAAACGAACTGAACTTTGAGCGAACAGTTCATGAAGCATTCGGCGGGAAGTTCGTTTGTGTTCGTTCGTTTAGTAAGTGAATGAACACGAACAAAAAATCGTTTGCTTAGTTAAAACGGACAAACACGAACATAGGTTGTGTTCGTTCGTTTATGATCATTCGAAGACTTCAAGTATAAGATGTGTACTTAGCTTTCTGAGACACTACTTTATTATGTTTACAAATATTATGGTAAATACTAAGTATATTTGAATACTTATGTTTAATTTTGGGTGGATCTACTTAATGTCTTAATATATGTGAATTCGATGTTATTTGAAAGTTAATATATGTTCGTTTTTGTTTGTTCTCGTTCATGAACTCTTGCTTGTGTTTGTTTGTGTTCGTGAATGTTCATTTGTGTTCCTGTGTGTTCATGAACAAAATTAACAAATAAACACAAACGAACACAAGCATTTTCTTAACAAACGAACACGAACAAGGCTTTGTTCGTATTCGTTCGGTTCGTTTGCAGTCCTTAATGATTACGTATATACATATATATAACTTGTTTGCTTTTACTTGTTTTACTAAATTTATACGAAGCTACATACATATTCAATTAATAGGATACATACCCTAATACATATATGAACATACGCATTTTGTAATATGTTGAGATGATAAATAATTGCATATAGTTTTTTAGGTATATAATTATGCAAATACAAATATGTATTGTTTGATTTTAGTTGTTTCTCTTAGGTTATACGAACATACATATGTGTATATTTTACACTTATTTATATAGTTATTTAAGTTATATGATTATGTATATACAAATGTGTAACTCTAAAGAAATAATTAATTATTGCATATGCAATTAAATATTTATTTAATTAGTTTATATTTTAACTAGAGAGAATGAGAGAGAATGTCACACCCTCAAAATTCTACATGCGGGGTTTTACCGCGAGACGCGTGACATACCAGGATCCAAGTCAACCGTCACAATAAACGACAACTAAATGTAAAAGATACGTAAACAAAAAACCAAAAGTTAAAAGTATTAAACCAACAGCGGAAGCTTTAAAATCTTGATTACAACTCAATAAGAGTAAATGAAGTCTGAAATTATTAAAAGACATAAGACTAGAACCCTAGACGCCAAGTGAGACTCCTTGCGCCTAAATCCGATGCTGCTACCTTAGCGACCTGAGAAACCATGCCAAAAAGCCGTCAACATATAATGCTGGTGAGTTCACAGGTTTTACGTTTACAAAGTGTTACCATGCGTTAAGAGTTTCATCACAAAGACACCAATTTATGGATGCGTTTAACAAATCAACAAGTGTTTCTTACTACTACGATTGTGATGCTGAAACCATTACTGACAAGCGATTCTTGCGATGCTGCCGTGTTTGAGATGCATGTGTTGCTAAAGTGGAGACAATATGCACCCGCCGGCTCCTAGCCGACGGGTGGGGTTTGTCAGGCCCGATAGATCTATCCACATTTCCCTCGTTATGTTCACCCACATATTCATGGTTTCCCCCAGGGACTTCCGTCTTTCATCGTATAGAAAACAAAAGACAATAACGTATCATAAGCGTTGCGTTTCAAAAAGTGTTGTGTGTTTGTAAAATAAGCGTTGGGTCTCCAAAAGAGTTGCATTTTTATAACATAAATGTTTTATTGTTAAAACGTGTGGCATGTTTCTCCCCGAGACAAAAGTGTGTAGAAGAGGGGCCGTGAACTCACCTTAGGTTGCGTTCTTCTTAATAAATCACAGACAATGCCAATGATAGTCCTAGTATCGACAACCTATCATTAAATGCATATGAGTACCCGAACTATTGACCCGCAGGTCAACTAGTCCCTAAGTGTCCAGACCATAACCATTATACGTTTGAAAACATGTTTGACTGATAACCTACCCACACAAGACAAGACCCGACATCCCATTGGCGACCCGACATCCCACGTGTTAGCCAAATACAAGATATCATGTAATCATATGCAATTATACACTTAACATGCGTAAAAGTTCACCAAGTCTAGCATGCAGCTAAAATAACGCATAAACGAGTCCGAACACGTGTTACTAGGTTATGAGACATGTCAAGGGGTTCCTAACATGTTCCTAGGTGTAAAACCATGTTATGTGATGTTAAAATACACATATAACAGTAGTACACTCGATTAGGAATCAAACATGCAATTAGGAAAGTCAACTGGTGATTAGGATGGTCAAACTAGCATTTAGGAAAGTCAACTAGTGATTGGGATGGTCAAACTAGCATTTAGGATTGTAAATGCATGTTATACAAGCGAGTGGGAGCCTAATCGCCCCTACTGTCAGGCGATTGGGCCAATCACATGTTCACACAGGCGATTGGGACTCCCCAATCGCCCCCTGCAGGTCTGTTCCACTTTTTCATGCGTTTAACCCTCCAAATCGGATCCGAAACTTGTGGAAATACCCAATATCAAACCCAAAACATTTATAAACCTATTTCAAGCAAAACCCCTAAATTATCATCATCCTAGCAGCCCCGAATGCAAGCGTTTTCCCAAAATAGCATATTTATCATTTAAACATCACACCAACATGCAAAACTTACCCTAATTAGCAAATATCCAGATTTCATCACATAACAACGTTGTCCAACATTATCCTACTGTTCTATCATCATCCTAGAGGAAACCCTAACCTCATACAATCAAAGAAACACCTCATATCATCTTTAATCCTTCAAAATCACGCAAACGGGTCAAAACACCTATTATCAACTATACACAACTATGAACCTCCAAACTGATAGATTAACATCATAATAAGTCATTTAAGTCAGAAACATATCAAACACACAAGAACAATCATGTTCTATAAATAAAAATCCTATCTTTGCATGAATACATCACATATAACAAGCATAAAGGTTTAGGTTTGTTTAGAAACTGATTTTAATGAGTTTTCAAAGACACAAACATTTAGAAATGAGGTCTGGACCTTAGGGAGTAAAAAAATAACATTACAAAGGTTTGGGATGAAGAACACACCTTGGATTTGCAAGATAATGAGGTGTAAAGCTTGGAAAGGTAGATTCTTAGGCAAAAACGTGTTCCAGAGGGTGTTTATGGGTTGAGAGAGGTTATGGAACGTCTAGGGTTGCACAAATGATGTTTTACAAGTCAAGGGTGGTATTTATAGGCGTTTCTAGTCGTCAGAAACGTTACAGGCGATTAGGGTGCAGCAACAGGCGATTGGGAGCCTAATCGCCTGTTGTAACACGTGAGTGGGCTCCAATCGCCTATGATAACAGGCATTTAGGCCAATCACCCCTATTTACATGCATTTAGGCCAATCAGCCCCTATTTACATGCATTTAGGCCAATCACCCCCTATTTACATGCATTTAGGCCAATCACCCCCTATTTACTTGCATTTAGGCCAATCACCCCCTATTTACATGCATTTAGGGTTTTTGGCGCGTTAAACACTATTTTAACACATATAAGCACGTATTCACATACCGACAAGTCATATAGTGATTGTAAACAAGTAATGCATGATAACTAACACTTTCACATTCGTTCACCAATTCCCGGGACTCGAGACTTGCATGTGTGCGTTAAAACCCGTCGATTCTACAAATCACCAATCCTTGTACACATGGTTATGGACCAACTCCCAATGACCTCGAGGGTCACTGTAACGACTCCCGATGATTCCCAGAACCATCCCAATGACTCAACTGACCTAGTTATGTAATGTATGCACTACTCGCTAAGGTAGACTTACTGATTTGTTAAAAAATGTTAACCGGAGTTTGCCGGGTGTCACATCATCCCCCTGTTGAAAGAATTTCCATCCCGAAAATTGCCCGAAACTGGAAAGGAAGTGATAAATGAAAGAAAAATTTTCCGGTTGTCACATTATCCCCATGTTGAATGGAATCTCGTCCCGAGATTCACTTCGCTTCAACAGTAACGAGTGTCGACCCAAGTATACACTTAAGTAACGAATGAGGTTCCCTAGATTCCATCTAGTCCCCTCGATCCCACAAGAAACCCGGCCCACAACGTGAACCGTAACGAATCCGGACGATAGAAGAGATGACTTAAGACGCATGCAACTAAGCACCCGATGCCCAAAGAAACACTTCCCGAAAACACAAAAAGACGCAAGAATCACAACCCGAGATGATAAGAACAAATACCCCAAGCCAAGGAATTAATTCCTCAAAATGAACACAAGATAACTGCCACAAGTTACCGCACAACTAATTTCTTCTTACTGGTAATACGTTGGAGACCCTTGTGATCGGTATAAACGACGCACCTGGTACCGTCCAAGTGGTGTCTCCAAATTACCAAGACCAACGACAGTTAAAACCCAAATCGAATACAAGACGCCAAATGGTAAAACAAAATCGAGATGACCCGAAGCATAGCAACCGAGAAAAGAAAACGTACCGGTAACAGTATCAGGATCCCCACAAGTCTCCCTCGCACCGATGGCGTAAGCACGAGCATTCCGACCGCCGCCTTCGTTGTCTTTGTCACTACCAGCCGCCCCAACGCCACCCTGAATCAGCTTTCGGCAATTTCGCTTGAAGTGCTCTATTTCACCACAATTAAAACACCCTTGGTTTCCCCGAGAAGCAGGAGTGGGGATGACCGCTTGAACCTGCCCTGGCTGAATGTTGGCCCTACAGTCCTTAGCCAGATGACAAATACGATGACAACGATTACAACGAAACGTATCACAACTCCCAACATGATGGTACCCACACTGGTTGCACTTAGGGTTCTTCCCGGTATATCCACCTCGATTTTGACTCGACGGTGTCTCCACTGTCTCTAGTTTCCTAGCTTGTTGTTGCGGCTGCGCTTGAGCTGAACTCTTTCCTGAACTTTCCCACTTCCTTTTGTTACCCTCAGAAACCTTCACAGTAGCGCCTCGAGGAGGCAACACACCCTCAGCCATCTTCATGTTAGTCAGCCTGTGAGCTGACCGAAACAACCTCCGCAAACACAGTAAGATTCCCAGCAGCCAGCAACCTTGCGATCTCTGGCACCAACCCAGAAATGTAGTGCCCGATCCTCCTGTACTCCGGTGTGTGCAAGTCCGGACATAACACAGCCAACTCATTGTGCCTAGAAGTATACACCTCGATCTCTGACCCCACCATCTTATGGTTCCAGACCTCATGGTCTAGCTTCTGAATCTCATCCCTAGGACAGTGCTCACTCTTCGGACATTGAACAAACTCCGCCCAGGGCAACTCAAGAGCTTCCCCCAACCCCAAAATCCGTGTGGTATCGTTCCACCAGGTCAAAGCAGGACCCTCAAATGTTGCTGAAGCATACTTCACCCTATCACCCGCTGGGCAGTTACACATGTCGAACCCAGATTCAACCTTTTCCAACCACCTGAGTAATCCCACCGCTCCCTCAGTGCCAGCAAAGTTATGAGGCTTACAGTCGCGAAACATCTTATTGGTACACTGAGGTGGAGGTGGATTGACAGCAGCACGACCAACAGCCTGATGGGCAACCTAAAAAGTAGCTAGTGCAACATTCACCAGCTGTTGAAGCAGGTTGTTCAGCTCTTCCCGGTCATGTTAACATTACCACGACCCCCACCTCGACCACCGCTGCCACCAGTATGACCACCCCTACGACCGCCACGAGCACCAGACATCTTCTGCCAAGAACAAGAACAAAAACACTCAGATCCATCACCAACGCAAAACCATTAGAAATCAAAAGAAGTCAAGTATTGGGTCCATGCGTGACCATTTATCCAAACAGGAAGTCCACCAGGTCCTCCATGCATTTCAACTTATGATTTCGTGTGCACCCGAAATGATAAATTGCCCTACATGGTCCTCTAGGTGTGCTCTGAGCTTGAACTTCAAGCCACCCGATACCCACAACTTAGAAGAAACAACCAACTCAAAAGAATTCCCAAGTGACCAATCACTTAGAGGTATACTACAACGAGTACATGTGTAAGATAGTGTGTGTAAGCAAGTGGGTCCAATGGAGCATAGAAGGGAGATGTCCGAATCCTGGACAGATCTCGAGGATGTGCCGAAGCTATTCTAATGTACACCACCGCTGTGCAGGGATCAACAAACAAGTTCCTTCAACTTCAAACCTGATGAGGAAGGTAGAGTAGAGACAAAAATAACCCAAGATAAGATAGATGATGTAATACTGGGTGATGAGGATACCGATACCCCGACATGATTAGTATGTTTACCAAAAGACACGACTCAAATGTATGTGACCGTCTAGTGTGTGCGAGACTCGGCTATAGACTAGACTCTACATGCAGTCCTATTTCACTATAACCATTGGCTCTGATACCAATCTATCACACCCTCAAATTCCACATGCGGGTTTTTACTGCGAGGCGCGTAACATACCAGGATCCAAGTCAACGGTCACAATAAACGACAACTAAATGTAAAAGATACGTAAACCAAAAACCAAAAGTTAAAAGTATTAAACCAACAACGGAAGCTTTAAAATCTTGATTACAACTCAATAAGAGTAAATGAAGTCTGAAATTATTAAAAGACATAACACTAGAACCCTAGACGCCAAGTGAGACTCCGTGCGCCTAAATCCGATGCTGCTACCTTAGCGACCTGAGAAACCATGCCAAAAAGACGTCAACATATAATGCTGGTGAGTTCACAGGTTTTAAGTTTACAAAGTGTTACCATGCATCAAGAGTTTCATCACAAAGACACCAAGTTATGGATGTGTTTAACAAATCAACAAGTGTTTCTTACTACTACAATTGTGATGCTGAAACCATTACTGACAAGCGATTCTTGCAATGCTGCCGTGTTTGAGATGCTTGTGTTGCTAAAGTAGAGACAATATGCACCCGCCGGCTCCTAGCCGATGGGTGGGGTTTGTCAGGCCCGATTGATCTATCCACATTTCCCCCGTTATGTTCACCCACATACTCATGGTTTCCCCCAGGGACTTCCGTCTTTCATCATATAGTAAACAAAAGACAATAACGTATCATAAGCGTTGCGTTTCAAAAAGTGTTGTGTGTTTGTAAAATAAGCGTTGCGTTTCCAAAAGAGTTTGCGTTTTTATAACATAAACGTTGTATTGTTAAAAGGTGTGGCATGTTTCTCCCCCGAGAGAAAAGTGTGTAGAAGAGGGGCCGTGAACTCACCTTAGGTTGCGTTCTTCTTAATAAACCACATACAATGCCAATGATAGTCCAAGTATCGACAACCTATCATTAAATGCATATGAGTACCCGAACTATTGACCCGCAGGTCAACTAGTCCCTAAGTGTCCATACCATAACCATTATACGTTTGAAAACATGTTTGACTGATAACCTACTCACACAAGACAAGACCCGACATCCCATTGGTGACCCGACATCGCACGTGTTAGCCAAATACAAGATATCATGTAATCATATGCAATTATACACTTAACATGCGTAAAAGTTCACCAAGTCTAGCATGCTGCGCAAATAACGCATAAACGAGTCCGAACACGTGTTACTAGGTTATTAGACATTTCACGGGGTTCCTAACATGTTCCTAGGTGTAAAACCATGTTCCGGGATGTTAAAATACACATATAACAGTAGTACACGCGATTAGGAATCAAACATGCAATTAGGAAAGTCAACTGGTGATTAGGATGGTCAAACTAGCATTTAGAAAAGTCAACTAGTGATTGGGATGGTCAAACTAGCATTTAGGATTGTAAATGCATGTTATACACGTGAGTGGGAGCCTAATTGCCCCTACTGTCAAGCGATTAGGCTAATCACATGTTCAAACAAGCGATTGGGACTCCCCAATCGCCCCCTGCAGGTCTGTTCCACTTTTTCACGCGTTTAACCCTCCAAATCAGATCCGAAACATGTGGAAACACCCAATATCAAACCCAAAACATTTATAAACCTATTTCAAGCAAAACCCCTAAATTATCATCATCCTAACAGCCCCGAATGCAAGCGTTTCCCCCAAAATAGCATATATATCATGTAAACATCACACCAACATGCAAAACTTACCCTAAATAGCAAATATCCAGATTTCATCACATAACAACGTTGTCTAACATTATCTTACTGTTCTAGCATCATCCTAGAGCAAACCCTAACCTCATACAATCAACGAAACACCTCATATCATCTTTAATCCTTCAAAATCATTCAAACGGGTCAAAACACCTATTATCAACAATACACAACTATGAACCTCCAAAGTCATAGATTAACATCATAATAACTCATTTAAGTTAGAAACATATCAAACGCACAAGAACAATCATGTTTTATCAATAAAAATCCTATCTTTGCATGAATATATCACATATAACAAGCATAAAGGTTTAGGTTTGTTTAGAAACTGATTTTAATGAGTTTTCAAAGACACAAACATTTAGAAATCAGGTCTGGACCTTTAGGGAGTAAAACAATAACATTACAAAGGTTTGGGATGAAGAACACACCTTGGATTTGCAAGATATTGAGGTGTAAAGCTTGGAAAGGTAGATTCTTAGGCAAAAACGTATTCCAGAGGGTGTTTATGGGTTGAGAGAGGTTATGGGACGTCTAGGGTTGCACATGTTTTACAAGTCAAGGGTGGTATTTATAGGCGTTTCTAGTCCTCAGACACGTTACAGGCGATTAGGGTGCAGCAACAGGCGATTAGGCAAATCACCCTCTATTTACATGCATTTAGGCCAATCACCCCCTATTTACATGCATTTAGGCCAATCACCCCATATTTAGATGCATTTAGGCCAATCACCCCTTATTTACATGCATTTAGGCCAATTACCCCCTATTTACATGCATTTAGGGTTATTGGCGCGTTAAACACTATTTTAACACATATAAGCACGTATTCACATACCGACAAGCCATATAATGATTTTAAACACATAATGCATGATAACTAACACTTTCACATTCGTTCACCAATTTCTGGGACTCGAGACTTGCGTGTGTGCGTTAAAACCCGACGATTCTACAAATCACCAATCCTTGTACACATGGTTATGGACCGACTCCCAATGACCCCGAGGGACTCCCGATGATTCCCAGAACCATCCTAATGACTCAACTGACCTAGTTATGTAATGTATGCACGACTCGCTAACGTAGACTTACTGATTTGTTAAAAATTGTTAACCGGAGTTTGCCGGGTGTCACAGAGAAAGTAATTAGTTATTTATATGGAGAGAAGTTTGTAGATTAAAAAATTACAAGATTGTTTCTAATTTAAAATAACCAATTAATTAAAGTTGAATTTATGTACCATCTTTCTTTTAAACCACCACCACCACTACTGCCATCGCGACCGGATGTGCAATCCCAACTCATATCTTTAACATGTCGGATGTGTAAATCTCAATTCAGTTAACAAATGTGTAAAACAATCAGGTTCCATAAATTATCCATCAAAATTGTTGTACTCAATTAAGTATAATTCATATACTTAATATGTCGGATGCGACAATCCTAATTCAATTAATAAATGCGTAAACGAATCAAGTGCCATAAAGTTTACCCATTTGACGCGTTCAATAAAATATTACCCGTTTGACCTGTTCATAAAAACTCATACTACATATAACATATAACATATAAAATGACATAAAGAATGAGTTAGACTGGTCAGTTGACCTGTTTGACACTATCAGGTGACCATAATTTGTAAATTTATTGTTATTATTATTATTATAATAAATTTAAATAATATTTAATTACAGAAATAGCCAATAAATGCAAATTGAAGTAATAATTTTTTTATTTATAATAATTAATGTAGTGAATTAAATAATAGGGTTAGGATCAAATACACAGTAAAAGAGAAATAGCAAGTTGTAGAAAGGGTATTAAACGGACTCCGATTGAACTCATTCAAGCGGCATTGAAACTGTCTTATCGAACCCTACGATATTAGTTTTTAGGTCTTCGTTTTTTTGGGGTTTTAGCTTGTAATTTTTAGTATATGCGTTATATCATTGTGTGTTTTTCTTATTTTCATCATTGTGTCATTTTTTCAATTCATTGTGTCTTTTTTCTTCAGCATTGTGTTATATTTTTTGGCACTGTTTTATATTTTGTGGCTCATTGTATCATATTTCATGATTTATTATGTTTTTTTATCATTCTTACCATTCTCATTTTTGTTATACTGTGTAAAATAACTTGACCGTAATTAATATATTAATTAAGAGAAGTTTATTAAACTATTAAAAAGCAAACTTATCCTTAAAAAGTAGTTAACGTATATATGCGTTGTGTGTTGTATGATAAACAATTATAGTTGTATATTAAGAAAATACTTTATAATATATAGTATAGATTTAATATAAATTATACATATGTTAGTTGAGACATTATTGCATAGTTAAATATAAAGACGTACAACGTCCTTTTTGGACCAACAAACAAAACAAAATTAAAGACGCAAGCAAACACACATAAACCTCTAACCTTAAAATCCAATTATTAAATAAAAAAAATGAACCTCAGCCACGAGGATTTCATTGACCCATAAAACAAAACACAAACCCACCCCTGACCCCCCAAATATATATACCAAACCATTCACCCGTTTATTATCAAACTCATACAAGTTACAACCTCCTTTCAACCACCATGAAGACTCCTGGATTCTTAGCAGCTTCCATGGCCGCCGCCTCCGCCACCACCGTTCTCACAGGCGTCAAATCTTCTCCCCGGGTAAACCGTCATACAAACCTCTTATTCCCCTTTATAGGGGCGGACCCATGTAGAAACCATGGGGCAGCCGCCCCTTGAAAAAAAAAAAAAAAAACTAGTGTCATTTATACGCTAAAATCCTGATACCCCGTTATAAATTTGGTTAAGCCCCAGACAACCACCTTTGACGAAAAAAATCATGAGTCCACCACTTATCATTGATCAAGTAATTTATTCTTATCGGTCCAACACACTAATATCTTTCGTTTTGACTTCATGTAGGATCCTGTAACATCCAGTCCACATCGGTCTGGTACTTCTGCGGAGAACACCAGTAGTAGGCCGGATAAATTTGCACCAAGGTTCGATGGACTGCGGTTCATAGAAACACTCGTAACGGCTCATCGATGACGATAAACCTTTAGATCCCTTTCAAAAAAGTTTTCTTGTTTGTGTCTGATTTGTATATCATCTGGATTTGGTTTGATGATGCGGAAGCTTTTGTTATCAACCTATTGTTATTAATTTATGTGTCATTATCCATATTTCGTGGATGTATTGTTTGTGTACCTCAGCACCAATAACAAGCCCGAGAGTGGACAAATTGTCACCATATTATTTTCTAGTGGATTGAGCCAATCAAAACCCTTTTTCTTATTACGTATATAATAATATAATTAATTATATTTATATAATAATATAATTGAGTTAGATATTGTATTATTTAATTGATATAAATGATTTGATCATTATACAAACCTTAGTTGTTGACATTGTAACAATCATTTCTACCTTAGTAAATAAGTCTAGTTGTTTATAGGTTAATTGGTTTGTTAAAATTTTAAATGAATCGAGATTAAACGATTGCTAACTGAAGTCAAATCTAAACTGGAATCAAACGATCTCGCACTCAAGTTTCACATATTACACATATTAAGTATAATTAGCTTTGCACTCTTTATATATAATATATAATATAACTATAACTAAAAGTAAGAATAGTTAAATGTTACATAATTCGTTCGGGAGCAAAGGTGAAGCTCGTAATGTTAGTACGTTACTAACAAAACTATTAAACAAGAAGCATACGATAAAAGGTCAAGTTTAAAGTGCTTTATATTAAGTGGGTCTAGTAAGATGTTTACGTAAAAGTATACTTTGCTAATTGCTAAGACCACCCATATTGGTTAATGCGCCTCACAAGAGGCATTTTTCGCCACAATAGCATCATAGAGCACGCTTAATAAATGTGTAATGGTTAAAACAACCCTTAGTGTCCTTTCAGTCATAACTTTCCATTTTTCTTCTCTTCTTTAGGCAGTATACTAGAAATGTTCCTCCTCTTCATGCTTCTATAATGCTCAGGGGACGGTATTGAGACGGTATCAAGCTTTTTAATACCCATATAATGCTCATTACGCATGATTTAAAGTAAAACAATGGTTTCTTAATATTTTCATTAGTATAGTTTATTATTTTAGAAAGTAATTAAATAAAGTGTTACACTTTATATAAATAAAAAAGAACTGCTGAGTAGACTGGACGAATACGTTCATGGCATATGCTATTCAATCTTCTATGAAGCTTTTTGTGAAAACGAAATGATGACATCAGTTTTATAAATAGCATATCATTTAAAGTAGTTATATTGAGGGTCTTTTTGTTTAGAGATTTTTACGGTTGTTTTTTCAAAACTAAAAAAGTTATTTTAAATATTTTAAGGTGATTAGGTGGTCTCTCCACCTTTCCTTATATTTTTTTTCTTCTTAATTATAAAGTAACATAATAATTGTAATTTATCTAATAATAATAATAAATAATAATAAAAATAATAATAATAATAATAATAATAATAATAATAATAATAGTAGTAGTAGTAGTAGTAGTAGTAATAATAATAAATGTTAACAATTACATACTTTCTGTCTTTTTATTAAATAATTACAAATACTTTATGCATCTAAATCTTTAAGGAACGGTTTGGTTGATTAAGTGTTAAATAGTTAAAATGTCTGAATGGTCAAGTGTTAAATTATTAAGTTTGATCTCTTAATAGTTAGTTTTCTTATCCAACATTAGTATGAGAGCCCCATTAAGGTTTAGCAGTTCAGTGCTTAATGGTTCAACTACATCACAAGTCTTAATGGTCCAGCCTTGACAATTCCATTCAGTAGCTGAACCAAACGCGTTGAATGCTGAATCATTCATCGTTGAATGGTTCAGAGCCTCATTAAAAGGCTTACCAAACAGGCCCTAAGTAGATTGATAGGAAGAACACGTATTTTATATTTGTCCTTTCCAACATAGCTTTGTGCCGAAAATTCGCCATACTTCTTGCCTATCCAATACTTTTTTAGAAAAATTATAGAAATTGGCATTTATGTTTGTATAATTTTTCAGTAGTTATTTTTTAACTTTAAAATTGACAAGAATCGTCCTTTGTATTTTAAAACTTGCAACTTTTGTCATTTAGGCTAAACCAGGTCAAATTTTTACAGGTAAGTTTATTATGTGCCTTGCACATGAGGGTAGTGTTAGTAATTTTACTGACTATATATAATACATAACCCCTCCCCCTCTCACTCTCAACTCCTTTCTTTCTCCCTAAGCTCACCACCATCAACAGCCTCAACCACTCTGTCACACCCTCAAATTTCACGTGCGAGGTTTTGCCGCGAGGCGCATGACACACCAGGATCCAAGTCAACGGTTACAATTAAATGACAAACTATATGAGAAAGGATTACGTTGAAACAACCACGAAATTTTAAAATTTAGCGGAAGCATTAAAGATTTACAACAAAAACTGGTTTGAAGAGTTACAACTCAAAACCAACACATATCATTGTTTTAACAAGTGACCAAAGTCAAGTTCATGCAGCGGAAAATGAATAGTAGAATGCAGTGCGACTCCGTGCATCCTAATCCTCGATTGCTACCTTAGCGACCTGAGAAAACATGCTAAAACCAGTCAACATATAATGCTGGTGAGTTCACAAGTTTTGTATTAAAATAGTTAAAGAAAAACCGAATTCGCATTCAATACTCATTATACTAAAAATTTCAAAAACGATGTTGGTAATCCACACTACTGTTTGCAACACTGTTCGCACCACTATTCGACTAACTGTTCGCACCCTGTTTGTCTCAAATAGTTTATTCATATGCATGTAATATAATAGTACAATGCAATCCTTGTGGTTTAGTAAATCGTAACATGTTTCTCCCCCAATAGAAAACACAGTAAGAAAAAGGGCCGTGGAATTCACCTTAGGTTGCGTTCTTCTTAAAAGATAACAGACAATGCAATGATATTCCCTAGTATCGGCGACCTATCATAAGATGTTTATAACTACCCGGACTATTAACCCGTAGGTCAACTAGTCCATAAATGTCCAGACCATAAACGTGTACGTTTGAAAACATGTTTGAACGTTAATCTGACCACACAAGACAAGACCCGACATCCCATTGGTGACCCGACATCCCACGTGTTAGCCAAATACAAGTAATCAAGCAATCATATCCAACTATGCACTTAAAACGCACAATAGTTCACCAAGTCTAGCACACAATTCACATATTGCATATACGAGTCCAAACATGTGTTATCAGGTTTCTAGGCATGCCACAGGGTTCTAAATGTGTTCCTAGGTGTCAAACCCTGTTTTGGGATCTCAAAATATACTTACAGCAGCAAAACACACGACTAGGCAGCAAAACACGTGACTAGGAATCAAACAGGCAATTAGGAAATCAAACATGCAATTAGGAATCCTAATTGCCCCCTTTTCAGGCGAGTAGGGTTCTACTCGCCCCTTACATCAGGCGATTAGCATCCTACTCACCCCCTGTAGACCAGGAGCCACTTTTCGCGCGTTTGACCCTCCAAATTAGATCTGAAACATGTAAAAACACCCAACATAAATCCAAAATAATCAAGAAACACATCCTAAATGAAAACCCCCAATTTATCATTAGTCTATCACCCAAATTGCAAGAATTTCCCAAAGTGGAATAATATTATGAAAACATCACATCAAAGCATGCATTACTTACCCTGAATGGCAAATAATCATATTTCATCACATAATCACATTGAAAATCATCATCGTACTCTTACTACATCATTCTAGCATAAACCCTAACATCATACAATCATCAAATCACTTCATAATATCCTACATCTTCCTAAATCACTCAAACGGGTCAAAATGCATATTATCATCAAAACACATCAACCAACCTTCAAACTCCTATATAATCATCCTAACAACTTATCCATATGATTAAAACATTAAACACATAAGAGTCCCCATGTTTTTAATCATAAAAATCTGTTCTTTGCATGAACCATTAACATATAACTCATATAAAGGACTAGACTTGTTTTAAAACTGTTATTCAAAGGTTTTCAAAGACACAAACTTCACAAAACTCGGTCTAGACCTTTAGGGATCAAAATAACAGCTTGATAAAAGCTTGTGATGGATAACACACCTTAGGCCTTGCTAAAGAGTATGTGTAAAGCTTGGAAATGGTAGTTTTTTTTTTGGCAAAAACGGGTTCCAGAGGTTAAGTATGGTGTGAGAGAGGTTTGGGGCGAGTTAGGGTTTCACAAATGATGTTTTACAAGTCAAGTATGGCATTTATAGCTGTTCCTAGTCATTTATGATGTTACACACGAGTCTGCAGGTGGCAATTAGGAATCCTAATTGTCCCCTTTACAAGCGAGTAGGATCCTAATTGCCCCATTTACATGTGAGTAGGATCCTAATTGCCCCATTTACAGGAGAGTAGGACCCTAATTGCCCCTGCAGGTGCCAATTAGGAATCCTAATCGCCCCCTGAAGGCTGTTGCCAGTTTTCGGCGCGATAAACACTATTTTAACACATATAAGCACATATTCACATACCGACAATTATATAATGATTATAAACACATAATAGTTGATAAATAACATGTTCACATCCGTTCACCAATCCCCGGGACTCAAGACTTGCGTGTGTGCATTAAATGACTCGAGACTCATGTGTGTGCATTAAATCCGACGATTCTACAAATCACCAATCCTTGTACACATGGTTATGGACCGACTCCCAATGATCCCTTGGATCATTGTAACGACTCCCGATGATTCCCTGAACCATCGAAACTACTCAAATGACCTAGTTAAGTATAATGTATGCATGACTCGCTAAGGTAGACTTACTAATTTGACAAAAGTTACTATCCTGAGTTTGCCGGTTGTCACATCATCCCCCTGTTGAAAGAATTTTCGTCCCAAAGATTGCTTAAAGCCGAAAAGGAAGAGACGAAAGAAAGAAAAATTTTCCTGGTTGCTACATCATCCCCCTGTTGAAAGGAATCTCGCCCCGAGATTCACTCAGCTTCAACAGTAACAGGTATTGATGTGCTATGTATGGTCTAAACATATAAACTAAACTAGACACCTCATAATATAAAACAGACTCAACTAAACTAGACCACACGACAGGCAAGTGTACCTATCAATGCAATACAGACTAAGTAAGTCCGAGTATCGAACCCACAGGACACTAATGGAAAACAAAACTAGAATCAACTAAGACTTAAAAAAATTGGTTTATAAATGATTTAAAGGTTTTTGGTTTTTTATAATTAAATAAAATAAATAAAATAAATAAAATAAGATAAACAGACAGCAAGGATAACTGAGGAAAATATCAGGATAGGAAGGCAACTACCTAGGTTAAGAATCCTACATGCAAACTCACAACTCTCGGTAATGGAAAACTGAATGGATACCAGATTTTAAAGATAACTTAAGAAACTCTAAGACGTGCTAGATCTCCTCCCGGTCTCACCAACACACCACAAAGAATCCTAGAATAAAACACTGGTTATCTAGCTCGGATCACCTCCCGGTCTCACCTCACTAAGAATGTAAAGGTACTCTAATGACTCGATCACCTCCCGGTCTCTCTAATCACAATACACCCGAAGATGTAAAGGAGTAATTTAATTGGGTTAACTATCACTTGGAATTGCAAGAAACTAAAGACAAATAGGATAGGATCACCTCCCGGTCTCACCCAAAACCTAACACCTAAAGCTCTAGACAACCCAACATTCCATCACCTCCCGGTCTCAAGAATGGAAGAATACCTAAGTCCTCTAAATTCTCTAATCAAGTTCCTATGGCTTTCGGTACCAAAACCATAAACTAAGCTACAAGCACCAAGCAGGTAACCCTAATAAACATCCAAACATGAAAGACATTCACTAAGACGTTTATGGAACTATCAAAAATAATAAATTAGACTTAAGTGCGCACACACATCATAATAAACACCAACCAAATCGTTACCAAACATTAACCATTCAAAAATAATCCATAAACCAAAAACTATAAAATTAACATGTAGTCATCATACAACCTAGGTAGTGGTTCAAGAATTAGCTACTCATAATAATGAAAAACAATAAAAACAAAGGTTCAAAAATATGCAAAGTCATGGTCTCAATATTTAAGAACACAAAGTAAATAAATATAAGAACTAAAACTTTTGATGATCAAACCCGAGCCTTCAATCTTGAACCCGAGCCTTCCTGGCCTTCACCTCTCCTCTATTTCTCTCTAAAGCTCCTGTTGTAGATCGATTGGCGGCTGCTATTAGTCTTTCCATGAATAATGTGTTACCCCCTTAATATATGCATCTAAGTTTTCTTTTTTTTTTTTCGTTGACTTCCACAAGGCTTGGGCCATGGGCCATTCTTTTCCTTTTTTTTTAGTTTCATTTTATTATTATTATTATTATTATTATTATTATTATTATTATTATTATTATTATTATTATTATTATTATTATAACAAGTAGTAGTGGTAGTAATATTAGTATACTTCAAGCTCGCATCTCGGGTGTTCTTGGCTCGACCAGAATTCCTCGTTTACGCTTCAACGTCTATGAACACCGGCTTTCAAGTGTTTGTGTCTCGATTAAAGTTCTTTCATTTTGAGCTCATTCTCTCCAAACACCTATAAAATAATAAAATACATAATTACATAATAGAAACGACACAAAACGAATAAAAACTTGACCAAATAATATACAAAATACATAGGAAAAGAGATGTGTTTTGCAACACATCAAACATCGACCCAAGTACGTGCTTCGGTAATGAATGTGGCTACAGATATTCCATCTAGTTTCCTCGTTCTCACGAGAACCCCGGTCCACAACATGAACCCAAACGAACTCTAACAATATAAAAGACGATCCGTACCTATATCCAACTGAGCACCTAGTGCTCAAAGCAAAGCTTCTCAAAGACACGAAACGAGTCGAAAATCACAAACTAGAAATGATAGGAACAAGCACCCCAAGCCGAGGAACTACTTTCTAAAAATAAATACGAGATAACAGCTACAGACTGCCACACGATGAACTCCTCCTAGTCGAAGATACGCTGAAGACACTTGTGATCGGTATAAACGATGCACCTGGTATCGTACAAGTAGTGTTTCCAGATCTTCCGAGCAACCACAACCGCACCTGGTTCCAAAACATGGGTGATGTAGTTCCCTTCATGGACCCTAGGCCGATGAAAAACGTAAAAGGTAACCCTCTCGCGTTGCATCAACACACGACCAAGACCCATAATAGAAGTATCGCAATGATTAACGAAATCGCCAATGCCTACAGGCAAGGACAAGATAAAGTTTGCAAAATGCGGTTCATTGAATCCATGAACCCCGTAGGGGTATTGACGACCGAAAGGCATGACCAAGAATTCAAAGTGGCCACATCGGGTTTCAAAAGAAAACAGTCACAGCATGACACCTAATAACCAAGTACCTAGCCCCTCAAGGTGTAGGTACTATGTCTAGCAACAGACAAGGCTCAACAAATATGAAACTCTTAAATGTACAAGAATTGAAATAAAACTAAAGCATATCGATCAATAAGAGAAAACATACAGGTGTCTGCTTGCTCCAACTTCGGGCAGTAACGCATGATATGTCCTTCTTCACCACAATTGTAGCAGCCTCGATTTGGTTGAGCAGTAGCAGGTGGGGCGGGTCTAGCTCGAATTGTACCATTGCAGTCCTTGGCCTTATGGCCGCCCCAACCACAACGCTCGCATTGGTATTGGGAGCACGGACCCTTGTGGTGATAGTTACATTTGTGACACATCGGATAATTCCCAGCATAAGTTCCCGATTTTTTACTAGACTGACTGAGATTCGAAGGGTAGGGAGTGTCGGGTTTCCCTTGATGCTGCAAAGGGAGGATGAAGGCGAGGCTTCCGTCGGTGTTGTTGTCATCCCGCTTCCATTTGTTTTAATCATAAAAATCTATTCTTTGCATGAACCATTAACATATAACTCATATAAAGGACTAGACTTGTTTAAAAACTGTTTGTCAAAGGTTTTCAAAGACACAAACTTCACAAAACCAGGTCTGGACCTTTAGGGATCAAAATAATAACATGATAAAAGCTTAGGGTGGATAACACACCTTAGATTTTGCTAAAGAGTATGTGTAAAGCTTGGAAATGGTAGGTTTTTGGGCAAAAAACGAGTTCCAGAGGTTAAGTATGGTGTGAGACAGGTTTGGGGGCGAGTTAGGGTTTCACAAATGATGTTTTACAAGTCAAGTATGGTATTTATAGCTGTTCCTAGTCATTTCTGATGTTACACATGAGTAGAAACTACAGGTGGCAATTAGGAATCCTAATTGCCACCTTTATAGGAGAGTAGGATCCTAATTGCCCCCTTACAGGCGAGTAGGTTCCAAGTTGCCCCTTTTACAGGTGAATAGGATCCTGATTGCCCCCTTTACAAGCGAGTGGGATACTAATGGCCCCTGCAGGTGGCAATTAGGAATCCTAATCGCCCCATGCAAGCTGTTGTCAGTTTTCGGCGCGTTAAACACTATTTTAACACATATAAGAACATATTCACATATCGACAAATTATATAATGATTATAAACACATAATACTTGATAACTAACACGTTCATATCCATTCACCAATCCCCGGACTAGATGTTGATGCACTATTATGTGGACGTCACTGTCGAATAGACTAGGGTTGAGTCTTGTATTGTATTACATGAGATTGTGGTGATCCATAAGGCATTTTATGGATCTGATGCATTTGTAAATATAGGCCAAAACATAAAGTCCAGATTCGAACCTAGGTAAAGGGCGAATGTGGAAATATTCCACATTCGACCTATACAAAGGGGCGAATGTGGCTTCTTGTGTTGGACTATAAATAGCAATCTCATGTGTTATTTTTTATTTGGATGATTTGAGTTTGTGCTTAGAATGCTCTCAAAGGGGAGGTCATGCCGACCTCCCCCGGCCTCGAGATAGATGTTTATCCTACTGATGACAGTGTCTGTAACCGTTTCTGAAGTAATACGAATATGTGATGACATTGTTATCGTATGTTTTTGTCTCGTCTCGAATCTCCCGTCTGAAACCGAGTTGTTTACGCGTATTCGATCCGTGAATTCGGTTCCTAACCGGATTCTCAACTGGTATCAGAGCTATGGTACCGATTTGAACGATCTAACAGTCGTTTGAATCAATCACAGCTCAATTTCATGATTTCAGACGTTAAAATTCAGATTTTGATTGAAAGGTTGAAACCCTAGAAACCCTAGATTCTTAATTGAACCCAAAATCATGTGATTTCTCGATGTTTTTGTGATTTCGAGGGTTAGGTTTTCATTTCCGCACCTTTCTGAACAAGTTTCATCATCAAATTCGAAGAATTAGAGTGTTTTTGGACTGATTTGCAGAAAATATTGAAGAAGAACACGTTTTGTCTGCAAGGGTCGAATGTGCAGAAGATTTTTTATTACGGGAGGTCGAACGTGAAGTGTATTCGGTCGAACGTAGGATTTAGAGGTCGAAAGTGGGAATGTTCCACATTCGTACCACACGAAAGGTCGAACCTGGAAATTTTCCACATTCGTACTTCACTACTGGGCGAATGTGAAATTACAATTTTTGTCAGAACTTCATTCGACCTACTTGGAAAATAAGAAGAAGACCTATGTGAATCTTGAGTGGTCATCAATGATGATCAAGCAATGCTTCTTCTTACCAAGGCTCATTATCTTGACTGGTCCAAATAAGTCCATATGGAGTAGTTGAAGACATGCAATAGTTTTGGATTCTTCAATGACTTATAGGAGGACTTATGATGTTTTCCCTTAAAACAGGAAACACAGTGTTCTTTACACTGATATTCCTTCAAGGGTAAAACTCTGACCAAGCCCATTTTGTGACTTTATTTATGGTTTTAAAGTTCACATGGCTAGGTCTCCTATGCCAAAGGACTGTTTCAGTAGTTGATGCTGTTGAGAAGAAACATGCAGTGTTGTTTAATACTTTGTCTTTTTCATTGTCTATAGCATCGACATTACCACATCTTTTGGCTTCTAGCAAAGTATGATCTTCAATAATCTTCTCCATGAATACCTGCTCTCAAGTGTTCGTGTCTCGATTAAAATTCTTTCGTTTTGAGCTCATTTCCACGAAACTTGTAAAATAATAAAATAAATAAATACATAATAAAAATGACACGAAACATATAAAAACTTAACCAAATGATATACAAAATACATAGGAAAGAGATGTGTTTTTACAGTACATCAGTCCCGGTTCTAAAATTTGAGTTAAACGGTTCCTGGTTCTGTTCAGAACTGGCGGATCCGTTTAAAGAGCCCTTAGAACCGGGTTGGGTTTATACTTTAAATAGTATATTTAAAAACCATATTAATTTAGTGGGTTTTTCAAGCAGTCTGTAGGCCGACCATCCACATTCATAGTTTCCCAGTTTAATCATATAAAGAATATTTTTCAAGACAAGTTAAGTATATAACATCTAACAAACTTATTGAGTTATGAGTTTCGTTTGGATTATGTAACTTCTATAAAACATATAGAGTATGATAAAGGGAATCAAATTAACTTAAGTTATCAATCATTGTATATTTAGTCAAGTCGTAGCCATCATATATACAACCTTAGTTGATTGGTCGAATCATGTATCATAGATCCATAATCTAAGTACGACGCTACAACTTAAGTGTAATAAAGTTGTCTTTTATTTAATTCTTAATTTTAGGATTTAACTCACATACGGTTCCAGCAAAAACTGTTTACACGAGAACCGTTTGAACCGGGTTCTTAAAGGAACCGTAGGTTTTATACGGATCGGTTCCGGTTCTTCTGTTTAGCATTTAACGATTCCGGTTTGGTTTGGTTTGATCCGGTTCTGAATCATTGCACACCCCTACCTCGACCAACCACCGCCTCTTGCACTACCAGGCCAAACAAGTTAGACGTTTTACTGGTTTAGAGTCTCTTATCGCATCAAGCATGTTGATGGCTAAGCATCTACGCATAGGTTACCAAACAGCCTCTAACTTATTTTTACTTTTTTATTTATTTTATTATATTTTAACGTTTAATTTTTATTTGTAAGAATTGAATGTTAATTAATTGAACCAACTTTGATCACCCCGGGTCTGCGAGTGTTTTGATTTGAAGGAGGGACAGCCCGAGTGGAAGTGGGATTGGAAGACTGCTGATGTCCCTATTTCCTTGTCTGCGCAGCTGCTGAATTTGCGAACCATTCTGGCCTGCGTGCGCCTGGATGGGTCTTCGGATGTGTGGAGTTGGGCCAACAGCGATCATACTTTGTTCTCTGTTAAAGAGATTAGAGCCGAGTTGGAGGGCGGCAACAACCAGGACGCTTCTTTAGCCGCTCACGCCTGGAATTCATGGGCTGTCCCGAAAGCGAACGTGCTAATGTGGAGGGCGATTCAAGGGAGACTTCCAACCAAAGTTGAACTTTTGAGCCGGGGAGTTAATCTTCCGGACTGCCTTTGTACGCGGTGTAATATAGAGCCCGAAGATACGTTTCATTCGCTTGTCGCGTGTCTTTGGGCAAGATCGGTTTGGTGGAATGTTTTGATTTGGATGAAAATTTCGTGGCCTCCAGTAGTGAACTCGATGGACGATTGGATTGCTTACATCTTTAATCAACCGGGCTCGAAGGTGTGGAAGAAGATTGTCTGCTTGATTGTCCAAACCACGTTTTGGAGACTATGGCTGGCGAGGAACAAAAAGACGTTTGATGGCGTTTTCGAAAAGGTCCGTGACACGGTAGATCGCATAAAGGAAGATTCCTATTTGTGGCTCACTCATAGATCGAAGCTGCCTTCTTTGTTATGGGTTGACTGGGTAAACTTTGATGTCTCTATGTTGTTGTAATCCCGTTTGGGTTTTTGGTGTTTTTGGTGTTTGGTGTGTAATCCCAGCTTCTTACTGGCTCTTTTATATATATATATATATATATATATATATATATATTATATATATATATATATAAAGCGTTTTGCCGTTCAAAAAAAACATTATCTTTTTTTCAAAATCAAGCTTACGGTGGCGGGCACACAACCACAGATTGTGTTACATGTGTCCCACAAAGTATTCATGTGAACCGTTTATTTTTACATTAACATCGTACACCACAAACCAAAAGGAAAACCATTGGATCTCATATTATATGCATATACATATAGTTTACAAGTATTATATGGAAGACGTTAGACGTCACATTTGAATAAAAGCATTTTTATTTAATAAAATCATTGGTTTACAAAAGATGATATACAAGTATATAAGTGTTAGCGTTAAAACCACAATTTAATCATGTTCAGAGTTATAGGGGTGGATGGTTGGTAGAAAACAGTGGCGGATCTAGGCCACAAAATCAGTAGTTGCGTTTGTAGCAACGTTTTCCAAATTTCGTAAAAAAAAAAAACCAAATTTTCACTAATTTTCCACTACGCGCGCGAAGTTGAGTTGCAACGTCCGCAACCCCTGCTCTTGAAGTATGTCCGCCCCTGGTAGAAAACCGACATTGAATCTGTTGATTTGATCAAGAATAAATCAAGTATTGAAGCCTAACTCCTCCTAAAGATAGTATAATGTGATTGATTTACAGAGGATCTGTTTGAAGACCAAAGATCTGCTGAAGAAGATCAAAGCTTTGTTGAAGAGTCTGAAGAACACAGGGTATATATATTAGAGCACTGTTTGTATCAACAGAGTCTGTAGTTGTAGGTCTAGAACACAGGTTAAAAAGTATCACATGTTGTAAACATCTAAGAATCTTTTCTGTTAGGAATGTTATATGTCACAATGAAGGGATATAAATGAACATGAACACATTCTTTTTCTTAACAAACAAAAAAAAACTGTTCGCTGTTTAGTTTAAGGTAAAGGTACAAACGCAAAACAAGCCTCGTGCGTACTCGTTTGGTTCAGTTAACGGCCTAATTGTTTAATATGAAGAACCTATTTTCGTAACTTAAAAAAAAGAAGGAAAAAAACATAAATACAAACTCACATATATAAATAGTCAATCAAATTCACACATGTTTGTTAATCTTCTTTTGTAACCCCATTTAGTTCATCTTTAAGTGTAATGTATTCCTACATGATAAAGGATATTATAGTCAACACAAATACGTACCATTTTTCTCAACCTAAAAATTATCACCAATCACATGTTATACCAAGTCTAGTATGAAGCCGAGGAGTCCGATGGTGATCATCAGCAATGGTGACTGAACCGATGTGACTGCAGCCCGACGATGACCATTGTTGGCTTTGTGGTTAGCAGATTTATTGACGTGGTCACAACTAAGACCATCCTTGCCTCCTTTACACATGCTAGCAAAAAGTCCCGGTGGGTATTTACCGTACAAGTTTATGTAACTAAATAAAGTTGATGCGCAATTGGTCTTCTCGTCGTTAACTTGTTCCCAATGAGGGCACGCGATTTGCAAAAACGAGTTGCAACACAGGTCGCGTTTGTACACAGGTCCTTTGCATTGGCTTGTGATGATCGTGTAGTTTTCGTTCTCAAAGTTCACTGGACAAGCTGCGGAAAATGTTTGAAATGATTCAAGATTCCCGGTTTTAGCTTTAAATGCCATATACGTATACATTATATAGACATATATGCATACATATATAGAAACAAGCACATACACGTACGCATACACATACATGTATATACATAAACACATACATACGCATACGCATACACATAGATGCATATACACATTTTTTTATGTTAGATGTTACGTATACTACCATATTGATTGAATATTAGGGTCAGCTTTTAATGGCTACCCGGATGTCTATCAAATTAACGTTTAAAATTTCAGGTTGATTGAGTCGCATAACAAAATACATGTACATATGCACATATACATGTACGTATGAACATCAAGGTTTACATGTTGAGACATTATTCCAATGAAATATGTCAAACGAGCCGAATGTTTTCATGCAAATTCGATACGCATTGAGAAAGAAATGAACTTATATGGTTAATTAGATTGATAAAAAACATATATTATATATGTAGACACATAGACATGTACATAACATATACGTCATATATGCACGTATGCATATACATAGACATGTACATAACATCAAGATTCATGTAGTGGTAATGTGGCATTTAAACGAAACATATCAAACAAGCCGAAGATTTTTCAGTAGGAGTCGACAAAAGAAAAAAATACTTACATTCTTTTTGCTGAAGAAGATTACGCGTAGGTCCTCTACAAGATTCAAGAGCATTATCTATCAACAATCATAAATCATCAAAAACCCAAATTAATCAATTACAAGACGTATAAGACGAACGAATAACACAATATTAAATACCCATATGAAGTTAATGAAAATATTAAGAAAAATATGAATTATTTTACATGAGATTTGGGAAGAAGAGGCCACGAAAGCGTGTGTCAAGAGGATTAAAATAATGCAATGCAGGAACCTAAAAGAATCCATTAATCGTGTTCTTCCTGCATCGATCAATTTTTCTACCTTTTTGTTTAATTCTCATAATTAATTTTTATGTTTATACTTTTTGGCTAGAGAAAATGTAGAAACAAGGAAAAAAGGTTAAAATTTAAAACAGAATGCATAATTGGTATTTCATTTAAGATACATTTTACCCCCTCAATCTATTTGTCTTGTTGCACTTTAAAAGTTCATGCAATTGTTTTTTAAAGGTTAATTTCTTTTTTTAATCTTGTGGTCATTGGGTCTTAAACTTAAGACCTTCCACAACCTAGGTGTTTTAAAAGCCTTACCTTTAAAACGTTCAAGCAATTAAATTGTTCACATAGCTCAATTATAATTGTGGATTCAGAGATCTAGCTGGAACCAACCTCTCTATCCGTAAGGATAGTGGTCAGGTTTGTCTACATCTCACCCTTCTCGGACCCTACTTTTAGCTTTGATAAGTGTGAAATTTTACTGGGCAAGGTTATTGTTGTTGTACATAGATCAATTATAAAGGTTTATTTTTTATTATTGTTAC
Organism: Ambrosia x helenae; assembly: GCA_030844895.1. Lineage (NCBI taxonomy): Eukaryota > Viridiplantae > Streptophyta > Magnoliopsida > Asterales > Asteraceae > Ambrosia > Ambrosia x helenae. Next base: position 35,536 of record JAUTDX010001534.1, read on the forward strand.
ATAGTTACAATCTCATGTATTACACAGGTTGAATATATCTATTTTTATACTAAATAATCAAACAAGTATATCTTAAAAAAACCGATGTATTATGCGGGCTGAGTAAACCCATTTGATACACGAGGTGAATAAATATAATATAATCGACTAATCGGTTAACACAACCAGTCGATAAGGTATATCTTTAAGGAATAAACTATGATGTACTATTTATTTAGTATAACATTTTACTTTGTTTTTTCTCTAAAATATGTTAGAAATATGTAGAATACACGAGGTTAGATCAATAAAGTTTTAAATAGTTACTAAGACGTGAAAAAAAAAACAATATTGATAAATCAAATGTTAAATAAATAAGTAGAAAATTCAGATTTAGTATTTTTATTTATTAGGAGGGAGAAAAAAATATAATTTAATAGGACAAACAAAAAGGATTATGATTTAATATTATTATTTTAAAAAGAGATAAGAAAAAAATTAGTATAGATAAAGATAAAAATTATATATTAATAATTTAATAAAATTAGATATTAATAACTTAGTAATATTACTAACAAATTGTCAACTGAGGCTAGCTTACTTAGTAGAGGCTCTTGCCTCTTAGGCCATACCTAGTGGCCCATTGTTTTGCTCGTGAAATACCATTTCACACAGTCAACACTGGTGTCCGCTTCGTGGTCTCGATCGTGAAGCTGGTCCGCATGTTCTGTATCACGCGATGGAAAGGTGTGGAAGCATTAATTACCACACAAACACGCATATATATATATATAGGTAACCATTGAGGCATGTGAAATGAGGTAAACAACTATACCATTTTCACATATGAAGTGTCCATGCTGACGTGGACTTCACATGACAAAAAGGGTTCCATTTTACATGCTTACAATTAAGGATGTCTTAGTGAGAGGACTTTAGTTTAATCCCAAGCAAATGGTACATAATCTCTCTCTCTCTCTCTCTCTATATATATATATATATATATATAGAGAGAGAGAGAAAGTATTGAGAAAAAACCCTTCAAATTGAGAAAACCATGAAAACTCATCCAATGGCTCACATTTAGCCACATCACCCAAGTGCTCAAGGGTAGTATAGACCATTTAATATCTTTTTGGCACACCCCCAAATTCCACTTGCGGAGTTTTACTGCGGGGCGCGTGACACACAAAGATCCAAGTCAATGGTCACAATAAACGACAACTATATGAATTTAAAATACGTAAACCAAACCGTGTGGTAATTAAAACCATATCCTCAAATACAGCGGAAAAAATTCAAGTTTTATAAAACCAAAGTAAAGATAAAAACATGGGTTTAAAGTTTTGACACCCATAACATGATCATAGACGCAAGTGCGACTCCGTGCGCCTAATCCGACTACTACTACCTTAGCGACCTGAGAAAACATGCTAAAAATGTCAACATATAATGCTGGTGAGTCACAGAGTTTTAAGTTTGCAAAAGTAAGTAATGTTTCTAAGTCTAGACCAATCGATGTTCGTAAAACCCGGCCAATCAATGTTTGTAAAACCCGGCCAATCAATGTTTGTAAAACCCGGCCAATCAATGTTTGTAAATCTCAGCCAATTAATGTTTGTAAAACCCAGCCAATCAATGTTTGTAAAACCCGGCCAATCAATGTTAGTAAATCCCGGCCAATTAATGTTTGTAAACCCCGACCGATCAATGTTTGTAAATCCCAGCCGATCAATGTTTGTAAAACCAGACCATTCAATCCTTACATCTATACTTGATGCTAGCTAGACATTGTTGCATGATACTAAAGTGTCGTGAACCACTGCTGAATGTTAGAAATGCCTCAATACCCGCCACCGGACATCAGTCGGTGTCGTAATGTTAGATAGGACATATATGCACCCTCCACCAACCGCCAGTCGGCCCGAGTGGGGCTTGCCAAGCCCAATAGATCTATTCACACTTTCCTCGCTATGTACTCACATATTAATGGTTCACTAAATGTAGGAGGACTTGAATGATGTAATTTCACTTAGTACCCATGCGATATAATGTAATATGTTGGTCTAAAAGTTCGTAAGTTTGTAAGTTCGCAAGTCCGTAAGTTTGTAAGTTTGTACCGCATATTTCTCCCCCGAAAACGAAAATAGTAAAATGTGGGGCTGTGAACTCACCCTTAGGTTACGTCTTCTATAAACGAATTACCGACACAGTCCGATTGTCCCAAATACCGGTGATCTATCATAAAAGTTTGTATAAGTGTTTTGACTAATAACCCTTAGGTTAACTTGTCCCCGATTGTCCAGATCATGACTAAGTATGTTTGGAAAAGTGTTTGAACGTTGACCCGACAAACCAGACAGACCCGACATCGAGTTGGTGACCCATTACATAAATTAATCAAGTGTATATATAGTTTACACATAAGGTTCAAGCATAAAACACTTAGTTTGCATCAAAAATTGCATATAAAAAGTCGTGCGGGTCGAACGGGTTGGAAATCATGTCATTTGCACCGTCTGATAGGTAAAACGAGTTGCTGATAGGTAGAACGAGTCAGAAAGTTGTTCATTCGACCTCCCGAAGGGTCGAATTAGTTTCTAAAGGGTCGAATGAGTTGCCAGGTGGTTCATTCGACCTCTCTAATGCTGGTTCGACCTCTCGAAGGTGTGAACCAGTTTCTCGTTTGTCACACCCTCAAATTCCACTTGCGGGGTTTTACCGCGAGGCACGTGACATACCAGGATCCAAGTCAACGGTCACAATAAACGACAACTATATGATATGAAAAGCAACGTACTACACCAACCACGCAGTTTTAAAAAGTTACATAAGTCAAGACCACAGCGGAAGCAAAATAAGTTTTACAGACCAAATCCAAAAGTAAGTAGTTTAAACCTAATGAAGTTCAAGACATGCAAGATGAAGTGAGATGAGACGCAGTGAGACCCCAGTGCGCCTAGAATCCTTGCTACCTTAGCGACCTGAGAAAACATGCAATGTTAGTCAACACATAAAGTGTCGGTGAGTCACAGAGATAAGTTTGTAAAAGTTTGCAACGTTTGTAAAAACCAGACCCAACAATCCTTACATCTATACCTGATGCTATCTAGACATCGTTACATGATACTAAAGTGTCATGAACTACTGCGGAACGTTAAAATGCCTCAATACCCGCTACCGGTCATCGTACGGTGTCGTAAGTTAGATAGGACAAATATGTACCTGCCACCGACCTCCAGTCGGCCCGAGTGGAGCTTTCCAGGCCCAACAGATCTATTCACACTTTCCCCGTTATGTATCCACATATTAATGGTTCACTAAATGTTTGAGAGGACTTTACCGATGAAAGAATGTCACTAAGTATCCATGTGATATAATGTAATATGTTGGGCTAAATGTTCGTAAGTTTGTACCGCATGTTTCTCCCCCAGATATGAAAACAGCAAAAAGGATGGGGCTGTGACACTCACCTTAGGTTGCGTCTTCTTAATAAAAGAATTACCGACACGTCCTGATAGTTCCCAATACCGGAGTACGGATTTTGTTTTCCTTTACATCATAGCGTTAATTGTATTTCCTTTACATAATTCTAAAATTTAAATAACTAGCTGAAAATAATTAAACTAAACTTGTCACTTTGACCCTTCAAATTTCTTTCAATTTCGTCTTAGGATTTGGATTTGGTTCAGACCATATGTTTATTTATTTTTTTTGTTTTTTTCCTCGTTTTGCTCTATTTGGGTATTTTATTATTGAATGCGTTAAACGAGTAATTTTTATGACTCGTGCTTGATAAATTTAAGCATTTCTTCAGCGAATTAGGATTGACTTGATAGAGTACAACAACTTTGATCTAAGCATGTTAAGGATATTACTTGTACTTGATAGAGTACAACTCTTTGATCTAAGCATAAAAACATGTAAAGGATACTAAGATGTGCGTTTGTGGTGGAGTTATTGAAACTTAGACGTGTTATTACCAAAGACACGTACTCCTTATAAAATTTACGACCCCACTACAACGCGTGGGTTACCTGCTAGTAAGGCAATGAAACTCATATTAGCATCAATTTTGACACATGTGATTTATAACATCCCCTCTATATATTATGAATCTTGCTTTTTTCTCCAATCCTTTTTTTCAGGTTCGAGTGTTTACTTGGATGCTTTAGATAGTATGAAACTTTAATGTTTTTGTGGAAGTTATATTTACGACTGACAATGTCTCAAGAAAAGGCTTAACGGATTAATAAGGAGTTGATCGAGATCTTCGTTTTCAAAAACACTAGGAGAGCTACATTGTTCGCTTAAGTAAGTAGGGTTCTATCATTTCACGACAGTACTTTTGCTTTATTTACTTTATAACAGTCATTGTCGTGTTATGAGCTTTTCTTTTTATATATGTGATTGATGAGTTTATATAGGTAGGGCCCGGTTTTCTTATGTCGCTGAGGACTTCAACTTTTTTTAACATTTTAGGAGACGGTCCTCGTTATGGCTAGTTTGGTAATATGTTTCTAATTATAAAGAAAGTTAATAAATCCTTTACGAATGTTGTCTTTGTCCAATATAAGATGTTTGAATCGAATGCTCCTTTTATTGGCTAGTAAAACCATTTTTGTATTTAAAAGGAACTAATATTGTGCCCGCGCGACGTGGCGGGGTTCACAGGCATTTCCTAGGGTGTGCATAATTTAGTCTAGTTCGATTATTATCCTAAACCACAATCGAAACCAAATTCACCGGTTAGTTGATCTTATTAACTAATCGGTTAATTGGTTCGGTTTATTTGGTTAGATTGTCTGTTTTTTGTTATGTTCAGTTAATCTTGGTTCATAACCATAACCAAACATTGGCTAAAATTTTACTTACAAATAAATGAAATAGATATATTAATACATGAATGGTTCGGTTCCGGTTTGGTAAATTTTGGTTAACTAAGGCTACAAAAAAGATAACCGATTTTGATGTAGTAATCCAGCAGCAGCAGCAAACTCATCCGAAAAGGGCAAATGAAAGAAGCATTGCCATGGCAGTAGTAATCCAGCAGCAGCAACTAACTCATCTAAAAAGGGTTTGGTTCGACGCAATCATGAAGATTGTAAATCTCTGGATGGATTCATCCATTTTTTGTTTGAGTCCTTCAATATTGTGCCTTTACGAAAGAAGCACCATGCTGCTTGCTGAAAAGCCCAAAAAGAAGGTTTCTTTCAGGACTCCTGAGGTCACTGATGTTTTTATCTTTTGTTCGGAAGACTACAACTCGTGATCGGTGTCTTTTACTTATTATATCGACACCATATTATGGTAAAGTAACTTTGTAATATGGTGACTTAACTTTGTTTTAAAAGTAGGAAATCATATTCGCACTTGGGATAGTGTTTTCATTCATTGTATTGTTGGCAGTTTCATTCACAATGCACAAATATGGTTATCATGGTTCACAGGTTGATTTAAATGCTTTATTTATGCATGCTCAACGTTCTTTACTTCCACACGTCAACTTCCAACAAAAATTATCTAGAACATTGCCTAAAAGTGTACGGGTCATGATAAATTTAGTTAACCTAAACATCACCTGCTTGATCATGGTGTATGATCGCTGGCATTAGTAAACAGAATGTTCACCTTCAGAATCCGATCAGTTGGTTTGAATTATCTATTTCTGAGCAAAACTTTTTGGCCTTATTATATACCACTGCTGTGCTGTATAATTGTTGCTGGTCATTTGTTAAGTTATTATTGAACCAGATTTTATTTATTTATTTATTTTTTTATTTAAGAAAGACGTACACTTGAAGTAGGTGATGGGATGGGTTAGAACCAATGAGTTGGATAAGGGATGGGTTATACTTTTCTACTGTCAAAGGCCTCATCACAGACCTATGCTGCTTTTGATCAGAATCCTTTTTGGAGGAGATTAAAGCTTAGCAACTTGCTATGAATTACTCCTCAGGGTTATATTATTTTCGTCTTCGCAAACTAATGCAATCCAAATGGTAGTGCAAGCACTCCAATCCAAGCATGGGTACAAGGAGATATTGCTAAGATAAGTAGCACCTCTGATGCAGTTAGTTCCTAATTATGCATGCAAGTCCTATTCCCATAAGTGGTCCATCTTCATTTACACCTAATTTTTAGATAATAAACATCGACTACTAAAACTAGATAATTATGGGAATTCTTCCCCCCAATTTCTGAATATTTTGATTTCTGTCGACTTGTCCTCAAATCGATAAGAGGGAAATTGGCCGTTGGTAGCTCATAACTTTCCCGAGGTGCAGCCACCGATCCCGTACTATGGTCAAGTACAAAGCCTTTGCACGACCATTTAAAACACCTCAGTTTGAATTATTTAGAACTCAAATGGGATTCCAATCAAAAGAAACTAGTTTAACTGAGTAGTTTGTTTCTTATTGTTTATTTATTTGTTTTAGTTAAGTGAACAAGTATTACGTTTTTCAAATAATATTATATATATTCTTAGAATGTTCCCATCCATTAAAGTCAAAGGACAACCGTTAGATGAAGCTGAGATTAAATAATGGCCCTTGTAATTCAAGAAAAGCTTCTAGGGGGAGGAGAAGTTACTAGCGGTTATAACTTTGACCTTGATGTTTGATTTCTGGCAAAGGACTGACTGACTGTAATGGAGGATGTGAAACAAGGATCAAAGAACGCTAAAAACAAGCTTCTTTTGAAATTCAGGTATTGGTTTTTTTTAATCAATTTTCTTTTAACTCTGTTTTTCCCGGTGTTAATTCATAGGTAGATTACTTCTTAATTCTGCATTCTTTATTATCATCTCCTGCATCAAATGGTGAAACTTAATATGACAAGTGCTAGATTTAACAGATAGCTAAAATCAATTGTATAGGGAATTTGCTGATATTATCCCTGGTAGTAATCATTGTATTATACACAATCAGTTAGTGCAAACTACGATTACAAAAGTTGTTAGTAAAAATGTGCTCAAGAGTAATGTTGAAACTAGTCAGAATAATGATGAACACAATATTGCTTCTTTTTTTTTTTGTAATGCCTGATCAATGGTAATTTTAGATGATGACTAATCTGGAGAATTGTTTTTGCTGAGATGTACCAACTACCAAGCGGTTTGTAAAAAAAGTGTACACTGTTTTATGTTATACCGGAAGGAATAAAATGTTCAAATGCATTTCTTTAATGATACATCACAGAGGAATTTTGTGATCTATTAATACTTGGAACTCAAACATCACAAACATGGGGAACTCACTGTTAATTTCTTCATTTTATTATCATTTGCAGGTATATTTGTCACAGTTTCCTAACTGCTTTTATGTACAAGTCTGTTGATGCTACTCAAAAGCAAAAGCAGATGGCTTTAAAGGTACCTTGACACTTCTATTAGCTAATGATGTACTTGATCTCATGTCTAAATCCTTTAAAACCTTCTTAATCCGCTTTTCTTCAGCTTAAACAATTGAAAACTTTTGTAAACTATTGCGGTCTTGGAACACAGGGTCTAACTATTTATTTTTGTTAATAGGTATGACCCAGCCAACATAATATGACAGTGTGGAAGGACTTAGACCAAATTCCAGAAGTTGTTAGTTAGTTACCTTTGAGGTGAGTTTCTTCTTTAATTATTTAGAATGGGGAAAAACCACTTTTATTCCTGAATTGGTCTGCCAAAGGTCAACCGTTGAGGTGAGTTGAAAAATGAAAAAAAAAACATTTTTATTTCAAAGGTCACCATTTAGTAGCTGTTTTTGTATAATGCCATCTTTATCATCCTAGCATCAAATATTAACATTAAATTTCCTTTCTTTCAGTTGGTTTTATGTCTCAAGACTCCCCCATGTATCAATACTTAAATTCAAGTGCGCTTTCATCGCTATATTCTGGTGCTGTGGTGCTGAAATTAATCAATATCAAGTACTTAGTAGCTTTAAAGTGTCTCATAGGTTCACTGTTTGTGAAGTTTGTAATACAATGCCGACGGCGTGGTTCACTGAATTTCTGACCCAACATGTGAAATCGTCATGATTGTTTGTGTTCAATTTAAACAAACTTGACGAATACTTTGACCCGCCACCGCAACGCGCGGCTAGCAAAAATCTAGTACTAAACAATTTGAAGCTGCAATAGATAGTTTTAATGTATGGATAAACATGTGATGCATCTGATTATCATATATATTATTGAGGTGTAATCTTGTAAGTTATATACACTAGCCACAACAAATCTGATCATCCAAGGAGTAAATTAAAATACATGCTTAGCCTTTACCTAATTTGAGAAAATCATTGATAGGATGCTTCTCTTTTAGTAACTAACCCTTTATAAAAACCCAACTATGTGATGTTTGAGTTTCAATACCTTCTAACATAACTTTTTGATGTTTCAGAGTAAAATGTTAACCCTTGTGGAATACATGTTGTTGTATCGTGCGTTCTTACCGGTACCACGCATTCTTACATGCTCCAGTCTACAAATATTTGGTGCTTCAAGCCAACTTTTTGTAATGAGAGGAATCTGCCAATGGAAAAGATGTGGTTAACCCTTGTGTTTGGGTATGTGTTCAGGTTCGGTCTGCTAGTTTTACACAATTATTATGTGATGTCACCTAATTTCATGACTTCGGGTTTAGTTTGAACAATTTCCTTCCGGACAAGTTTTGCTAGAAGGGGGGTTGTGTTGAAGTCAAACTAATGAGATCATACGTTGACCGTCATTAGTTTTTACTGTGTCTATACTTTTTTTTTCTTAAAGATAATTTTATGTCATAATTTAAATTGTCTGGATATTAAAGACAACAACTAAAATATATAAGAGAAACGATTAACAAGTTTTATAGCTGAAACTTAGTTACTTTATATATATTTGTATTTCTAGCTGTAAATTTGAAATCTAAGTTTTTAACATATAAAAATATAAAAGGAATTGTTGTTAAAAAGAGCCAGTTCATGTCATGTTCTAGTTCACGTGTTTTTTGGATTCTTATCAAATTTTCCTAATTTTACATTATTAGTAAGTGCAAGACTGCAATGTGTTAAAAACCGGTTCAAACCGACCGGTATTACCCGTTAAACTGGCTATCAAAGACATCACTGGTATGATAGAGCCTTGTCTTACTTAGGAACCAGTTTAGTTGTGATAAGTATGTGTCATCCTTCTTTGCCAGATATTATATTCATTTCTTACTAGCATGGGAGGCTTATTTGTAGATCCAGTATTATGATGATCAATTTTCAAGAAGATTGATTGATTAATAATTTCTTCAAGTGATGGATTGAAAAATAAAAGAAACTATAGATTTTTATTGATTATCAATAAGAGCATGTGTCTTATCTTAATTTGTTAGATTGATATTTATCAGATAAACCAGATGCTCTGATACCAATTGATGGATCTATGTTTCGCATTCTTATGAACAATTAATGTATCAAAGTAAATGCAGTGGGATAAAAGTAATTGTTCTAAGTTAATAGTTCACTTTTATGATCAGTAAATGCTCCCCTCAATATGATAAACTAAAATAGCACAAGTGTATATGATAATCAAAGTAATAGATAGTGTGAACCTATCTATTTATACACAAAAATAAACGTACATAAGAAGCATAAAATAAATAGTATAATACTACAACATGCTGTAATATTGGAACTTGTACAAAATATATCTTTAATGTAGATAGAAACTAATATAATAACAAACTACTGAAGTTAAGGGCTGTGGGAAGCTTCTATTGAAACTGCTGAATAGTAAACAACTTCTGATGAGTAAATCATCAAAGTTGTTCTTCAGCTGTTTGTCTTGTTCATCATTATGGGCTTTAGTCTTCAGTACTTTCATTCAGCTTCTTTCTTCTTCAGTACTTTCCCTTCAAGTCTTCAGTACTTTGTCTACTAAAAAATGCAGAGAGGATATTAGACTAAGATTGAAATGCTTATCAATCATCTTTGACACAACAGGGTGCAAACGAGTCGAGCCGCTCACAAACTACTTGAGCTCGGCTCGGCAAAAAGCTCAAAACGAGCCGAGCCTTATCGATCCTGAGCCGACATTAAGCCTAAAACAAAACACATTTACTTATCGAGCCTAAGTTCAAGCCTAGCAAATGAAGCTCGTTAGGCTCGTCAAGCCTTAGCGTAAGCATAAATATAATTTTATTAATATTTTATAATATTTACCCCTCGTTTAAAATTCTTCAATAAACGAACTCAAGCCCGAGCTTGACTTATCGAGCTTGCGAGGCTAAACAAACCTATTACTTATATTATTTTATTTTATATAATAACGAGCCATGCCCGAGCCGAGCTCGAGCTTGGGGAAATTACAACGAGCCGACCTCGAGCTTTCAAAACAAAACTCGAATCGAGCCGAGCTCAAACTCTCATAAGTTAATCGAGCTCAAACCCGATCGAGCTCGGGCTCAACACCCTACTTAAACATTAAATAAAATCCCTTCACCACAGACATGAGTTGTGCCAACCATTCTATGTAGAAAACAAATGATGACAATCAAATTAATAATATTAATTTTAATAGAACTTGTTAAATAATAACTTTGCAAGTAATCAACTTTATCAGTGTTAATTTAAACAATTTTAAAAACATCATCATTAGTATTAATAATAAATCAACTAACTAATTAACTATTAAATCACTAAAACTTTACAGCTTATTTTGAAAGGCAGAAACAATCCACAAAACATTAGATATTCATAATAATGATGTTTTGTTAATAACTTATTATTTATTTCTTTAATTTTGTATGATGCACAAAACCTTGGACAAATGTGGAGAGAAAAGAAAGGCCGAAAGAACTTGATAAGGAAAAAGTGTGAAATTCTTAGTCAACATTTAGTGTGTTTACTAACAAAATATATTTGTATTAGAAACTAAGCTTCTTACATCGTTAAGTTTTAAATGATTTGAATAAATTTTTACAACTTTATCCATTCATTCGTGTTCATAGCCACTCCCACACCACCTCTCAACTCACTATCACCTCCAGCACCAACTAGTCAGACCGCCGAATATACATCTTACTGGTTCATATTCTCTTATCTAATAAACTGAATGAAGCAAAGGTTGCGAAACAACCTTGGGAATTCTAGGTTTCAATTTTTTTTTTATGTTTTTTTTTAGAATGTTTTATTTGGATAGAAAGTTATATAAATAAAAACCTTCATTAAAAATTTCCAAATTTCCAAATGCAGTTAACAAAAACAAGCCATCCAAATCCAATCCATAATTCATATTCCCTCCAAACATGCCATAAAAATTCAAACTAAATTCATCAAACTTTTTCTTTCCAGAAAAAAACCAACATACATTCAGAAATTACCAAAAAAAAAAAACATAAAAACAGGGACCAATAAACCATTGATCCCTCCAGTTCAATCCCTAATCTAAGTCAAACAAAATCCAAATCTAACCACCCTATATAGACGAAAGATCCTCGTAAACCGTCTTAATTCCAGGCCGCTCAGAAAGCGGCCTTATACACCTTAACGCGATCCCAAGAACCTCCTTCATCCCCTTATCTGCAGCCGGTGTTCCCATTTCGGTTATCAAAACTGCATCAAAAACAATCGGGTCCATGCCCTCTGCCACCTTCAACCGAACCCAATCGTTCAAATCAACCCGCCACCATCTTCACTTGACACCACACATCACCTGCACACTTCCCGGTCAAAAGTTCCAATAAAATCACTCCAAATGCATAAATATCTGATTTGAAAGAGGGGACTGGCCGTTTGGAAGCAGCTAGCTCAGGTGCGCGATAGCCTAACACACCAGCGTCAAGAATCTGTTTCTACGGTCCCTGCTTGGGTCATCAGACGATGGAGACAGTAATCAGCTACACGTGCATTTAAATCTGGACCGTCTAGTACGACATTGTTGCCTTTAGGTTCCCGTGTGGTATCGCACGGTCCAAAATGGAGGTAGTTTAGACCTCGTGCAATG
>JAUTDX010001535.1:0-60756 GCA_030844895.1 Ambrosia x helenae
AAGTCAAAACGATCAATGTAAAGGAGATAATATTCCAACAGGTTCGAGTTGGATGTTTTAACATAAAGATGAGATACACATCAGGAAAACGATCCTCTTGTTTAGTCAATGATATGGACCGTTTAATGACCGAAAAATCTAACTTCGGGTGACTGTTGAAAAAAGACCTCTTGCTAAGGTTTAGTTCTAGTAAGCCGTCCACCTCTACACTAGTTCATGAAGATGAAGACGATGGTACCCAAAGAATAATCAAGTCAAGCAGAGATTTGATATTCAATGATGCATTGATATCCCTTGAATCAAATGATAACAATGCCCGAATGATTGCTTTATCTGGTATGGGCGGTGTGGGGAAAGACACAATGATGGAGCAATTGGTGAAGGCTGTGGACGATAGGAAAACGTTCAACTGGATTGTGAAGGTGGCTGTCGGGAACAATCGCAACCCAGTTGATATATTCAAGAAACTGTTGCAGAACGCATTGGTGAACCTTTATCTGAAAAAGACAAAGATGCAAGGCCGATCGGCTTAAAGAAAGATTTCAGAGGATGTCTGAAGAAGGTAAAAAGAAGATTTTGGTATATTAGATGATATTGGGAGAAGATCAACCTTAAAGATATTGGACTATCGAGTCCTTTGCCAAATGGTTTCAAGTTGTTTGCTCATATCACGAAAGGAAGATGTCTGCACTCAAATGGATGTCGAAACTAATTTAATATTTAGAATTGATGTTTTGAAAGATAGGAAGCAAAAAAAATTATTCTGGGAAACAACACGACTAGGTTCAAATAATGATATTGAGCAACTTGACATGCTCCAGATTGGAGAAGAAATCTTGAAGATATGCAGAGGTTTGCCTCTTGCTATAACAACCATCGCCTCCACTTTAAGAGAGAAGGAAAGTTTGAATGGGAAGACGCACTTTCTCGCTTACAAAACAAAAATGTGGATGACTATGGTATTAAAGAAATTTTTGTGATTAGCTTCGAGAATCTTAAAGAAGATGATCTCAAAGCCATTTTTCTTCTTAGTGGCTTGTTCCCAGAGGATTCTAACATTGACAATGAGGACTTGCTGAGGTATGGCTGGGGAATGAACTTTTATCAGAATGTGCGTACTATAGCAGGAGCAAGACGGCGGGTAGACACTTGTGTTAACAAACTCATCCGCTCAAACTTGCTGATTAAAAGTGATCGTGAAGGAAGTGTTAAAATTCATGATCTCGTGCGCGATTTTGTTCTAAGCAAATTTTCAGAAGTCAAGCAAGCTTCACTAGTAGCTCATGATAATAATGTATCTGAGTTGCTTAAAGACGATGAGTCATGTGAGAGAATTCTACTAAGTGTGGACGTATGCTTGAGTTTCCAATACATTTTAATCACAAAAACCTTAAACTTTTGAAGCTCATGGACGGGCTAAGCTGCTCAAATTTCCGGAAGATTTTTACACAAGAATGAAGGAAACTTGAGGTTGTATCGTACATGATATGCATCGACCATTGCTTCCGCAATGCTTGACCAACCTTCGTGCGCTCTGTCTTCGTTCGTGCTCATTGGTGCACAATGAGGTATCTATTCTCGTTGAATCTGATTAACTTAGAAGTACTCGACCTTGCTCGCTGTGGCATCAACAAGCTACCATCGAAAATAGGACAGTTGAGAAGGTTAAAGCTACTTGATTTGACTGGATGTTTTAACCTTAATATTGAAAATGGGTGGTGTTTGAGAACTTGAAGCAACTCGGAAGAGCTTTATATGGGAGTTTGTAAAGAAAGTTCTGTTAGGTTCTCAGATACTAATTGCGATGAATTGAAGATCCTTTCAAGGCAACTCTTTGCACTAGAGCTAGAATTCTTTAAGAATAAGGCCCAACCAGTAACATATCGTTTGAGAATCTTGAAAGATTCAAGATATCTATAGGGTGCTTATTAAAAAAGAGGCAGAGATCAAACAGTAATGATAGATATTATTCATTTGAAAATACATTGAGGTTGAAGACTAGCTGCAGTGAACTGCTTGAATGCAAAATCAATGTGTTGTTTTGGGAAACAGAGATTCTTAAATTGAAAGTGGAATGATATGAGTTATCTTGAAGATATTTTAATTCATCCTCCTCAAAACGCCTTTCGTAGTTTAAAATCACTCAAGATTTCAAAATGTGAAGGTCCTGACATACCTCTTCACAATGTCTATGGCAAATAGTTTGAAAAAACTTGAGAAACTCATTATTACGTCATGTTCAGCTTTGCAATATGTGGTAAATGGCGAGAATAGTGAAGCAGAGGATGGTTACATTTCACAAGTTAAAATTTTGACTTTGCGTAACCTACCAGAGTTAGTGAGTTTATGTGATGGCCATGTTAATGTCACGGAGTTACCACAACTGATGCAGTTGGATCTTGATGACTTCCAAATTACACTAGCATCTTTGCCAAGAACAAATACTAATATCTCATCAGGGCAACCATTTTTTAACCAAGAGGTGCTTGTAGATTGATTTTAGTATTACAAGTTAACTTTTTATATTATTTAGTGAGCCCATGTATTTTATTTACTAAAAGTTAAAACATTGATAACACTTGATTTTTTTGTAGGTTCTGATTCCAAAGTTGGAAAAACTGTATATTGCTAGTATGGAGAACTTGAAGGAGATATGGGAGTGTGAAATTACTACTAGTGAGGGGGAAGTTAATAATATTTTCATGTTGAGAGAGATAAGTGGTGGATGATTGCAATAGTGTTGCGAATCTTTTCCCAAACAATCCAATGCGATTACTAACTCATTTAGAAGAGGCTTAGAGCTTATCAATGTGTTCCATTGAAGTGTTTATTCAACATAGAATTGGATCAAATTCAACAACTTAGCAAGTGCGGATTGAGAAACATTGAGGTGTGGAAGTGTGAGAGCTTGAGAGAGGTGTGGAGGATAAAAGGTGCTGAACATAACTACTTCATCAGTTGCTTTCAAGACGTAGAAACAATAAATATCCAAGAGTGTGAGAGGTTTAGAAATATAGTGACAACCTACCAATGTGAATTTTTGATATGAAAGCACTTAAGGACATCCATATTAGAGCTTGTGATGAATATGGTGAGAGAAACAATGAATTGTTTAAGAATAGCCAAGAGCAAGAGGTATGTCTTTCAATTTCTATATACTTTAGTAACATTTACTTTTAACTGTTGGAATTCAGGATCGAATAACAAGATAGTACTCGAACTTCATAACAAGAGCAACAACAAAGATTATTATTATCGAATGAAACTGTATGATACAATTAAAATCAGTGGAATACAATTGACTTTGGATTATTTTATGAAACAATCTTGATAACCATAACCTCTCACCGATAATAATGTATATATATGTGTCAAACAGTTGCAAATCGAAGCCTGGTGTCGGTTGATTTACATTCAGTTGACACCCTCCAATCTTTCCCGCCAATATTATTCATAACTGATAACTGAATGTAAGGGTATTTGGGTCTTTTCACTGTCATTTAATCCTGATGCACGCCTTATGTATATGGGTCAATATGGGTGCATCAGTCTTGAACTTGTTTGTCTTCTCAGCAGCCATATTCGATGAAGTATATTGTTCCTATTTCTTATAATATCACTACTTAACTATTCTAAGTTAACTAACATATGTACAAACATATTTACAACACAAATTACATGTTATGTTCGAATATATACATACAAATAAACTAATATATATATATATATATATATATATATCATAAGTTATATTTACTCTTAACATTAACATCGTAGTGAAGTATTATTGAAATCCAACTATTTAATTTGTTGATCATGACAGGTAATTCTTGGATTTTACGAACAACTTTATGTTTTGAAGAATTTTTACAAAAACTTCCGTATTTTTATTGGATTTGCTCAAACTTTGAAGTCAAAAATAAAATAATGTAAATAATCTGAAATAAACGTATTCATTTTTGTTGGGCCTTTTATTGATCATAAGTGTGTCAAAGGAAGATATATAAAAATAGTAGTGTTATCCATAATTAGAAATGTATATGTTTGAATGCAGATTAATAATATTTCAAAGGAAAGGATATCAAAAGTGGATGATAGTTTGTCTACAGCTGCATTCACATCCAACCACATGGCCTCCCACTTCCATCAACTTCGTCGTATTTGGTTTAGAAGGGTTAAAGGGGTGAAGGTGGTGTTTGAGAGGAGAGTCCAATTAGTAACAGTGATCAAATTGTAACAACTCAACAACAACAACAACCACTACTTCCCTACCTTGAATATTTAGAGTTAAGCAGCATGGAAAAGTTGAGTCATGTGTGGAAGTGCACAATTGGAATGAATTCCAAAACCTCACAACCATATTCTTAAAGCATTGCCAAGCATTAAGTACTTGTTTTCACCTCTCATGCTGAAACTTCTTTCCAACCTAAAGACAATCCTGATATGGGAATGTGATGGTATGGAAGAAGTTGTTTCAAATAGAGATGATGATGAAGAATTGACTTCATCTTCATATGCCCAGACAGTTGCCACTTTGCTCCCTCGTCTTTCATTTTCTCACACTACATCGCATGAAAAATCTGAAGCATATTGATGGTCAGTCTCAAACTACAACTGATGAGTCAGTCATGGTCAATCTCTGGTATGTTTTATTGGTCTTCATCTAAGTTTTCTAATTTCCATTGCTTTTCTATATATCTTTCATTCTGTCATTATTATGTGATATTTTGAAAACTAATCCTTTTTAGTTCAAAAGAAAAAAACAAAAAAGATTATGACTTACATATTTATATGCACGTGAATTGCAATTATTCTATCACTTTCCATCCAACCTTAACTAGCTTAAAGGTGTTCATGAAACTGGAGTAACTGACCCGTAAATGAATTATCTGAAACCGACAGTTTGGTTTCATGTTAATTTAAAAACCGATTTCCCGGTTCGGTTTCTGTTATGCTTGTTCCCATCCCTGAAAAAACTGAATCCATTTAATGGAAACGAGCCCAAATAAACTGAACTGGACTCGTAAAAAACCAAACCCGTGTAGTCGAAATTGTTTTATTGTTGAATTTAAAGCAATTTATAGAATTAACAGCCAGCTTAGTCCTCAAAGTTTTCGCTCAAATGTTATAATCAATTAACGCCCAAAGCCGAAAACTGAAACTGGGCGATTTAAAAAAACCCAAAGCCGAATTTCGGTTTTGTGGCCAAAACTAAGCTAATTAAAATCACTGGTCGAATGGTTCTTAAATAATTTAATCATGATTTTTTCACTAATTGTAGGTTTCTCAAGTTGATGTTGTTTCTTGTCCTTGTGCCAATACGCTAGGGAGATTCATATTGATGAATGTGATGCTTTGTCAAGGGTGATACCATATTATGCAGCAGGACAAACGCTAAAGCTTCAAGAACTGTATATAAGAGGCTGCACATCAATGATGGAAGTATTTGAATCTAAAGAAATCACCAGTAACAATATTAATGGTTGCAGTAGTAGTACTGCAGTTGCAATTCCAAGGCCAGCATATATTACTGTGCATAAACTCCCTCATCTAAAGATACTGCATATCAGCGATTGTGATTGTCTGGAAACATATTCACATTTTCCACACTTGAAAGTCTCAAGAAACTTGAAGAGTTGACGATAAGAAAATGTGATGCCAATGAAAGTGATTGTGAGAGAAGAAGTTCAAGAGGATACTACGACATTGTCTAAAAAAAGTGGTCTTTACTAGTCTAAAATCAATTAAATTGGATGGTCTGCCAAACCTTGCAGGTTTTTTTCTTGGGGATGAATGTTGACTTTGAGTGGCCGTTATTAGAATATGTTAAGATCGAAGATTGCCCTCAAATGACAGTGTTCACATTTGGTCGGTCAACAACTCCAGGCTCAAGTACATAAACACAGGTTAGGCCAACATAATCTTGAATGTAGCCTTAACTTTCATCAGGTACTGCTCCGCTTGCCATTACTAGTTTATGCTTTGTTTTTCTTTTTTGCATTATCTATATAAGAAATCATCCACTAGTAAAAGTAACAAACACTTTATTAGTAGTTTATATGTATGTATAAATTGTCCTATGAAATAAACAGATTTAGACTTACAAAGTCCATTATCTCGTCTTACATATAAAGCTATTTTATAAGAGAACAAAGTGCAATCCAACAAAAACATTAAGTTGGAGTTGATGTTACAGCTATATATCATACTATCCTGTCTCTTTTCTTTTTGTTTTGCAGACACCATCCACAAGTTTAGATTGTACAAGATCAAACCCTACTATATCAGAAGGGAGAACTTGGTCTTTTTATAATCTGATCCAATGCAATTTGATTCGTCTCATGAGGATACAAAGATTTTTCCGTCCAGTGAGTTGCAAAAATTAGAGAAGCTTGAAACAATTCATGGCGCAAGATTGCGAGATGGTGGAGGAGGTATTTGAAGTAGCATCAGAAGTGACAAACAATGAATCACAAATTGTTATCAAAATTCCAAAGCTAAGAGAAGTGGACTTAAAGGAGCTAAGAAGTCTCAAGTACATATGGAAGAGCAATCAGTGGAGAAAATTGGAGTTTCCAAACCTAACAAGACTCTCTATTAGCTGGTGCAATAGTTTAGAATATGTTTTTACATGTTCCATGGTTGGTTGTGTAAAGCAACTCCAAGAGCTACATATACAATGCTGTGAAGAAATGAAGGGAGTTGTCAAGGGGGAGAAGATTGTGACGACAAAGTGAGTGAGATTATTGAGTTTCCACGTCTAAAGTCCTTAAATCTTGATAAGCTTCGAAGTCTGGAGGGATTTAGCTTAGGGAAGGAGGATTTTACATTCCCATCCCTGGATACCATGAAAATAAGAAAATGTCGAGAAATAATGGTATTCACTAAGGGGCGTTCAATTATTCCAGAGCAAACAGTAGTAGAGACAAGTTTTGGGTCCTTTAATGTTGGAGAAAACATCAATTCATTTATAGCGACAAAAAAACAAGAGGTTAGTAGATGTTTCCTTCAATTATTTTAATATCCACTTGAAATGTAGCCATTTATGTTTTAATTAGAAAGGTCCAAACCATACTTAATATATTGTATTTTTTGCAGGATTTAGTTTTGGGCGTATGATGAAAACCAATATTAAACGTGAATATTATTTTTGAATTTTGTTATTGTTGTCAATGTGATGTGAGCATTATCCATTATAATTTTTTTGTACATTATGTCATGTTTTGTACTTAAGCTGTATTGTTTCGGCTTCACTTAAAACAATGTTTAATTTAATATGCAACTTGAAAGATAAGAGTTGAAACTAAAGTATGTTTTATGTTCTCATATATAACACAGAGATTTTTTACAAAATGCACCTACTTCAATCATTTTAGATAAAAAGGGTGTTATCAAGCATATTTTCCTAAAAATTTTACTTGAATTTACATATACCAAATCAAATATGAAGTGAAAACACTATGTGATCAGCATATTGATTATTGAGTCAAGTGCTTAAATTATGACATTGGTTTTTGGCTAATGGACATCATTTAGTAATGTCCAATGAGAAAATACAAAATACATCATAGATTTTCTTCACATGTTTGAGACGAACAACCTCATGCATACCAACAATGGCGGAGCTTGAACCTTTATATTGTGAGGACCGAAAATCACGAGACCCAAATTCTTTTTCAAATCGTGGGGGGCGAACTCAAAATATACAAAATATTCAGATAAAACCGGGGAAATTTATACTAGTGAGCAAAAACGGTTCCCCAGCCCTCAATAAGCTTCACCCTTACATACCAAGAACTATGGTGTTGTGGTTCGAATATATGAACGAGTTAGAATCCAGTCCGTACCAATCATCACCTCGTCAAATGTTATGTTGAAAAGAAAAAAAGACAAACTGACACTACTTCTAAAACTTCAATAGCTTCTCACTGTATGCATGTTAGATAATTACTAATGCACGTTACAAGATGTGCATGCATACACTCAAAAAATATGTAGAAACATTAAGGGCACTTAGAACCGTATATTCACAAGATTGGCATATGTCTACAAGAGGAAGAGATCGAAAATATGCTTATATATTTACAAAATTGATATGTACAATACGAACAACCTCAAAGAGATGGAAGATAATTGTTAGGCTGCTTCGGATTGACACATTCTGATCTCATCCACCCAATTTTCTGCTTCACGTTGTCATACACAATTAGATTTCCGCGCATCGAGATGTCTGGAAAAAAAAAAAGGAAACAAAAGAATGCCACATTAAAGCAAATACCACAAATTTTGCAAGTTTTTGGCAAGGTTTTAAGCTAAATTTACCATTTTACCCATTATCACTACTCATCTACGCATATCAATGGGTTTGTTATTTTTGTTTCACAAGATTGTATTCTCTTTTGGCATTTGACTAAAGGGCTATTTGGATGTGGGCTGACACGGACACGACCCGTTTAACCCGAATTTTTCTTTATTAGATTTGTTTGCATATTAATACTTAACACTATAAAACATATTTAAAAAAAAATATATACAAATAAACAAGTTAAACTTTGTTGTGAACCTGTCATGTCAACCCGTTGAGACTAAACCCAAACCCGCAAACGAAGTTTCATTTTAGGTTTGTAATTTGTTAGAAATTCCACCCCTACTTATCAGTGCGCCTATAAGTGGGTTTAAAAATTATATTTTTACCCATTCAGACAGAGTACAACTTTGGTGCATAGCAGACTGCACATTAAGCAAGGAATAAAAATCATACCTCCAAAAATAATATGTGATCCGTCAAGCAAATCACTACCATCAAGGATGCCTAAGCACACGTTTCCTTGTTCTACAAAGTTGTATAGAATTATAATTTAGGTCATAGTTGGTTTGGCAGATGAATTAACCTTACCAAATCTTTAAAAGAAAACAAAAGAAAAATAAATCTTACACTTATGATCAAGTAGCCCTCTGGAGGAATCTGTAAATACGTTGGAATAGTCCACCACTTTCTCCTGAACTGGAAAGTAAGCGACTTGAAAAATTTCCCAACATCTTTGATGGATCTGTAACCATGTCAACATTTAGCGCTTTTTGTAATAGTAACTCATCTATAGTACCGTATAATCTTTAAGTAGAATATGCATACCAGTATACCACGCAATCTAAAAACTACTAGTCCAATCCAAATCATAAAGGACATGTATGTATTTAGGAAGCAACGCTTCGAATTCAAAAAATGGGCTTAAAAATTTAATAATGAAATTATAAATTAAAGATATTTGCCCCTCAATTTACATATAAGCAATTTGTAAGCACCTTATCGGAGTTTTGGATTTCCAACAAATAGGTAGTGTGGTATCTGAAACATCCTGGATGAAGCCATCACGAGCGACATCTTTAAGCTGCAATTTATGTACTTGAAATTATAAGGAAGGCATAGAAACATAATATGACTAGTGACATAATATTTTAAAGGATTCTAGTGATGACACGAGTTGGCACTAGAATCATGAGGCGCAAACTTTCCATTTTTTCTCAAGATGCAATGTACATCATGACAGTAATCGTTCCGACATTTTTTTACATGACACAACAATTTATGTTAAGCATCCCATACAAATAAGTTACTTACCAAACTAACTAAGTCAGAATAAGCTTGTCCTGTGAAGTATGTATAAGAACTCCCACTATCGAAAACTATTCGACCATTTCCCTTTCTGTGACGATCTAAACCAAGTTGCTTAGATCCATAAGTCACTCTAGAAACTTCTGCAAGATAATTCCTTGACATAGAACGACAGATATCAGAAAATGATACACTAGACATTTCACATGAATAAATTAATGTGTTGCTCGTCTACTATGGCAATTTGTTGTCCAAATATCATTATATAAGACTTATTCATTTACAAATACTTTTAAACTCTTTGGTAGCCTCTTAATGAGGCTCTTAACCATTCAAACTTGGAATATAAAGTTGTCCAAATATCATTATATCAGACTTACGCATACTGTGTCGCAGGTGTGCGTATGATCAGCAAGGCATACTCTTCTCATAGACTTGCCATATTATAAACTATATTTGATATAAGAGTTTTTGAGTGTAAGGAGAGAAAAAAGGGTATGTCTGTCATATTATAAACTATATTTGATATTAAATTTTCTGGTTTGGTAAATATGATATATGAAATTGCCCTAAAAAATTGTAATGGTGGTGCTGACTTAAAAGTTGAGCTCACATACCATGTTTATTGTTTTTGTCATCATTATAATAAAAGTGATTTGTTAAAAAAACAAAAGCTCAACTGAATCGTAACTAATTACAGAAAGAAAGAAACAGAAATTAAAGATGAAATGCTCACATGGAAGCATGAGCATGATTGAGCATGGGAACCCAAGACATCTTTGCTTGTGGCACGATGTCACCTCCTAAGAACATGTATCCACCACTCACAGAATCAGATGCAAGACAATGACCGATCACATTGTCAATAATACCTTGTTTTGCCAACTGAGAAGGCAGGCTCACTTTAGCCCTGCTAAGACCAAGGATCCCGTCTGTTTTTGCCAAAGAGTTTAAAAGAATGCCTTGCTGATCATACGCACACCTGTGACACAACAAATACGAAATATTTTTTTGCGTAAATTTAACAATCATCTCCAAGGGAAACTTGTAAAGATCAAGTATTAGAGTTGACACAATGAGTGGTTAGGTAACACTTCAGATCAAAATGGGTCACTTTTGGTATGGGTCGTAACATATCAAGTCGGGTTGACCCTATCACTTTTCGTCCAAACTTTTGCAATCTTTTTAAGTGCTTTAGAATATAAAATATGACAAAAAGGTTTAACTCATTTCAATAACAAATCTTAAAAACATAATGATTAGGAGCTTTTATGCATATAAAGTTAACACCTTGGATAGCCATCATCCCATGTTTGACCCATTAGAGATAATACATAGCTTGTATCAACCCATTCTAAGTAAACGGGTCAAATTGCCACATCATTTAGGGAAACTAAAGAAAAGAACCATACCCAATAATAACTTTAGTGTTAACTGTTGTATCATTTATAGCTACTAAACGAAGATCGTCTCTTGAGAGTACCCCCAAAGAGGAGCTATGATCAGCATACTCAATTTCATAATCACACTGAGTGCACGATTCGCAATATCCAGATTTGCTGTTATGTTGGACATCAAAACAGAATGAATCTTGAGAAGACAAGATATTTCCTCTAGCCGGTTTGTAATACGGGTGTGCTCCCTGCATCCACAATTCTTGTTTTAGTATTTGAATCTTTTTATAGAGTTAATGATCATACAAATACAAATCATCCATTGAATTTTAATTAAATTTTACCTTGGCACAACTAGTACATGGGGCATCACATTGAAGCCATGTCAAGTCACTACCGGTATCTATGTCAAGAAAGTAAGGTTTTGGAGGGTTTCCAACATAAATCTGTGTGTAATACAGCCTGTACATTTTCCAAAAGAACAAACATACAAACAATTTAGAATGAAAAGTGTGATCAACTGAAATCAAAGATGAAATAAAGAAAAAAGAACTATCAACTATCAACACAAACATATATGTACAAACATCCTGAGCCAAGTCTAAACATCATAAAACATATAGTTATGAAACAACTTGACTCAACCTTGATATCACCATGGCTATGCCAAAACAAAGACATGTTAGTCAAATATCTAAAAACTGTATACAAACAATCCATGAATCATCTAAAAGAATTCTTCCATTTATATGTACGGTTTTTAACACATACGTATGCACACACAATCATCCTGCCATATCAAGTCCAACGATGCTCAAACGAATGTAATATTATGGCTAACTCCCACAATATAATTAGATCATCACCAAGAAAAATAACTCAAAAACTTTGATTACAAGTCCCTACCAATTAACATGGTATATATAGCTAATCTATCTCATTAGACTATAACTAGGATTCCTATTAATTAATTACACAATAATTTCTAACACACATCCTAACATAACACTTATAGGATACTAGACAATTATCCACTAATTAGTGTTGTAGATCTGTTAACTCCTAAACTCGATCCGATCATCATCGCTAACCGCCTCCACACATCGAAGCCATCATTGGGTACGATTAGGAATACGCAACACCATATACTACACTAGGTTATATTATGGGGCTAAAAAATTGTAATTTTTTTACATAACTGTACCACTAATTTGTTATTTTCCTAGCTAGGAGCTCACATGGTTGCCCAAGTGGAGACTTCCTAGAAAGTCACCCATCATCTGATACTACTCCCACCTAAGTGTACTTAACCAGTGCACCAAAAACATGTTTGTGATTTTTTACCTAGGTTTTAAAAAGCGAAAAGCGCACAAAAGCGACAATGTCTAAAATTGAGATGAAGGCCCTAGCGCAAAAGTGCACCGCTTTTTCGTACCCGAGGCGCAAACAATTATATAACTTATTATATATTTCCTATAGGTTTCTAGCATCATTTACCCAATATTTTAAGACATGTAAGCTTTATATATGTTTTAGCATGGAATTGCATACATGTGCAACATGAAAATCATGTTGTACAACAAGCTAATGCACAATAGTCAATTTTTTGCCAAGAAATCGCACCACTCGTCGGATTTTTGAAAAAAATGCACCTTAAGCGACCAAAAGCGCAAGGGCTTGAGCCTTGTTGAGCTTTGAGCCTAGGCGCGATTTTTTAAACCAAGTTTTTGACACAGCGCATGCCTTAAGAGCCCAACCTACCTCATGTCGGCGAAGGCAAATATGAGATTTGCCTAGGTTGTTACAATAAGTCAATAACTGTCTATAGTCTATACAAACCAACAAACAAAGGTACCTATTTATATTCCACTCATAAAGTACGCTCTAAGGAGGGCAACAGAAGTTACTCCCAATTCCCGAATGAGATCTCGTCTAAAAATACCCATTCTTTTCCCGTATAAAACCACAAGTAACACAAAAGCAGACATTACATAATTGTAAATAAATAAATAAACTAGAAAAAAATCCATAAACATTTAATAAGTAAAAGAAAAAGAATACCCATCTCTTAGGTCATCACCATTAACAGGCAAAACCAGACTATTCCCACCAGCCTCAACTTTAGCAGACATCATAAATCCTCCATCATCATCAACAACAGGCAACACAGCAGCAGCAGCACTACTTTTCCCACCAAACATTAAAAACTTACCCAGCTTTACCTCCATATCCCTCGTTTTATACATTTCACCAAACCCCAGTTTAGGATACAACGGAAACACAAACGCATTAACCTTTTTCTCATCCTCATCATTATCATCATCCGTAGAAGAAGACCCAAAAGAGGTTGTTAAAGTGATAAGAGTTTGAGAAGATTGTAAATAAGCAAAAGTTAAGAGGGCAAAAAGAAAGATAGCTGAAAGGGTGAAAATTGGGTGTCTTGTACGGTTGGGTTGAAGTGGAAGGGGTAGTGATGGTGGTTGGTTAGATGGGTTGGAGAGAGTGTAGGCAGTGATGGTTTTGCCTAAAGAAGGGTTATCTGAAGGAGGGAGAGTGATGATTACGATTGATGTTAATTGGGGTTGCTCTTCATCTTCAGCTTCATTGGAAGAAGACATCTTTCTTTGTATAGGTTTGTGAAGTTAGATGAAATCTGGTGGTGGTTGTCTGGTTGACTACAAACAAGGTATGAATGTAATTGATAGGTGAATGTAGGGATATTATGGAAGTGGTTTCGTAGAAACAGAAACAGAGGGAGGAAGGTGTCATGAAATTTCTTCTTCTTCCATGGATTATTAGGATTTTGAAAGTGACAGAGGGGGCCTACCATGACGTTTGTTACTCGTTTTGAATGGGTCAGGGGGACGAGAAACAGAGGTTCCAAAAGTGAAGAATATAATAATGTTATTAGACTAAAAGGTGTACTCATGGCATTATAGCCTAGTGGTATCTTGTTGGTGAGATAAGACTTAAGAGTCATAAGGTTTTGGGTTCGAATCTCACAAAGAGGGTTTTCTCATAATTATGAGTTTCCTCCTGAATTGATAACTTGGTGGTGGAATATGATCGCGTGGCAACACTGGTGACACGATGATACTCCAGTGTTCCGTGAGTGATTCAAATTTGTTGGCCGTTAAAAAAAAAAGACTAAAAGGTGTGGGGGTGACGATGGCCCGTTGTCGAGCCCATCTTGGGCCCGTCAACACCACCCTCGCCATGTGTGGTCCGGCCTAAATGGCCAAATTCAGACGAAGTGGCCGCTTCAATTGATTGATGAGTTTGAAAATTGTGGGGCCCTCGATTTTAATATTATGACTGTTGCTTTTTTTTTAAAAAAAAAAGCAACCCCAAATTACTTCTCAATTTTTACAAACCATCTTCTTTCTATTCTTTTTTTATAAAACCCCAAATTACTTCTCAATTTTTACAAACCATCTTCTTTCTATTCTTTTTTTATAAAATCCACCAAAAACCAAAACCCTCATCTAAACAAATGGCGACTTGGACTAGCGATAGCCAGATTAAGTTGGTGACGGCGTATATCAATATAAAAGGGGAGACGCACTTGGAAGTAAATTCGTCTTATTTTTGGAACAACGTTTTGGCGGATTACAATCGTATAAGCCAAACAAATAATCGCACCGCGGAACAACTTGTTAGTAAGTGGCGAGCCATACGAAGAAGGTATATGCGGTGGAACATCCTAATTGAAGCCACGATGGAGGCGAACTCTCGTCTTACCAAACGAGCCGGCAATTCAACGCACACAAGAAGACCATCAGGCTGCTCACGGGGTCGAATTCAGCATCATCGATCTTCTCTTATGGCAATTGTTACGTTTTTTTTCATGTCGATTGGTAGATGTTTTTTAAGCTTTTGGTTTTTTTTTAAAAAAATTTGTAGGTTTCGGCAAGTTTTTTATTTTATTTTTTAGGTTTCAGTTTTTTTTTAGGTTTCGGTAATTTTTTATTTTTACGTTTCGGGGTTTTTTTTAATGTCTACTTCATTATAACTTTTTTTAATGTTATGTGACTTTTTTATGTTATTTATTTTAATTATTTACTTATGTAAAAATTAGAAAATAAAAAATAATTGGTGACCAATATGAGTGGAGGACTACCCCCACACCTTTGGGTAGTCCTCAACTTGTCTAAAACTAAAGACGGCCCACTTTTTGGTGACGTGGCAGCAATGCTTCCCAAGCCTTGCCTAAATCACTCCACATAGTCTTAGGGGCGGGGCACAACCAGAATTTGTCACAGGTATCTCACTACTTGCACGGTAACACCGCCGCCGATGGGGCTGGTAGTGGATCCGTGAACCGTTTCCTGGTTGTACTTAATGGACGGCTTCATTGAATTTATCTCTCCTCATTAATTAAAAAACTATGCTTACTGGTATTATTCCACCGAGTCCAACAACTGAGGCGGTTGACGAGCACCGCATGTAAATATGCTTACGGTAACACCCCAACCGATGGCGGAAACATCGAGGTGAAGACTCAACGTACCAAAATTAGGATGTGATCGAAGTTAAACATAAAGTTTAAAATCTGGATCATGGGAAAAATGTTTTAGCAAAAGAGAGGTGATGCTTTATAGTGTAAAAGTCACAAAGCATAAGTGAAATAGTGTAAGTTTTAATGCAATAATATAACGAACAAAAAGTTTTAGTAATGATGATAAGGAATTCAAAAGCGAATGATCAATGAATAATGGCATACTAGGTTAGAGACCCGTGGGTACCCACGGTGCGGGTCTCTAGAAAAATATTAAAATATGAAAATAATATTTGTATTATTGAAGTTGTGTGTACACGACGTCAATAAAGATAAGTTAAAAAATGCATCAAAATGTTATAAAATTATTCATAAAGCTTGAAATACTTCTTTGTACACCACGTTTGATGTTTTGTTCGTCAGTTTGCCATCTTCATCTAGTATAACTATCTTCAGTCCATCTCGACTTTTGACCCTTGATAGCGCAGCATACAACTGCCCGTGTGAAAAAACAGGATCCTTCAAATACAACCCAACTCTGGATAAGGATTGTCCTTGACTCTTGTTTATTGTCATTGCGAAAGAAACAGCAAGTGGGAATTGTCTTCTGTTAAATTTAAAAGGAATTCTCTTATCCGAAGTTGATAAAGTAATTCTTGGGATAAACGTTCGCATTCCAATATTACTTCCTGAAATGATTCTCCCTTCTATTACACGTTTTCCCATTTTAACTACTTGTAACCCTGTTCCATTACACAAACCGCTTTTCTGATCAATGTTTCTGAGTAACATTACCGGGACACCAACTTTCAAAACCAAACGGTGATTTGGTATTCCAGATAACTTAAGACCATTCAAAATATCAGGAGAAATTAAGCTTTCATCAACCTGTTCGTTAACATCTTCGGACTGACAAACACTATCTATATACTCAATTTCCTCACCAGGAAACATTGAATGTAATCTATTATTAATTTCTTGAACAGCTTCATTCTTCGGTGCCAATATAGCTCGATCTTGAAAATAATGAGGAATGTGGATGTTATCCAAAAGTGACGGATACACAAAGGATATCAAATCAGAAACATGATCCGAAGATTGAGAAATAAGTAAGTCCTCAGGTATCTCAATAACATCTTGAACATCACTTATTGTATCCACCTTTCCTTCTCCTATATCCAAAAGCCAATCTGCAAACTTTTTAGTTTCCTCGATATCAGACTTGCAACTTCCTGAAAGCAACCTCATATTTTTTTGTTAATTCTAAAACAACGCATTTGTGCCAAATGTATGATGAACTTAAAGAGGCATTAACAATGTCATGCCTAGTTCCATTTGGTACAACTGGTAGAATTTGTCTAAAGTCACCCCTAAACACAACAACCTTTCCACCGAATATCAAATCAGAAGAGTCAACATCATGAACACCAAATACATCTTTTAAACTTCGATCTAGTGCTTCGAAAGCATGTTTATGAACCATGGGTGCTTCATCCCAGATAATCAAATCTGTTTTTTTAAGCAGTTAGGCAACATCACTATTTGGTTGCATGTAACATATAGAATCTTCAGTTAGGTTTATAGGAATACGAAACCTGGAATGTGATGTCCTACCACCTGTCAATAGCAAAGATGCAATACCACTCGAAGCAACATTCAAAACAATTTTTCTTTTGGATCTTATGGATGAAGATAGTGTCTTCCATAGGAAAGTTTTACCCGTACCACCGTAACCATAAACAAAAAAAAACTGCTCCTTTCTTCTTCTCAACAGATTTCATTACACAGTTATGAATTTTTTTTCTGTTCATTTGTTAAAGAAGCAAATTGAGTATCAAATTCTTCAACCAAGCTGTTTGTTCAACCAAACTGTTTGTCTTTCTAATTTTGGTTAATTGCAAAATATCTAGAAAAAACATCGTGTACGACTGAATAAAGACAAATAACCAAATGACTTATTAAATATGAGAAATAGTAGCACACAGTGCAAAACAACCAAATCCGAAATATCAAAGGGACAATGTTCATAAATACTTAAAAAAGAAACAGAAACCAATATAACTCATAGACCATCTTCATAGGAAACTACTTTTTAGCATTATCTTTGTCCTTGCTACCACCACTTCCAATCTTGCTGGGACGCATTGGTGTGCTTTCATCATCAAGAATGACGTCAACCAGTTTACGCTTAACCACATGATACTTGGAACTTATAGAAAACTGTTCACCTTCAACATAAACTTTCTTATCAACAACGTTATCAGCAATGGACATGGGCGTTTCATTATCATCTGTTTCTGATTTTGAGTCCTACACAGAAAAGATTGAGTCCTACACAGAAAAGATGTTTGTTTCAGTACTATTACAAAATTATTATTTTTAAATAGTTACAAACGTATGAATATTACCATCTAAGTAAATGTAGAAGATAATGATACCTTGGAGACAGACATATCATTAGATTGCATTGCTAACATAGATGTGTGAAGAGACTCAGATTCAGTAGGTTGTATATTTAGTTTTAAAAAAAAGTATAGAACAATAAATTAGTCGTTTATACATATATAGTTTGTTATTAACAAAGTTGGGACCATAAAGTACCTGTCCAACATACAACTTCTTTTTCAGCTCTGAGACAATTGTTGGATTGTCACTGAACTTTGTTACACCATAAACATCATATTTATTGTTTAAATTGAAGTTAGAAACAAAGATTTTAAAAGCAAGTTCTTTTTCCAACAAAATACTGATTTCTTCTGGATAGTTAACTGTATCACCAACCTATTTAAAAGGAGAACCATAAATAATTAATATGAGTACAAAAATTATATTTAAAAAATACTAATAAATAAACTGTGAATTTTATTTATTGTTTAAATTGAAGTTAGTCGCTTTATTTTCTATTTTCAGACTTCTATTTGAAAAACAAACTGTGAATTTTAACTCACTCAAGAGACCTTTCCGATTCGTGTACATCAATATGGGTAAGCTACTTGAATGGTCATAAAATTCACAAACCCATATTGAAGGATCTAAATCAGGCGTTATTGTTCTTATGTGACTGACTTACAAACAAAAGATGGTCATAAAAATCTGTCAATTATACGGTTTAAGGCCATTTATACATGGCAGGAAGGTATATAAAATAGCATTTTAGTAAGCAATTTTTTATGTGTTTGTACTTACTTTCCATAATTTCTCCAACAGGATTCAAATGTGTCACTATCGGTTAATGAACGACGTCTTCCTATGCCAAGCAAGGTTAGTAAGTTCATGATTTACTTGAATAAATTTCAACTATTTGGATAAACAAAGTACTAAAGTTAACTTTTTTTTGCAGGTCCATCACATCTCCCTGATGTTCTATCGAAGGGCTTATAGTTACACTTTGTGGTGGGTGGCCTCACTTTGGTGAGTTTAAGCCGATCTAAATTAACACAGTTGTTTCACAATTCAAGTATGATAACAAATCTTGTTGTTTCATCTTGACTACTGTTGGGTTTTGTGGAGCCTTGATTTGGGCTTGGATTAGAAGACAATTGAGTGGCAGACTAATTAAATTGAAGACTTGGCCCGTTTTATTAAATTAGCCCATTATTAGTTTTCTTGGGGATTAAGTAGTAAACCCTAATCTATAATTATAAATAGGCATCTTGTACTTGTAATTCCTCATCACGAGTGAGGCAGAAAGCAATAATAAAATATCCTGGTTGCAGCCCGTGGACGTAGGTCAGCTGACCGAACCACGTAAATCCTTGTGTTCTCGTGTTCGCTTATTTTCTGCAGATTAATCGTTTGTGTGTGTGTTGCTTTTGCGTGCGTATACCTAACAACTGGTATCAGAGCTTTGGCTCGTCACACAAGAAACTATTCACAGAGAAGAGGTCCGTTTACCCGTTTAAAGATCGCGATCGGAATTGTGGTGTGATCCGCATTTGTAGCCGACATTCCTAAAAAAAATCATTGAGAAGTTGATGGTTTTTGCAAAATCGTAAATCGAAGCAACAAGATTTGTTACTGTTTGCGTTGGGATAGCAAGAAAAAGACAGAGTTTTTTGTTTTGGGTCTAGCTATTCTAGTTCGTTTGACCGAAGGCTCAAGGTTTGACCGTGATTTTTTTATAATTATAGTATTCTTGTTTTTCATGGACCACATGTGATAAAGGTTAACCCAAGGAGTATAATTTTTATTATTATTATCTACGATCAGTTAACCAAGGTTCTTTCCAACACCTTTTTTTTAGTACTCCCTCCGTCCCAATTTAAATGTCCCTCTTTCCTTTTTTGTTTGTCCCAAATTAAATGTTCCTTTCTAAAAATAGAAATGTAATTTCCAGTTTTGCCCATAAAAGACAAAACACAATCACCACTTTTGAGGATATTATTGTCATTTTACCACATACAAACAAAAGATTTCTTAAAATGTGTGTTTTTGGACATGGGACATTTAAATTGGGACGGAGGGAGTATCATTTGTTTTGAGGATTAGAGAAACAAAATATTAGGTGATATTTATTTTCTATTTGAGTTTCGTGTAGTTGTGTTTGTGTTATCATGGCAGAAGACGGAAAGGTGCAAATTGACAAGTTTAACGGTACGGATTTTAGTTGGTGGAAAATGCAGATTGAGGCATTATTGGTTTAGAAAGATCTAGATATTGTGTTATCAGGGGATAGACCAGAGAAGATGGAACCAGCAGTTTGGGAATCTAAAGACAGGAAAGCCAGGGCAACTATTACGTTGGCATTGTCAAAGATTGTGGCATTTAACATCATGAAGGAAACCACAGCAAGAGGTATGATGTTAGCCCTATCTAACATGTACGAAAAGCCTTCGGCAGCTAACAAGGTTTTTTTTATTCGAGTGCTGGTAAATACAAGGATGAGAGAAGACAGTTCAGTTACAGAGCACATCAACAAGTTGAATTCGATTTTAGCCAGACTTGTGTCAGTGGACATTAAATTCGAAGATGAAGTTCAGGCTTTACTACTATTATCATCATTGCCAGATAGTTGGTCAGGGACTGTTACAGCGATTACTAGTTCTACCAGTGAGATCACCTTTGATGGGATTCGGGATCTTATTCTGGGCGAAGATGTTAGATGAAGAAATTCAGGTGGATCATCAAGTGAATTACTGAATGTTGGCAAAGGAAGGAAGAATAACAGAGGTAGTGGGAGCAAGAACAGGATGAGGAGTCAGTCTAGGGCTCGAAGTGATGTTACCTGTTGGAACTGCAAAGAGGTTGGACATTTTAGGAATCAATGTCGAAACGAGAAGAAAGAAGTTAACACTGCATCAGACTGCTTAGATGATGACGCATTAATCTGTAGTGTAGAGAGTTATGTAGATTCCTGGGTCATGGATTCTGGTGCTTCATTTCACGCTACCCACAGCACTGAAGCATTACGGAATTTGAAGAAATGTGACTTTGGTAAGGTAAGACTGGCGAACAATGATATTCTTGATGTTACGGGCATGGGTGATATGGATATAGTAACTTCAGCCGGTTCATTGACTTTGAAGGATGTTAGGGTGATTCCAAGCTTAAAGAAACAGTTGATTTCAGTGGGACAGTTGGATGAACAGGGACATGAGGTTAAATTCGGGAACGGGCAGTGCAAAGTTATCAAGGGAAATCTTGTCATAGCTCGAGGAAGAAAGCGGGTTTCGCTTTACATGGTCAGTTTACCGTCTGAGGGAGTGACCGTCCCGGTTCAGAAGAGAAACAAAGTCGGGTTCACAGAGTCTTGTGGGCAGAAGAAGGTTTGTTTTGCAGATGATAAACCCAGAGCCACAAGTAAGATTCAGGTTGAGCGTGCTAGGAAAGGTTCGGAACTACCAGTCAGGGGTTTTCATGGCAGTGGGAGCATGAGTTGTGCTTCAGTCAGATATACTACTAGACGACAATGGGTTAAGAGAACCAGTACTCCAGCTGTCAAAGTCTCTCCAGGTGATTATCTGCTTTATTTGGAGAGTGTTTATTCTCATGGTGTTTCAGGATCCGGCAGTTCGTGTCAGTGGGAGCCGGTAGAGACAGAGAATGGGTTAGCGGCAGACATAGTCGTGACTGATGTGTTGGAGCTTGGGGGAGCTTCAATGGGCCTTCAGGTTAACTGATGAGAAGGCCGCTTCAACCAGGAATATGTGGAAGATTACAAGAGGTACAAGTTCACAGCGGATGGCAGTTTGAAGATTATCAAGCCTCCAAGTGGGAGATTGTTGGGTTTTGTGGAGCCTTGATTTGGGCTTGGATTAGAAGACAATTGAGTGGCAGACTAATTAAATTGAAGACTTGGCCCATTTTATTTAATTAGCCCATTATTAGTTTTCTTGGGGATTAAGTAATAAACCCCTAATCTATAATTATAAATAGACATCTTATACTTGTAATTCCTCATCACGAGGGAGGCAGAAAGCAATAATAAAATAACCTGGTTGCAGCCCGTGGATGTTGATCAATCGACCGAACCACGTAAATCCTTATGTTCTCGTGTTCGCTTATTTTCTGCAGATCAATCGTTTGTGTGTGTTACTTCTGTCACACCCTCAAATTTCCACTACGGGGTTTTACCGCGAGGCGCATGACATACCAGGATCCCATAGCCATAAGTCATATGAACGAACTCTAAATGCCCAAACCATTTAGTTCGTTTTCCCAAAAATATAGTTTTAACGTTTAACCAAAAAGTTTAGATAAGTTGCGGAAGCGTAAATCAAACATAACCGTATAAGTTCATGCGCAAAACAACGCGCCCAAAATAAAACCATTGAATGTAAAGCAAAGTATAAGTTAAATAATGTTCATAACCCATGACACAATGATGCATGTCCTATCGTGCTCCAAACCTAAAGACCGGCAAAAGCATGCTATTGTGTGTCAACATAAAGTTGGTGAGTTCACAAAGTAAGTAGGCGAGTAGTAAAAGTGTAGGTTTCCCAAACCAAAATTAACAGTTAGGTTTCCCAAACCATGATCAACAGTTAGGTTTGGGTTTCCCAAACCTGTAAGTAGTAATAACAAAACAAGAAACCACTAGTTCAGCGTATGCCAAGGGTAGCTAACCCATTCATGATAACTAAACCATGTTATACCGAATTACTATTCAAACGATGCACTCGCCCCGCGAGTTGGTTTTTGCCTTCCATCATTGCCTATCAACAATGATACAGTCTAAGGTCGTAGTTGACGCCCGGCTCCCAGCACGGTGTGAGGTTTGTCAAACCTAATAGCGCTATCAACTAGTAACCCGCTTGCCATAACCTGGCAACTCATTCGGTAAATAATGAAGGACTTCCGTGATAGTATGCAGTTTAGTTCATCAAGGACACAGAGTGTGAAACTAGAAAAACGCGATCCACACAAGGAATCGAAAACGCGACCCTCACAAGGAGTCAAACCCTGAGTTGTAAGTGTAGTCCCAAACCGGACCATAAAAGTTAAGTAAGTTGTCTCAAACCCAAGACGCATGCTTTCGAGAAAAGAGTAGTGAAACTCACCTTAGGTTGCAAGCAAATAAATCCAAACTCCAAAGTAGGGTGTGCTACCGACTCCCTAAGACATGTGTCACTAAGTGAGTATATGTGCATAACCAATACACCATATAACCCGTTTGTCCAAGACGTTTCAATGTTCAAAATCGTGTTAGTGACACCTAGTGTTTCTATATGCACAAGTAGACCCTACGAACCCGTTGGTGAACGTTATGATTAACATCAGTCATACACTTCATATACATCCCATACAAGTGTCCATACAAGTTCCCGTCAATTACATACCATATAAGACTCCAAATAGTCACATAAAGACTCCGTACACAATCTGCGTTTTTAGGACAGATTGTGCGCTGTGAAAAGCGAATTATTTAAAATACTTAACGAATGAATTAAAGTCCCAAATTTTACTGAGTATTCATTGGGATTCAGTTGATAACCCATATTTTTGTTTTGTCTTAAAACCAAACACAAAAATTATGATAATTCGTACAACACAACTATGTCCAGAAAATTTCCATAACAGGTCAGTTTAGTAGAAAAATTCCTAAAAATTGTGTTTTCATCCAAACGGGATGAATCTACTTGGAAAAGCCGAGTTTTTCCAATGTTGACTTACTGTAAAAATTTCATAACTTAATTTTTTATAAAACCCGAGTTATGAGTGTTTAAAGTTGACTCAGTTTGTTATTCCGAAATTCTGATATGACCTCTTAACCAATAAAATTCCAAAAACTACTCAAACGAAGTCCAAATCGGACGATTTTGCCCATTACGAAAAGCTAAGACCATGTACATTACAACCATGCCAAGAACACATCAAAACAATAACTTTTAACCCACGTATCAGACCCTACAAGTTAACTTTCAGATTCTGTCCAAGTTTCAATCATGCAATAATCATCAATTATCTTGAACCCTAGTTGCATATTATCGATCAACAACGCCAAATAAACATTCTACAACATCTATAGGACATTATCTGATCATAACCTAGCAAAATTCATGCATATATTATCATTCACAAACCCTAGTTATCTAAAACATCAAGAACACACATGATCATGCAAAACACATAATATTCATTACATAACAATATGCTTGACCCTTTTAATCTTCATAATCATCATGTTTTAATTTTTATAAAATACTTTCAGACCTGGACAAACAAGGTTTTGATGTTTTAAAACAATTTAAAGAAGATTAAAATACAAGAGAATGAAGATTATACCACAAGCACTTCAAAACAATCAACTGAATGCTCTCCAAGCTTCCCGATCGATGTTCTTGAGCTTTAGCAGGTGCTTAGGGTTTAATAATTCGTAAGGAGGAAGTAGGGGCGATTAGGGTTTGAGTTTTGGGGATACAAGAGGCTTAAGGTTTCTTAAATACATGTTTAAGGTGGTTTAGGTTCGTCAGGTCTCCGTGAGCGGCCCGCTCGGAGCCTGTGAGCGCCCGCTCACAGCTCCCGGCCCGCTCCGGGTGGCCTGCTTCGTTGTACGACATGTTTTCCTTCGATGTTTTCGCTATTTTGGACCGTAACAAATGTAACCCCATGTGTTAAGACCCCAACCATCCTAATGGTCCATCCATTATGGTTTTTATTAATGTATTCGGTTTAAGTTCACGTAATCACATACAGTTTTCACATAGTTTCACAGAGTATCATAGAAGCACGTAATTGAAATCAATCTCAAACAATTACTTCACAATCATTTTGTTTAACAATTCACCAACGTCTGGTGTTCACTACTCATGTAAATAGTTTGGTAATTCCTCGAATTACCACCTCATGCAGTTATTAACCTATAACCGTGCAATGTGTAACTTATGTAGCTAACCCTAGTTAACTAGAATGCATATAATGTAACCAGAGTTTAGTTAAAGTGAGAACCTGAAATTGCGGGGTATCACAGCTTCCGCGTGTGTATACCTAACAACTGCAAGGGAAGCACATTATGAGAGATCGGGATGTGAATGTAAAGCCGTCAACCAAAGATCCTTTGAAGTTTGTCAACGTCAACTCATACTTTATGTAAAATGTTGTGATCTTTTGTCCGGGCATTTTTGTCCTATAATGAGATTAAGAGTTGTGTTCTTACCGGAGGGGGTACTAAAGGACTATACTTCACTGTTTTAATCTTTCCTATGTTTTATATTTGTTCAGTAATTGAATTTTTATTTTTTTATTAGGGTTGTACCTGTCAAAATAGGGTGTCTGATGTGTGTGCACAACTGGATGACAATGTCTACATATGTTCCTCTAGATCTTGTTATTTGACCTAATGCTTAAAATCTACTTTTTTAGTTGTAAGTGTATGTTGTATTTGGGGTTATTGGGGTACACCGGATCTTTAAGTCTTATAACATAGATATTACGTCAAACCGATGCTAAGAAAACTAATATACATGTGCTTTGATCAGAATATGTGTGAATACGTTGACTTTTTGAAAAAAAAAGACTATAAATAGTTCATTTTGGTTATTTAGAAGTGAGCGTGTTATGTGCTTTGATCAAATGCGTGAGTAGAATTGTGACTACCAGGTCCACATATGTGGGCTACTGGTGGCTATGGCAGTGACACCCGGTGTTTCGAGACAGTAGTCGTGAAGAAGCTGTTGCCATGGTGCGTCTATTTGTTAATTTTTATATAAATACGTGGATACTTTAAATGGGCCAATGAGGATATTATTTTGATGCAGTCATTACTAACTAGATAGTTGATATGAAGCTTCTCTACTTCGTAAACTCAGGCAAGTGTCTACGTTGGATAACAGTAGGCTGTTAAATTGTTAATAATTGGATTGATACTGTTTTTAAACAAATTGAATACAAGTTGATCTCTGGCTATTGAATTAAAAAACCAAACAATATCTCTGCGCTGCCCTCACCTCGCCATGTAAGTAACAAATTTCATGAAACAACTCTAAAAGGGATCTCTATTATGGACTTATGGTGGATTTACCTTTTTTAGGAGCGGGTTAATGACCGATAGTGAGTTGATGTCGATTCTGCCAAGCTTTGGTGAAACACGTGTGACCAGCCTCGCTATTGCATGTCCAAGGTATTCTTAAAGTTGGCTGGAACGTCTTAACGCGCTATCGTTTTAACTATTCTATGGATGGCATAGAATAGGTAAGCATGCTTCTGATGTAGTAACGGGTTTCTTTCAACTTTTTTGGTTCATTTTCTTCACATAATGGTTTCAAATCTTCAGAGACCACACAGGGCTTCAAGGAAAGTGATAACCCTAACAAATAAACCATAGAACTTCAGCAACATTCATACATCGATGCAATCGATGCGTTGAAATAGCATGATGCGAGCCTTCACATAATGCGCTCTTTTGCTTGCAAGTAAGACTACATTAGGTGAGAAAAATAATAAAAAAGATAGCAAAAGAGATGTGTCACTCTCTACTCTCTGATTGGTGTACGTGTGCTGCCAAGTAAAACCTTACTTCTTCTGGAGCGGTAAAATTGTTGCAGCACATCACGAGTAAGAAAGCTACTTTTTCTATATATATATATGTATTTTTTTGTGATAGTCCTTTTTATGCATTTATATCACCTATGAGGCTAATACAACCTATTTTGTAATTTGTCAAAGGAACAAATTCTTAGGACCTATTTCCAGCTTTCAATTTGTATTTTTTACTTTTAATATGTACTTTTAGTTTTATCTCTCTTTTCAGACTTCCCTAGACAGCAAGAGTTATCCTGATGATAAACTGTATCAGACATTGTTTCTGAAGGGGATTTCATGTTTATTTGAGTTATAGTGTCACCTAAATTAAACTATATCAGACTTTTACTTTTTTTCTCCGTCTCTTTTGTATTTCACTAAATTAACCTATGTAGCATGTTTTGGAAGTTTAAATGAAGCATGTATGAAAATGTGTTTTGCTTTTATTACTGAATGTATGAATGGTTTTTACTTTAGTCGTTTTCTGTTTGGTTGCAAATTTGTTTATTTTTTTCCAGCAGCATGCAACTTCAATAAAACATAAATAGAGAACAAAACTTGAAACAAAACAGTTTATGTATGATGGGCTGCATATGTGTTTTTGACAACAAAAAATGGTGTATTATACGGCCGATTTGCAGCAGTTAATGCTGCATATTGACAGCAAAAAAATGATCCATTATGCTGCATATTGACAGCTGAAAATGGTCCATTATGTGGCTGATTTTAGTAGATTATGCTGCATATTGACAGCAGAAAAAATGGTCCATTATGCGGCCGATTTGCAGCAGATTATGCTGCATATTGACAGCAGAAAAATAGTCTATTATGTGGCCGATTTGCAGCAGATTATGCTGGGCATTTTGGTAAAAACAACTGAAGTTAGATGGATACAATACCACATTTAAATATTAGTGAAGTTAGACTATTTGGTGTCATCAACTACCTTAATACTCTCTTAAGGACTTGTCTTCTTTGATTATTGTGATACTTATTCACATGCGGTTGATGTTCAAATAGAAAATTTCCTTCATGGGTGTTTGGAGTGCATTTTTAAAGACATACCCCAATAAATTCGACTGGGTGCGGGGATTTCCCTCTTCATACTGGATCAATCGCACCCACGTTTTTCACCGATAAGGGCTACAAATGAGTCGAGCTGAGCATAATCTTGGCTCGTTTAGAAATCTATTTCTAAAACTCGACCTCAACTCGTAGGGTAGATGTACACAAAAAAAAAGAAAGAAAAAAACGGACCCGGGAAAAAAATCAGTTATTTTTATACATGAAACCGTACCCGATTTACACCCGGAATCAATTATACCATGTACCCGAACCCCGTTAACTTCGCTTAAGGCTAATAACCGAACTGAATGAACCATGCATACCCTTAGAAATGTTTGTGTTCCTCGCTGCCTCGCGCGGGCATCCTGCTGGTATATATATATATATATATATATATATATAGGAACAATTTAATGCGCTGTTGACCAATCCTCAACTCCAAGCGCAAATGTTCCAAATGTTTACTCAATTCTACCAGTCACAAAATCTTGCCAACTTTGGAAATTATGACGGTAGCGACAATAGTGGCGATGATGATGAAGACGAAGATATTAAGGTGTTTTGGTAAGAATGGTACAATTTATAATATTTATGTTTGATTGTAAATCTTGGTATGTTTGCTTAGTTTTCTTGGTATATTTATACGAAGATTTTAGGCGTATAATGTGTGTGTGTATATATATATATGTGTGTGTGTGTGTGTGTAAATGTTGGTATGTTTGGTTAATTAGTTTTCTTGTTATTTTGCTTGATTGTGGATAAAAGGGTATTAAAGCTGAATAGGAAAGCCAAAAAAAAAAAAAAAAAAAAACCTTTAGCGTCGACTTGATTGTGCGATTGTGGATAAAGGGTATTAAAGCTGAATAGGAAAGCAAGAAAAAAAAAAAAACCTTTAGCGGCAACAAGTCACCGCTAAAGGTAAAGTCCAGATTGCACAGGTTTTTGGCACGTGTCATGCCACGTGTCATGCCACGTGGCAAAAAATTTAAAAATTAATGTCACGTGGAAAAAGGGTATTAGGGGCGACATAGGTCAATAGAGACGTTTTATTTCCGACGAAAGCATTAGCGGCGACTGTCGCCGCTAAAAGACAAGTCACCGCTAATAGTTCATTATTAGTGGCGACTTTGGTCGCCTCTAGAGCTCCAGTTCGTTGTAGTGTTACCACCTTATGGCATTTTCAGATTAGTTTGAAACCACATGTATACATGAAAATTTAGCCAAAGTAAGATTTTTTTTATTACAAGCCCAAAGGATCTTAGACCTGTTGATATAGGAAAGAAACCCATATTAGATAAAATCTAAAATTTTGAATATACCTGCCAATGCCAAATAAGGTACAACTAACTTACATAAAAATGGTTTTTGGTTTCCTTATACAGATACGTGGGTCGTAACCCTGTGGTCAGGGGCGCAACTCTTGAAGGGCGGGGAGGGGCCGCCGACCCTCGCGAATTTTCGCTCAGAAGTTCTGATTTTTTTTTTTTTTTTTTTTTTTTTTTTTTTTTTTTTTTTCAATGATAATTTTTTTTTTTTTCATACTATATACAAATTCTATATAGTATTTGTATAGAATTTTTTTGGTATATACGGTTTCGACCCCCCGAAACTAGTGACTTCCGACCCCCGAAGTTCTGGGTCAAGCTTTGCCACTGCCTATTGTTAGAACCAAAACCTCTTTGTCGAAAGACAATCGAAATTAGTCATTCAAAAACAAAAGTAGCCTTCAACTTGCATGTGACCAATCCTCATTTTTCTTTGAACAAATTGCCTTTACAAAATTACAAGCTAATGTTACATATAACCACTACAACAATCATGTTGATTATAAGTGGCTATACCTAAATGACATTTCACTTAGTTTTATAGACAGTTATCCTATAATATTCAATACTATGTGCGTCATAGTTGTGTTTTTGTGTTTTTCCAAATATATTCATCAACCAATTTCATGAAACATCGACTGTGAATCCATGAAGATGGGTATTGTTAAACTTTTAAGTTGTAAAATAAAATCTGGATATCCAAAAATATTGGATTTAAAAAGGTATCTATCTCCAAAAAAATATTCTGAATTTGGATGCATTGGATAAAAATCTTAAATAAATGAGTCGCTACTAGTTTCGGCTATTGATGTATTAATTGAAAGAAAAGCCGAAGTGTGCAATCTAAACACCGAAGAACGCAAATTGCGTGCTGTTCTCAGGTCCAAATTAAAAGCTATTGAATGCTCCAAGGCTCGTGATCTCCAACAAAAGGCCAGGCTAAATTGGATTAAATTGAGCGATGAAAAATCAGCGTATTTTCATAAATATGTTAAAATTAATCTGGCTAGAAGCAGGATAAATGAATTGTGGGTTAACGAGGGCTGGTTTTCTGATCCGATTGAACTTAAGGTGGAGATTAGGAACTGTTTTAAGAGTCAGTTTGCTGAGCCGATAAGGAGAAGACCGGGCTTCACAAACTTTGGTCTGAGTTGTTTAAAGCCGCCTCAAGCCGATTCTATTCTTCTTCCTTTTACGAACGATGAAGTTAAAAAGGCCATTTTTTAATGCGACGGTTGGAAGACTCCGGGAAAGACGCTTGGATTTGGAAGAACGGCGAGGTGATTCCTTTCTTTGTTCGTAGCTTGAGGGCCGACCTTGCTAAGCGGCATGCGGGCAATGACTTTGTTGAAGCTTTTGGGTGGAATAATTGAGCCACATTGAAGGCAAACTTTCTTATTTGGAGAGGCATCTTTGGTCGTGTGGCTTCTAAGTGTGCGTTGGGGGCTCGGGGGATTCAATTACGGGATTTATTATGCGATAGATGCGGGTACGAGAGTGAGATTTCATATCATGTCTTTGAGTCCTACTTGTTTGCTAGGAGCATCTGGTGGAATGTTTTTTCCTGGATAAGAGTCGCTTAGCCTTTGCATATTCACTCTTTCGCCGGAATTATTGAATACTTGAAGTCCCAGATCGGTAGCAAATGGTGGAAGAAAATGATAATGATGATCGCTATGGCTACTACTTGGAGAATTTGGCATGCAAGAAACTTGAAGACTTTCGAGAGGACCTTCCTTCCGGTAAACAAGACTGTTGATTTGATCAAGGAAGAGTCCTTGTGGATGTCGCACCGTGCTAATGGGCCGACCCCGGATTGGGAGGACTGGATTGATTTTGATGTTCTTAATGTGGTGTAATTTTGGCTAGCCGTTTTGGCCTCCTGTTTTTCGTGTTTGTTTTTGTTTTCTTGTTCTCCCCCAGTTTCTTGTTGGCTCTATATTTATATATAGATATTTGTTGTAAAAAAAATGTAATGAGAAAAAGTATGATGGTATGGTTGATTCGAGATAACCCCTTCCCAATGAAGATATTCAAATGAAGAGGAGATGTAAATTGTAAATCTTAACTTAGTGTAAATAACAAAACTCGGAAAAGATATGACTCAGCTTTCCTAAAAAGGTGCATACCGATACGCAGTGACGAATTTAGAAATTATTTTTAATGGGTTTCTTTCGTAGATTCTCACTCATTCTCACTAATTTTCAGTTTTTCCAGTAAATATTTCAATTTTTTTCCAAATCAAGAGGATTTTTGGGGACCCCCTGGATCCGTCACTGCCAATTAGTGACTTGCAACTTATTCATTGACTTCTTTTTAATCCAAGAGACTGGTGGATACCCATTAGATGCGATCTGGCGGTTACCCATTAGATGTGATCAGGTCGGTTACGGGTTTGTGTAGTCCGACTAACATATGACATCTACTACATTGTAAAGAAATTAAAGATATATTTTTAAAAACTTAATTAAGAGTTGTTTTCTGAAAATTAGAATATATTAGTTAGCAAACTTATTTAAATAGTTATGTTTTTATTTTTTTACTTTGGCCACTTTTTTTTCTCTTATTGTTAACTTTTTTTTTTTTCATTTTAACCACCAAATTTTTTGTTAAGTTTTTTTTTCTCATTTTGACCACACAATGTTTTTTACTTTTTGTTTAAGTTTTTTTTTTCCGTTTTGCCCACCAACGTTTTTATTAAAGTTTTTTTTTCATTTTGGCCCCGACATAATGCGTTTTTTTACCCGATTTCGCACGGGTTCGGTTTTTGTTCGTTTATTATCTATATATTTAACGACCATGAAATAAATAGCTGCTTCACTCTAACGTACGCAGCCGGCCACCAACCACATCTACCGTGCGCCATCTCCACCATGTGCCGCGGACCGCGGGAGATTCCCGGTATTCTCCACGTAGCCGCTGCAACTTTTGTATTTTCTCATTGTCCAAGGTTAGTCTCAATGCCTTTGTCGGTTACCAAACTCTGCATTAACACGTCATGTGAAAAACGCGCAACGCGCGTATTAATACACCTAGTTTACTAA
Source organism: Ambrosia x helenae (assembly GCA_030844895.1). Classification (NCBI taxonomy): domain Eukaryota; kingdom Viridiplantae; phylum Streptophyta; class Magnoliopsida; order Asterales; family Asteraceae; genus Ambrosia; species Ambrosia x helenae. The sequence goes on from JAUTDX010001535.1 coordinate 31,899, forward strand.
ATTTAAAGATCCAAACAAGATAATGTTTTCAAATGTTACATATTCGAAGGGAAGGATTGTGTATTTATAGAAGCTTATATATATATTGTTTATTAATACACAAGATTCATATAACGTTATTGTGGTCCAAAATAGAATATATAATGTTAAATTGACTTAGCTTCCTGCTTTTGGTCTTCCCATGCACCGTGGAAAAAAATGAAAGTGATGTACTTGGGAGAATGGAAAATGTATTGTGGAAAATTTATTATTAATGGAAGAAGTAATTACATTCCGTATTTGAAGTAAAGTTGCATATAATGTATATATGTGTGGTTCTTTTGGGGGCAAAAGTAAAGTTACACTAATTTTAACGTTATTTTACTAATTTCATGAAAATAATGTTATAAACGACGAACGGTTAATCATGCATCATGTGGTGGCATGGATAGCCAAAAGACAAAGGGGTACATGCACCGATCGGGTTTGTCCCGATTGCTAAGTGTTTTGCGCCTTATGTCCAAGGCTTGATATCAAACCACATCGAGCCGGGGGTCTCACTGGAAGCAGTCTCTCTATTCTTAGGGGTAGAGGTAAGGCTGTCTACATCTTACCCTCCTCAGACCCTACCTTAGCTTTGCTATAGGTGGGATTAACTGAGTATGATGATGATGATTTGAAGGGAGAAGTTGCCAAAATCAGTGATTGATTGAAGAAGCAGGCTATTTTTTTCAACGTTTTTAAGACTTTTTAGGGTTAACCAATGAACGTTAATATGGGGCTAATCCATCACTTAGAAGTTCTAATAGAGGCACTTGCTTTTAGAGTGAATGTTATAGGTTTAAACCTCAGTAAATGAGTAGTTTAAAATAATTGGTCTAAACACTTAATGCTGCTTTGTTCGCATCATAATATCCTTCAAGTGCTTACCCTTATGATTTGTTGACATGCATGTATGATTCGTGAATTGCATAGCCAACCGAGTACATTCACAAATAATATGGTATGCTACTATTCTATAACTTCCTTTATGTTATATATATATGTATATATGTTACATGCATCCCGACTTTATATTACATGAATGTGATATATACTTTTCATGCATTGAAAATTGTGTATGTCGTATGTTCCACATATGCCGGTCATTAAACAAAGGGTGCTTCTTCATCCACACAACATCTTTTTATTGATGACCATTTGTGTCACACATTTTTCAACCAACATTATATCTGAAACACAAGTTGCATAGCGGACATTTGCAATACAGCTTCATGTATCACATATGTGCAATATAACACATAAACTTTCAGTCACATATAACATTAGTTATCCCAAACATAATGCCCATGTGCAATACATCTTAATTATATGGCCAATCGTAATACACAAGTGAGATACATAACATAGTCATTCATATACCCACATGTGTGATACAAAACATAAACACATAATCACACGTTTCATTATATGGCCTAGTCATAATACGCATGTGAGATACAGAACATTGTCATTCATACACCTTACTATTACACATGTATGTATGTGTAACACATATGGTGCGTTATACACACATATGCACCACTGTCGTATTATATTTCGATCATTTTTTGTATTGTCACGCATGTGTGAAATACATTTTATATTTATTTCATGTATTATACAATGTATATGCATCGTATTATGTATCAGCCAATACACGGTAACCAATAACAACAAACTACACAAACTTACAAACACTAACATCAAGCCACTCAAGTCCTGTAACAAATTGTTATACTAAATTGAAACCAAAAAGCGCACCATACACGCTAAACAACAAAAGTAATATCAATAGTACCATACTACTTGTCTTAGCACATTAGATACCATATCATAAACATACTAAATTGTTCATAATTCACAACTAAAGTTTGCCCTCACTAATTTCATCAATTTTATCACATCATCTAACAATGTTTGTTTGTGCACATTCGCAATCAAAAGTATTATTCTTGCACCATAATTCACCCTGTGAGTGTTTAACTGAGTTTGTTGCATTGTTTTCTTAACTGCTGAACCCGCATTCAAACGGTCAGTCCTTTACCATATATACCTCCATGCGTATCATGACAAAAACTCCACAATGATTAAAGTTCTTTGTTTTTCCCAGATCTATTTGTTAGGTTATGAAAGAATTGCTAATGATGAAGGTCAAACTCCCATGGACACCATTTATCCTTACATAAAGAATAAAAGATTTCAAGTGCAAAGCTCATTTCCTCCTTAAAGGTTTCACCAACAATACTATGCAAACTACTAGTCTACATAACTGCTGATTACAGGACTAAATATCTGGAAGACTAAAAGGGCTGAATTGACTGGTCAACCGATTGACTAGTCAACAAATAAATGAAGAAGACCACAACTACCGGAACATCAAATGTTGGTCAATAATAGTCAACAGTTGAGTCTTGTAAAGCTGCTTGACAAACTGCTGGTTTACCTCATACTTCAATATTTGCAAACTTGGTCCTACAGATTTATAAACGTACTACTCGTGTGATCCCAGTGGTTGGAAGTCGTAATTATGGTGGTCTTTACTAGCTAACATCGTTAAAATTTTCAGGTAAGTCCTTGTAAAATGACAAAGCTGGCCTAGTCTTAATAAAAAAACGTTAAGTAAAACAAAAGATTATATTATATTTATAATACTAAAAATCTTATGGGTCCTATCCACACTTCTCCTTCTTACCCTAGTGAGCACCATCGCTGCCACCCACCTACCACCCCACACTACCAAACATCATCATCTACTACTCCAAACCTCTCATCATGTCACCTGTGGTCACCTTACCGTCGTACACCTCAACCCTTACCACTGTCGCACCTCGCCACTCTAACCACCACCATATTTCGTCTCTATCCACTGCCCCTAACAACCACTCTCAACCTCCACCCACATAACAACACCTCCACTTGCCACCCCCACTTGAAAGTACTTCGACGGGATAAACTCACCGGGGATACTCAAGTTGCAGAACCTTTTTGTAGTTAAGCTTGACTTTTAACAACTTTTTAGGTCCATTACCGCATAAGATATCTCATATGGCATGTTAAAGATGCTTAATTAATTCTTGCCAGAAACCGATTCGCCGGGATGATACCTTCTAAGTTTGGAAATTTGTAGGGACATCAAGCTCCGTAATGTTCCTCCTTTTAAATCTAACATGCTTAATAAGTGGTGTGATGGACGGTGGGTGGTGTCAGTGAGTGGTGACTGGTGTGATGTGTTGCGGGTGGGTTGGCTGATGGATAGGGTTAGAAATGAAGAAGAAAGGGTGGGGGTGGTGACGGACCAAGTATGTAAATGTAGAAGTCTAGGGATCAAGCGTGCGAGAGAGCTGTAAAGCACATAGACCAACGAAGCAATTAACTCTATTTTTAAATTTAAGGTGAATGTCTAAAAGATATATTTTTTCACTTCATCAAACCTATCATATCTATACCTAGGGGTGTAAATGACACGTAGCGGCTCGAGAGCTACCCGGGATCGGCTCGGTAAAAAGCCCGAACGAGCCGAGCCTTAACGAGCCCGAGCCTGAAATATGGCTCGTTTACTTATCGAGCCCGAGCTAGAGCCCTAGATACAAAGCTCGGTTGGGCTCGCGAGCCTAAACGAGCCCAAACATAATTATAAGTTATTTATATATCTCTTATAATTTATAACCCACATCTCCAAAGCCCAAGTCCTTATTTCATAGGCCCATTTAATAACACTCGCGAGCCGAGCTTTTGAGATCTCGAGCCGAGCTTTGAGCTCGTTTGAGATTGCTCTCAAATCACCTCGAGCCGAGCCGAGCTCGAGCTTTTGATTTTGCTAGCGAGCCGAGCTCGAGCTCAAGATTGTAGGCTCGAACCGAGCCGAGCTCGAGCTTCATAAAACCATAATGAGCCGAGCTCGAGCCCAGTCAGGCTCGGGCTCGTCTCGGCTCGTTTACACCCCTATTATACCCAATTTTTATAATTTGAAAAATGCTACACTAACTTTTTTCACTTCATCAAAACATCAAATTATTATGAGTGTATAAAAACGAGATATAATACAATAATGTTATGAATAAGAAAAAGATAAAAACCATGGACGAGATATAAGAAGTTTTTTTTTAAATGAGAGACAAAATTTGAAATATATGAATTTTAGTTAAATTATACGGTAGAAAAGGTGAAGTTGTTACGAATGCTCTAGCCATATACAGAGGAGTGGAGTAAAAAAAGAAAAATTCTTTGTATTTTCCCTAAACTTTAGAGATAGGTAACCATAAGAGAATGATATCACATCAGTAACACCGGTAGCAATGCACCCAGAGGCCATGAACTCCATGTCAAAATTTTCTAGCCAAAATCCAACTAAGATTAACCCCTCCCACAAACCTCCCCACCCTCTTTCTCCTCCTTCTCTTATAGAAACTTACTTTCTCTTCCAAGGAAAATATATAAGCTAGGACTTTTGGCTTGAAAGCATACAAAATCCTTTGCATTGTATTCAAAGAACCATATGCTACATATAGTCTAATAGAACTTTACAAGTTATCTAACTTATCGCTTCTCTTAAATACCAAGATTTATATCCATTATTTTTCGAATTAACACATATTCATTACTTGTAAAATAATAATAAAAAGCAAGTGGTCAAGTACTAGTCCAATGATTTCGATATGCTCACACCACTAATATATTTTTAGTGTAGTTAAAATATTACTGGTGTAAGGAGATCCATAACATTCAATCAAATCTTTAGTCAAACTAATCAAACAAATTATTTTATTACTTGGTACGCTCGCTTGCATAAATGATGATACACATATCATGATCAAATGTTTCCTTTTAATTTAACAATTATCAGGCGAAAAGCTGACGACCGATTCACTGATATCATAAGTGACACGTGTCCCTTGTTGTTGGATATTACCGATGATCGTCAAAGAATTCGTTGTCGGCATAAACGCTAGACAAAATATCCCATGTGAGTCTACCGGAATCAAATAATTTCCCGCTTTTAGCAACAATGTTTTACCTCCGCCGAAAGTAAATGCCACTGTCGGCACTTCCACGTTCGTCAATGACGAAAAATCAAAACAAGTATCGTATTGCGAATCACTAACGGCAGGTTTCAAGTTTATTGCTTGCTGAGTGAACGCGTCACGCAACGCGGCGTAAGCCTGACTCGGCAAGTGAGTCACAGTGGTGCCAGAGTCAACAATTGCTCCACCCCTTCCAGATTCGTCAATGGCAAAAATGGAAGGAGGGATGGGTAGCGGTTGATCATCGACTAATATCCCGGTCAACCCAACGTAATAATAAGTCTTTATCCTAGGGTTTGGTAGCAACGGTACAGTGATGGAATTCGTTGGGGGTATGGAGTTAAATTCTAGAGTGGACATCTTGCTGGAATCGAAATCAACGAGACAGTAAGAAAATGACGTCGCTTTGATCTGAGATGGAAAAGATAACGGACCACCACCTAGTCCGAGAAGCCCTGCAGCAGCCACGAACAACCCTTTGTTATCAAGATCACAACCTATGGCTACTGACTCGACAGATTCTGAATTCCCAAACAACAATGTTTCGGTAGCAAAATTGCCCTCAGTAGACGATCCATCTCCGTACGACACCTGATACAAACACTGGTTGCTCTGGCATGCTGGATTTTGAAGCGACTCACATTGTTGAGAGTTGCAAGGTAACACATTGTAAGAACTTGAGGCCGACGGGTCATAAATCGGATCGATTTGTTGGTAGCAATGAAAGCACGGCTGACATTGAAGCCACGTTATGTCACTTCCAGTGTCAATCAAAAAGTAATATGATTGGACTGGCGTACCCAATCCAACTCTAGCAAAGTATTCCCCGCTGCCTTGAGAAAACCCTGACGTAACCGGAGTAGTTAAATCTTCCACTTCATACATCAAATTTGACTTGTTGGTCCTAGAGATTGCGAAATTGAGCTTTGTTAAAAGAGAGGTAACTCGATGTGAGTCACGAGCAAGTCTGGCACGAGTCAATGATTCGTAATCATGGTGGTGTTGGTCACGATGGATGGAGGATCGAGGGTGTATAGTGAAAGACAATAAAGATGTGGTTTCATTTTGGGTTTTTGCTGGTTCTCGTTGGTGTAAAGCGGGGTTTAGGACGTCAAGGGTTTTCTGTACGGAGGAGGCAACGTCTAGAGTGGTGGTGGCGGCCGTGGTAGTGGTGGAAATAGACTGTGTGAGTATAAAGAGGAAAAGAAAGAAGAGAGAAGAAACCATATTCGGTTTTCGGTTATTGGTTAAGTGAGAAAGATGATGAGATTTATAGAGGAAACTTGATAGAAAACGTATAATTTAATCCTTCCTTTACAACTTATCAAAATGTTACGACCATATGACTTTTCGTGTAGATTTTGTTTCAATTCTAAACATCAAATCATCTTAGTATAAGTGGCCCTAATTCATTTTCTCTTTTTTCTTGTCTTTTTTCATTCGGCATTATCAATATTATTTTCTTTAAATACGAGTGGTTTTTAGCTTTTACAAAATTTATAAGTAAATAACGATTTTATGTCATTAACTTAAGAACGAAAGATGCATTTTCCTATATAAATGACGAAAAATGTAATTTTTATTTATTTTATAGGATATGAAAAGATTCAAATATCAACGAAAAAAAATTATAGTACTAGATCATTTTTGTTAACTGGAATTCCAATTCCACCTTATAAAATATAAATATAACAATCTTTTTATTTATTATTGAGGGTTTGACTCGGCCACAATGTGAACTTAACACAAAATTTGTTGGTCTGAATCTAGTATACATGGTTCGGGTTAGTTTTAAATAAAAAACGAAAGCATGTTTAGCTAAACAGAGCATATGCAGGTGAACCAAAATTTACCGTGAAAGACAAAATATGCTATTAATCAATGAGGAACCAAAATTTATTTCTAAGGCAAAAGCAGTGACGACAAATGAACAAATCCACCAACCTGATTGTTTCTTTGCTCGAATTGGTCGGAGATATGCTGAACCCTGGGTGTTTGTGTCTGTGCCTCAGCCTGTCATCGACCTCAAGATCTTCTTGATTTCAATCTCTAACAAGTTGAAAATCCAGATTAAACATACGGAGCTCCGTGTGGAATACCATCAAACTTAACATCTGATGTGGCATGATAGTGGGTCCCATGTTGTATCTTCTTCTGCTAATATATACTTGAATGACACCATCTCAGACCCACTTATTTGTGGTTTATTCGAACAGGGATCCGATTAGCAGGAACTCTAGAATATTCTTCAAACTCAATCTGTTAAAAAAAGACGTTAAAACTAATAAAAGTAGCATCTCTTAAACTCAAATGACGGATATGGGTTGGAGAACTAAACAAACAGATGCGGATCCTATGTTCTAAAAAACAAGCGGCGCTTCGAGACAATAGGGTCTCTAGACCTGAGTTAAGAGGCAGCAGAACTACTAACTTATATCATTATTAACCACGACAAAACCCCCCTTTTAACTTATACAATACACAGTGGATCGAGTATCCAACTTTCTGAACATTTTAGGATAAATAGCTAAATTGATTATATTTTGACAATAAATGAAAGTTGAAACAGAGTAAAAGAAAGTGGAAACAATACACCAATTTTATTGGATGTTCGTATTTGCGGATATGATATTAGTATTAGTTGATTGTTCTGTTAATACACTGCTCAATACATACAGTTGTGTTGTCTGATGTCTATATTCGAAAAAGCCATGTAACTTGTGTCATACTGAAGTTAAATTTTAGAGTTTAGACCATGATTTTCATTTTCGTTTAAAGTTATATCACTTGTATGAAGTACATAAAGCAACATTTAGTAACTAATAAGCATTTATATCATACGTCATGTAGACCAAAATCCATTTTTTACTATTTATCATATACCTCACGAACTAAATTCGAAAGCATAATATGTCAACATAAAGACAGACCAACTCTCTTTCTTTAGAACATTCTAAAATCTTAAAGGTTGTGACTAGATCTAACCCATGAGTCATGAGGGATCACTTTCAAGCATAAACTTATAAATGCCAAACATAACTTCACAACAATGTCGCAACAAAACATATGCCAATTAAATAATACACATATAATTATAGCGTGCACACCTGATAAAGCCAAGTATTATGTTCTTTTGCACAATTGCACGCACCGCCAACCTCAACAACTGCTACATCCAAAAGGGACATCAAAACGCCACATTGGCTACACAGCCACAGGAATATCTATGTTTTTACTACACAAAGAATCTATTTGCCGGATCCGCACACCCAAAGAAGCTTTCCTTATCTCAAAAGCTTCTTTGGGCATCCCAGCCTTTAAAAGGCATGAAACCAACGAATTTACAGTAACCGAATCCGGGGCACAACCAACTAAAACCATCTTGTCAAAAAGTCTTATTGCTTCAACCATTCGCCCTTTCATACAATGCCCAATTATTAAAATGGTAAATGTCATCTTATCAAGTTTGCATCTTTTCTCTTCCATTTCTTTTACGATCAAATTAGCCTCGTCAACATTTCCAGCTTTGCAAAAACCATCAATTACAGGATTGTAAATAAATGCCTTCGGAGCAATATCACCTCTTTTCTTCAATTGTCTTAAAAGTTCACGCGCTTCGTGCAATCTACTCTCTTTACACAAAGCATGAACAAGAATTGAAAACGTGTATATATTAGGATACAAATTTCTTCTCTTCATCTCATCCCAAGCCTTTAACCCTTTGTGCAGTTCTCCTACGCGGCAATGGCCATCAATGATCGACGTGAAAGTGATAACATCAGGCGCACAACCAAAACTAAGCATTTTCTCATACATATTCAATACCGAACCAATATTACCCATTTTTCCAAAGCCATCAATAATGACATTAAATGTAAAAGTATTCGGTCTAATTCCACGACCAATCATATCATCGAACAGAACCAACGCCTCTTCCATTTTACCTAGTTTACAGTAACCTGATATAACCGAAGTAAAACTCACAACATTCGCTGAACATCCCTCTACCATACAAACTTCCTTCAATAACTCATGTGCTTTTGTCACATTACCAGCGCGACAAAAACCGTTCAAAAGAGTATTATAACTAACGGAATCTGGCAAACAACCAGCCCTACACAAACCTGAGATAACTATATTAAACGCACAAGCATCAGGCGAATACCTTCGTGATCTCAAAACAACGTTTTCAAAAAACGCAACCGCCTCATCCACCTGATCATTCCTCACCCATGAACTCAAAAGTTTATTAATCACAAACCAACTAATCACCCCATCATGATCAAATTCAATAATCAAATCTTTCGCAACATTAAACTCACCAGCATCCACAAACGACATAACCAGCGAACTATCGGGCACCAACCTATCAACCCTCATCAACCCAATAACCTCTCTAGCTAAATCACAAACACCCACATGACAAAATGACCTTAAAACAAAACTATATGTTTCAACAGAATGAACAATATTCAACACATTCTTACTATACTCTAAAAACCCGAAAGCGAGTCTCGGGTTGTTTAAACTGCTAATCATATGTTCAATAACAGTGAAGGCAATGGGGGATTCAAATTCTTGCGAAGGTAATCAGAAACAAGAGGTTTTTTCAGTGAGGAATTTCGTCGAACACATAGTGTGCATACAACTTTAATAAACCAAAACGACGTAGTTCGTTGAATTTGGAGTTGGGAGTTTGAAACGGATGAGAATTTAGATACCAATTTGAGGTTAGAGAAGGGGAATGAATAGATTGGGATATTATTATGCAGCCTCAATTGCATTGTTATCTGTTAATGGACCGATTGGCCATTGAATCAATAAGTTTTGTGTGTGTGAAATATGGTCTTATAGCCATCCAATTGGGATTACAATAGCAAAATGGGCTATTAGGTGGCCACGGGTCGGAATGGAAACCGGAACCGAAAGAGGAGTGAGAGCGGATTTAGTTGAACATATTTCTAGTTTTAAGTTTACAGGAGCCACTTGGGGGGTCATAGCCCAGTGGTAACACCTAATGGTGTTTGGTGAAAGAACCCAGGTTCAAACCTCATGGGAGGCAAAAAGGGTGTAATAAAAATTGTGTAAAAAAATAGAGGAGGAAATTAGCCATTAGACAAAAAGTCTACGGGCAGATTCCCGAGCCACGGTTCCACGGACAAGGTTGTTCGCTTAGATCAAGAAGCATAATATTGTAAAACGGCACGTTGGCTTTGGTGGGTCACAAGTGAATGCCACGGTTAATCCACCAAGTGTTGTTTATAATATTTTTATTTTTGGTTATATTCTTGTATCGCTTTGGTGTAGAGGTGCCTTGACGTTTATTTTATGATATTTGCATTTAAAGTTTAATGGTGTGGTTATACGTATGAAATTGTTAGTCATGTCCACTTTTCAAATTTTAATTGATCTTTATTTACTTTGTTCTTGAACTTGTTTACGTATATGTTAGCCCGATGAGTTGTTTCATACATTTTGAGTGTTTATAGTCTATTTATAAAACTCGGTTATCACATTATAACTGATGGATAGAGTTTTCATAGCTAAAAGTGGTTTAGGTTAATGTGTTATTTTAAGTCATAGAATTAGTAGTGTAATGGTTAAAGGATATCTTGCAGTTTCTGGAAATGCAATAAGTGCAGTTTTGGTGAAAGACTTTGAAGGGCAATAACATCTTGTCTACTATGTAAGTAAAACTCTACTAGATGCTGAAACCAGGTATTCACATCTTGAAAAACTTATTTTAGCTTTGATAATGGCATCTACCAAGTTAAGGCACTATTTTGAAACACATAGGATACATGTTCAAACTAATTATCCTATTAAAAATGTACTTAGAAAACCAGAAATGTCAGGAAGAATGGCAAAATGGTCAGTAAAATTGAGTGCTTTTAACTTGGTATATGAACCTAGAAATGCAATCAAATCACAGGCTCTAGCAGATTTTGTGGCTGATTTCAGTAGTGACTTCCGAAGTGAAGTAGTGTCTGAAGTTCAACAATTGAATGAAAATTTAGAAAAATGGATTTTATATACTGATGGTGCTTCCAATGCAAGAGGTACAGGGTTAGGAATACTACTAAAATTGCCACAAGGGGACATAATACCCCATGTTATTAGATGTGCATTTCAAACAACCAATAATGAGGCAGAATATGAAGCTCTAATTGCTGGTCTACAACTTGTTAGAGACATGCATATTATAAATTTAGAAGTATTTGTTGATTCCTTGTTGATTACTAATCATTTTAATTGATCTTATGCAGTAAAAGGCAAAAGTTAGCTATTTATCTAGAAATAGTTAAAAAATTAGCGACTTCTTTTGTAGAATTCACACTAACACAGGTACCTAGGAAAGAAAATGTTGAAGCTGATGCCTTGGCAAATCTAGGATCTTCCTTGAATTTACCTGAAGGGTCCAAGATTCTCATTATCCACATCCTGAAGCTAGCAATTGAAGAGTGTCATCCTGAGAATAGCAAAGCACATCCTAAGGATAGAACTGAATAGCCTGAGGATAAGACGGTGCATTCGAAGGATAACACTGTTCTAACCACTCGGGTTCAAGATGATTCATCATGGATGACTCCTATAATAAAGTATTTACAAGAAGACGTCATCCCTGATGGAGAAAATGCAAAATCTTTCAGGATGAAGGTATCAAAATTTACTATTATAGACAATATTTTGTATAGAAAATCTCTTGCAGGTCCATATTTGAGGTGTCTCAACAAAGAAGAAGCAAATGAAGTTCTCAAAGACATTAACGAAGGAGATTGTGGAAACCACACAGGAGGAGGATCTCTTTATTCAAAGACTCTAAGGACAGAATACTACTGGCCAACCAAGAAGAAGAATGCCATGTTGTATTCTCGAAAGTGTGATCCATGTCAAAGACATAGTAACATCCTTCACCAGCCTGCTGAACTGTTGCACCATAGTTTTTCACCATGACCCTTCATGAAATGGGGAATGGATATAGTAGGGAAACTACCTAAAGCTCCTGGAGGAAAGGTGTTCATGTTAGTAATGACCGATTACTTCTCAAAATGGATCGAAGCTGAAGCATTCGTACAAGTCGGAGATAAAGAAGTAGTATCATTCATCAAGAGGAACATCCTAACAAGATTTGGAGTGCCAGCTGAAATCATTCGTAACAATGGTTCTCAGTTCATTAGCAAAAGAACAACTAACTTTTGTGAGAGCTGGGGAATCAAGATGATAACTTCAACACCTGTCCATCCTCAGGCTAATGGACAAGCAGAATCCTCAAATAAGATCATTGTCAACAACTTGAAGAAGAAGCTTGGATAAAAGAAATGGAAATGGGTAGAAGAACTTCCATTTGTACTTTGGGCTGATAGAACTACCTCCAAGAATGCAACTGGTCAGACACCTTTCTCCTTGGTCTTTGGAACAGAAGCAATGCTGCCAACAAAGATGGTCATGCCTACTGCTAGAAGACATCTTCAAGATGTAACTACCAACTCAGAAGCATTACTACAAGATTTAGAGACCGTGGATGAACTCAGGGATGCTGCTAAGTTAAGGATGACAACTTATCAACAAAGGGTTGCTAAAGCATACATAAAAAACATAAGGATAAGAAGATTTCAAGGGGGAGATTTGGTACTAAGGAAAGCCTTCCAAAACCCTACTAAACCAAGTGATGGTAAGTTGGCTCCTAAATGGGAAGGACCATATTTAATCTATTCCGAGGCTGGTAAAGGAGCATATTGGTTATCAACGATGGAAGGAGAGATTCTACCAAGAGCTTGGAATGCAATTCATTTGAAATACTACCATGTATAAGGATTCATGTGACTGATCTCTCTGGAAGAGAAACCATGGTTTGGATTACTGGTGAGATGAAGGTAAAGGCTGATAGAGATGAATCATCTTCATATACAGGTATCTACCCTTAACTTATTTCAATCATTTTTATTTTTACTAAACATGGTCTAGACATAGTCCATCCTGAGAATTTTGCAATACCATCCTGAAGATGGAAAACTTTGAAGACTAGAGGGCTGGCCACCCTCTCCTACGTTAAGGTGTCTGACATCTTCCTAAGGTTTAAAGGTTTTCACCTTTCACATTGGGTTAGCAACCCCGCCTGGAGCGCACGTTATTCATGTATATTTTCAGGATGGTGGGACCAGTCCATGTAAAAGTGGCTGACAATTTCGTCATTTTTGGAATATACATTGAATCCTTAAGGTTTAGACATTTTTCAATGTCTCTTTTTCGTATTTGGCCTAGTTGCAGTGATCTTGTCGCCAGTTATTCCTAAAGTGTTACAATAGGCCTTGTCCCCAGTTATCCTCAAGATGCTAGATTTTGGTTTTGTTACCAAATATCCTAAAGATTACATATGGGCATGACCCCAGTCTATATAAGGCCTAGTCGCCAGTATAATAACAAATGTTAGCCTTTATACAAGTTATTATTAAAGTTTGTTAATCCTTTCTAGAAAAAGGATAAAAGACTTGAAGTCGATCTTGAAGATATTACACTAGGGACATCCTCAGAATGGTGGAGACCATCCTAAGGATGATAAAAAGAAATAAAACTGGGGACATCCTCAGAATAGTGAAGACCATCCTGAAGATGGCAAAGAAAAATTAAGGACATCAATTCTCATCATTCTCAAAAAACTAATCTATGAAGGGAGATGAAAGGTATCATTTGTCTCATTCCTTTATACTTAATGTTTTGGTCAAAAATTACCTAGTAGAAATAATTTTGTAATCCAAATTAGAAATTGTGAGGTAGAGTGCTAAGAGTGTAAATTTATTGTTAAAACTAGTTATATTATGAAAATGCTTGATCAGGATGCAAAAAGAGATAAATATATGACAGCTATGCTCGGGATGGACAGTTATATCCTCGGGATGGAACTGTTTGTAATGAACGAATTGCGGAATAAAACACAAAGAACAACACTCGATCTATGAGGAAAGCCCTTGATCAGTTGTAGATCGCCGGCATAAAACCTCGGGAGGAGACTAGGCCCCTGCCCTGTTTGTTAATATTAATTTGGTAAAAAAGTACAACTTTGGATGAGTAAGTGGACGAGTGTACTAAGATTACAATGATTGTGAGAGTGTTTCTAAGTGTATGTGTGCAGCTATAGTGTAAGCAATGTGTAAGTCAGTGTCCAATACTCGTCCAATACTCTCATTTATATAGTACATGAGAATAACTAAAGAATCCCGTGAGATCCGCTAAGTAGTTAAGCTTATTCAATGTTGTGTAACAGCTGCTTCAGGTGAATGTTGGAGGTCTTCAACAGAAAATAGTCGTTGGATAACGGTTTCTCCTCAGTTAATCTTTGTTCCAGCTGTTTCCTTATTTGTCGCCGATATTAAATGTATATTGATTACAACTTTGACTCTATCTTCAATCTTGGACCATGAGTTACTCTTCTATCTTTGACTTCTTCAGTTGAGGGTTATAATATAGACGTTGATGACCATATAAATCTATATAATAACTTAGTTGTCCCTGCAATTATACATAAGAAAACTAATTCGTTAGTTCATTCTCAGGATGTGCAAATACTAAAATACTGTTACATCCAGAAGTCAGTTGAGTTCTTCTCTGATGACTGATGGGATGTCTTGTTAGGATGACAACAGCTTTTTCTCGGCGGTAATTATGTGATGACCGTGACAAACATCATCCTCTACTCTCTATATCTAGAGCTTTATCCCTTCCTTTATAATCACATTTGATTTTTAAGAAGGTAATTTCTCTCTTCTTTCTTCCACTTTTCTCTTTACACCTGCAAAAATATTAGTAATATTTCGAAGATGGCAAAAAGATCCACAAGAACTTTAGGGTGTGTGGGAACTTCCAATGACTTCATTCCCCAAAACCTCTTGAGTCATCCTGAACAGGAGATCTGTTCTTTCGACGATAAGGAGATTCGAGCCCTACAGAACTCAAAAATCTTCCCGAGTTCTGCTGAGTTTCGTCCTTATGACCCTCATGCAAGATCAGACTTTGCATCTCCTACTTGGGTCTGTTTCTTATACTTGCCATTCCTTCTAGGCTTGAGGTATCCTTTTCTCAAGTTTATCAAAGATTTCTTTGATATGACTGGATGGCTTATTCCCAAGCCATGCCTGAACTTTAGAAGATTCTGATGGTTTGTAGCAGGCTCGTCGAAGATCATGGCGTCCATCTTCAAGTGGGGGACCTGGCTCATGTTTATAAGTTGAGGACACACGGTTCCCACCGTTATGTTCTTCAAGTTATAGAAAATGATCCACCCTTTCTGTTTAATGTGGTAAAATCAGAGAAAAATTGGAAAACAAAGTTCTTTTTTGTTAAGAGGAGTTCTATTCCTTATGGGGATGAGATTCCTCTTTATTGGTTAAAAAGTGGTAAAATTATTTTTAGTGTTTTTATAAAAAAATTTAGTTACATCCTGAAGATGCTAACATCCTGAAACCTTTTGTTCAACAGGTGTTTCTTTTGCTAAGTTTGCCACCCCTGTGAACGACGCTTTTCTTCGGTGTGGAGTTGTTTATAAGTTACCTGAATCAGTAAGGACCTTTGAAGTTGAAGAAAGTTATACCACCAGCCAAACCACTAAGATGTCTGGTGAGTATGTCATGTTACATCCTGAGGATGTTTATCTTTTTATTTATTTACTAACCCTGTTATTATCTTAGCCTCAGCCAAGAAACCTGCTTCTTTTAACCTGGACGATATTGATAGCATGGCTACCAAAGTGTCCTCCCCCTCTCCTTCAAGCTCCAAGATGGTCACTCCTTCCTCCAACCCTCCTAAAACTAGGGCTGTTGCTGCTACTTCAAAGAAAAGGAAGGGGAGTGCTGCTATTGCCATTGCTCAGGAGATCACCCCTTTTGAGGGTTTGAGCTGTAATGATATTTTGAGCAATATCTCCCAATTCACTCTGCAGGTATGGTCCTATCCTGAAGATAAAACTGTTATGTTACTGAAAAGTTTAAGAATACTTACCTTTCCTTTTTCTTGTCAGGGCCATGAGTATCTATCAAAGTCTCTGGACGTTGTTGCTCAAGAGCTTCATGAAGCCCAGACCAAGCTTGAAGATGTTCAGAAGATTTCTCATCAGAAGGGCAAATTTCTTGAGGCCAAGCTGACAGAGACTGAGGCTGAGCTGAAGAGAGTGAAGGCTGAGCATGCTAAAGCCCTGTTGGATCAGGAGAAGGAGGCAGAGGATCACAGGAATGGGCTCATCAAGTCTGCTACTATTTCTGTCTTTCAGGCTAGGGTGAAGATGGCTCTCCATGCCAAGGATCCGGCTTTTGATCAGAATACCTGGGATGTTGAAGCCTGGAAGGAGAGAATTAAGAGCCTGGGTGGAAAAGAAGTGGTTTATGAGCCTGCTCCTATTGCCCATCCTGAAGATGCGGTTAAGGATCCTGAGGATACAGAGGTAAAGGCAGCAGAGGCCAAGATTGCTGAGGTGGTGAATGACCTTCCAGTGGGCGATGAAGGATGTGTTGACTAGGCTGGAGCCCACTTTTTATTTGATCTTTGTGGCTGTGTTGGTAGTCTTTGAACAATTTCAGACAATTATTAATATGTAATAACTTAGGATGTTATAAGGTTTGGGGTGGAGGGATCTTGGTTTCAAGAGGAAGCCCCAAATCTTTTATTGACTCGGACCGTAGATGTTGACCCTGGTGGATGGGTCCTGGTTTTGGATGAAGCCAGGGGTTGACATCAAATTTTGACTATGAAGCATAATAATATATGGTAACAATCTTTCGACGCTATCATTCCTGTGTTCTTTATTTGCTTTGATATTCTGCAAACATTAGCAAACACTTAGGTTGTAAAGAAATAATCAGAAATAATACCTTTTGTATTTTCTCTGTTGAATAATTCTTCTGATCTTGTCATATTCTTCTTAAGTCCTTCTCATCGTCAGGATGGTCTTCATTATCCTGAGGATGTCCCCAGTTTCTTCTTCATCCTTGGGATGGTCTTGCATCCTGAGGATGTCCCCAGTGGAATATCTTCAAGATAGACTTTAAGTCCATAATCCTTTGTAAGAAGGAATTAAGTCTTAATAATATCCTGTAAAGGAAAACTTTGTTATTATACTGGCGACTTAGGCCTTTGGTTTAACTGGGATCAAAACCCCTTTTGTAATATCTTGGTGATAATACCAATACGTAACATCTTGAGAATAACTAGCGACAAGGCCTTAGGAGTAACTGGCGACAAGGCGCTTAGTAATAACTAGTGACAAGGCCCTAGTGACTAGACCAAATACGGAAGAGACATTGAAAAATGTCTAAACCTTAAGAGCTCCATCGTATATCTCAAAGATAATGAAATTGTCAGCCACTTTTACATGGACTGGTCCCACCATCCCGAAAATATACATGGGCATCGTGCGCACCAGGAGAGGGTTGCTAACCCAATTAGAAAGGTGAAAACCTTTAAACCTTAGGAAGGTGTCAGACACCTTAACGGAGGAGAGGGTGGCCAGCCCCCTAGTCTTCTAAGCATTCCATCTTCAGGATGGTACTGCAAAATTCTCAGGATGGACTATTTATAGACCATGTTTAGTGAAAAATATAATCGATCGAAATAAATTAAGGATAAATACTTACATACGGAGATGGTTTCTCTTCCAGAGAGATCAATCACATGCATCCCTAGGCATGGTAGTATTTTAAGTGAATAACATTCCAAGCTCTTTGTAGAATCTCTCCTTCCATTGTTGACAGCCAATATGCTCTTTTACCAACTTCAGAATCGATCAAGTATGGACCTTCCCACTTGGGAGCTAGCTTACCATCGCTTGGTTTTGTTGTATTTTGGAAGGCTTTTCTTAATACCAAGTCTCCCTCTTGAAATCTTCTTATCCTGATATTCTTGTTGTAAGCTTTAGCATCCTTTGTTGATATGCTGTCATCCTTAATTTAGCAGCATCCCTGAGTTCATCCACAGTTTCCAAATCCTGTAGTAATGCTTCGGAATTGGTAGTTGCATCCTGAAGATGTTTCCTTGCTGTAGGCATGACCATCTCTGTTGGCAGCATTGCTTCTGTTCTAAAGACCAAGGAGAAAGGCGTTTGACTAGTAGCATTCTTGGAAGTAGTCCTATCAGCCCAAAGTACAAATGGAAGTTCTTTTGCCCATTTCCCTTTCTTTTCCTCAAGCTTCTTCTTCAAGTTGTTGATGATGATTTTGTTTGAAGATTCTGCTTGTCCATTAGCTTGAGGATGGACTGGTGTTGAAGTCACCATCTTGATCCCCCAATTCTCATAAAAGTCAGTTGTTCTTTTGCTAATGAATTGAGAGCCATTGTCACAAATAATCTCAGATGGCACTCCAAATCTTGTTAGGATATTTCTTTTGATGAATGAGACCACCTTTGTATCTCTGACTTGCACAAATGCTTCAGCTTCAATCCATTTTGAGAAGTAGTCTGTCATCACTAGCATGAATACCTTTCCTCCATAAGCTTTGGGTAGCTTTCCTACTATGTCCATTCCCCATTTCATGAAGGGCCATGCTGAAATAATAGGATGTAGTGGTTCAGCAGGCTGGTGAAGGATGTTGCTATGTCTTTGGCATGCATCACACTTTTGGGAATATAGCATGGCCTCCTTCTTCATAGCAGGCCAATAGTATCCCGTCCTCAAAGTCTTCGAGTAGAGAGATCTTCCTCTTGTATGATTTACACAATCTCCTTCGTGGATGTCTTTGAGTACCTCGTTTGCTTCATCCTTGTTGAGACATCTCAAATATGGACCTGCAAGAGACTTTCTATACAAAATATTGTCTATAATTGTAAATTTAGATACCTTTATCCTAAAAGCCTTTGGATTTTCTTCATCAGGAATGACATCTTCTTGTAAATATTTCATTATGGGAGTCATCCATGATGAATCGTCTTGTTCCTGAGTGGCTAAAACAGTGATATCCTCAGGATGGTCTGCTTTATCCTCAGGATGTGCCTGGCTATCCTCAGGATGCCACCCTTCAATCGCTGGTTTCAGGATGTGGATGATGGGAAGCTTGGATCCTTCTGGTAGATTAAAGGAGGATCCTAGGTTTGCTAAGGCATCAACTTCAGCATTTTCTTCCCTAGGTACCTGTGTTAGTGAAAATTCTACAAAAGAAGTAGCTAAATTTTTAACAATTTCAAGATAAACGGCTAACTTTTGTCCTTTTACTGCATATGATCCAATGAAATGGTTAGTAATCAACAAAGAATCAACAAAGACTTCATTATTAATAATATGTATATCTCTAGCGAGTTGTAAACCAGTAATGAGAGTGATGTGTGAAATGTGTGATAAATATATATTAAATCCAATTAATTTCAAAACAAGTTTTAAATGGGAAATACCCACTAAACCACACACTACCGGCAAGTGTACCGGTCGAAGGTAGTAAAGTAAATAAGTCCGAGTATCGAACCGTGGACACAGTAATAGCGGCTCTCGTTACTAAACTTTCGTCGAGTCCTAGTCTAATAAATTGAAGTGATGGTGATTTAATTAAACTACTAAAAAATAATAATAAAGTTAAAGTAAATAAAATGCAAATAACTCAAACAAAGCAAACGAACAAGTAAAACTGGACGAGATCAAGTAATGAGAAAATGGCTACCTAGGTAAGAATCAAGGTGACTGACTAATAGGTCTCGGGATTGGATAAATGGGTTTTGGCTACCGGGATCTTAAGATACACTAAACTAGACCAACACTGGAATGCGAATCACTCTCCAACATGTCGCAATACTGAATCTAGGGAAGTGTGTAAACTCACCGGTCTTGGGTTCAGATCACCTCTCGGTCTCTCCAAACTATGCTAAGGTATCCTAAATCTGAATGTCCTCTCGGCCCCCTCAGAAACAATACATCCGGGATGTGTAAGGGATGCAAGGGATAGTTATTCTAACAGGTTTCTAACACAGGATGCTAACAAAACAGGCACGCTAGGGGTGACTCACTCTCGTGCAGACCACGGTCCCGAATACCTACCTAGCTAGACACACTGACACCTAATCTCCTCTCGGTCTCAAAGGTGGTAGAATGCTAAATTACCGAATAATTAATTAAATTGTTTCTAAGGTTTACTACGTCTAGCAACCACAAGATATATCAAAAACACCAAGTCTAAGATACTTACAAAACCCTAGATCAAAAGATACAAAATCAATTAAACTAGAATTAAGCGAAACAAATATTAATATTCAGATATCTAGCACGCATATACAAAAGAAACCTTATTAGAAAACCTTTACCAAAACATTATCCAAAACATAACATAGATCCAACCCGAAAACTATTATTCAATTGTCACCCATCATCAATACCTAGGTAGCACTAAAAGTTTAGCTACTCATAGTCATGGAAATCAATAAAAGCATAGGTTCAAATAAATTATAAAACATAGTATCAAGTTGTTGAAAACACAAAGTAATCATAAACCAAAACTATTGTTTTAGATAAACAAACCCAAGTCTTCACCAATAGTTCCAAGCCCTCGTAGAAAATTGCTCTTGCACAAGATGCTTCTGTCGTTATCTGCTTCTTTCTTGGCGGCTGCTCTGACTTCGATGATATTAATGTGCCCCTCTAAAAGAATATGTGCCGCGCACTTCCGTTGTTCCTTCGTAGGTTTTTTATTTTTCTATGTTTGACTTTTTGGGCTTTTGCCTTACAAAGGCCACGAGGCATATTCCAAATGGACTTTAAGTCCATATTTACTTTATTATTATTATTATTATTATTATTAGTATACTCTAAGTTTGCTCCGGTGTTCTTGGCTCGATCAAAATTGCTCGTTTACGCTTCAACGTCCATGAGCACCTACAAAATATAAACTAAATAAATAAATACTAAAAATGACTCAAAACTAATAAAAATCTAACGAACCGCTAAAATAAATAAAATAGACAAGTACAAGCCTAAAACTAATAAAAACACTAATAAAAAAACTAGAAAATGACTACAAAATACATAGGAAATTAGATGTGTTTTGCAACACATCAAACATCCCCACACTTAAACCTTTTTCGTCCCTGAAAAAGCATAGAATGGAATCATAACCAGGACTTTCGGTTTCCAAACTCTGTTAATACTTTTTATTAATTAGGCAAAACAACATACTAACTGCAACTGTTGGTATTGTGATCCACCTAAACCCAACCACCGACTAATCAAGCCCTTTTCGTGTTTTATAAATTAGGTTCAATTTAGCTCAATCATCTAAGGGTCTCACACTCAAAAGTCATAACTCTATCCTAATCCCGAATCAAGTTTATAAGGTAAAGATTAATATCTACCACTTTATATAAATGCCCTTATGTATTTAGAACCAAATATGATGGAAGATGGATGAAGTGTATGAGCTTAGACACTTTTTTTTTTCATACCTAACCCAGAGGTTGTCTCAATCAGAGTCACCATCCCCAAGAGCGACAACATGAGCTTCGGTATTTTTTGTTTTTGTTTTGTTTTGTTTTTTTTTTTTTTGGTCTAGCTCAATTGATGGACATGTGGATTTTTTTTTTTTTTTTGGGCGCCACTTTTCACCGGATTTATTCTCATAAAAAGGATCAAGTGTGCCATTTGATTCAAAATACTTATAGGCATTTACTTATAGTGGTACCTCTTATACTATCAACGGTTTCAGACTCGGCCAATCATCCTAAGGTGAGAACCCACAAGATTTCATGATTATATAATTTCGTATATTATAACACTATTCGGGAAACTATCACAGTCGGCTGGGCCTACCAACACATCACAGGCAACATGTTCTCTACCTTTATATTCTCTTATATATATATTGAAAAACCGAAAATCCTAATTTTACCTATCATTTTCCATTAAAAGCACACAAAGTCAGGGACCTTTTTTTTTTTTTTTTTCTTTTTTGACTCAACCTACAACTAAGCAAAATAAAGACGAAGTCTCCCATCCCCACACTTAGAAAGGCACAGTGTCCTCAATGTGCTCCAGGATACAACGTAAACTAAAAATAAAAATGCCAAAAAATAAAATAGAAATAAACTAAATATATAACAACAAAGTAAATGGAACAGACTCCCCTGGAATATGTTGTGATAGCTCGCAGAAAGTGTCCCGTCCGTCCATCATCTACAGCCGTATAGCATTTCCTTCGCGGCCATAATCAGAATCCTGCAAAAATAAACTAAAAAGAAAGTGAAAGTAAAATGACTCAATGATAAGTGAGATGCCTGTTTACAAAAATTAATTTTAAGATCGACCCCCACCCGAATGGAGATTGAGTACGGGCGGGGGAGATCCAATAGTGAAAAAGGCCAAGGCAATCCCACAAGACTCGATAAACTAAAAATAAATAAATAAATGAAAATAAAAAAAAATAATAATAAAATTAAAATAAGGAAGAATGAAAATAAAATAAAAGAAAAACATACCTGGCGAATGATGATACAAAACTCTACACTTGGATTCTTACCCGAAGAACCTAACCTCTACAATCACTCGAAATGAGGTCGAGGCGGATAACCTCAACCTCATCCTCCTCCTCATTAGATCTTCCTATGTAGAGCTTCAACCTATGTCCATTCACTTTGAACATCTCTCCATCCTTCCCCTCAATAGTAACTGTGCCATAGGGAAAACTTCCTTTACCACAAACGGTCCTGACCACCGGGACTTCAACTTACCTGGGAACAATCTCAAACGGGAATTGTACAGGAGTACTTGATCCCCACACTTAAAATCCTTGTTCCCCTTCAACTTCCTATCATGCAATGCCTTCGTACGAGCCTTATAGTCATGAGTGTGCTCGTATGCATGATCTCTCAACTCCTCTAACTCGTGCAACTCAAGAAACCGTTTTCTCTTGGCCAAAGACATGTCAAGATTAACGGATCGTAATGCCCAATATGCACGGTGCTCTAACTCTACCGGGAGATGACACGCCTTCCCATAGATCATCCGAAATGGTGTAGAACCAGTCGGTGTCTTATAAGCCGTGCGGAAGGCCCAGAGTGCATCATCTAACTTCTCAGCCCAATCAATCCTACTTGCCCCTACGGTTTTCTCTAAGATCCTCTTGATCCCTCTATTACTCACCTCCACTTGCCCACTTGTTTGTGGGTGATAGGCTGTAGCAAGCCGATGGGTGACCCCATAGCGTTGCAAAGCCTTCTCCATCAATGAATTACAGAAATGGGTGCCTCTATCACTAACTAAGGCTTTTGGAGTACCGAAACGAGCAAACAACTTTCGTAGGAATCCCACTACAACTCTCGCGCTATTAGTGGGGGTAGGAAGTGCCTCCACCCACTTAGAAACGTAGTCTACAGCGACAAGAATGTACCTATTCCCACGAGACATAGGGAATGGTCCCATGAAATCAATACCCCAAAGATCGAAAACCTCACATGGATGCATAATATTCTGGGGCATCTCATCCCGGGACGAGATGTTGCCAACCCTTTGGCACCTATCACAACTCCTCACAAATGTGGCCGCATCCTTAAAGATGGTCGGCCAATAGAAACCCGCGTCAAAAACCTTCCTTGCGGTCAACAAAACTCCATGATGGCCTCCCGTAGGGCCCTCGTGGCAATGCCTCAACACATCTCTCAACTCCCTACCATCAACACACCTACGGACCACTTGGTCCGAGCCTATCCTAAAAAGATAAGGATCATCCCAAAGGTAATGTTTAACGTCCGCAAAGAATTTCTTCTTTTGCTGGTACGTTAAGTCCCCCCTCAGGAATCCATCAGCAAGATAGTTCGCAAAATCGGCGAACCAAGGCAACTCATCCTCCTTAGCTGTCAACACACACAAGAACTCATGGGGAAAGGCATCCCCAATATCTCTCTCCTCACTCGACCTACTCTCCGGGTGCTCTAAACGAGACAAATGATCGGCCGCCACGTTCTCGGCGCCACTCTTCTGCCTCAACTCTATGTCAAACTCAGAAAGCAACAAGACCCACCGAATCAAACGCGGTTTAGCATCTTTCTTACTAAACAAAAACTTCAAAGCCGCGTGATCAGAGTAAACGATGGTCTTGGACAAAACAAGATAGGACCTAAACTTATCAAAAGCATAAACCACCGCCAGGAGCTCTTTCTCAGTGGTAGTGTAGTGCTCCTGTGCATCATTAAGTGTCTTACTAGCATAATAAATCGGGTGGAAATGCTTATTGTGTCTCTGTCCTAAAACGGCCCCAACCGCGAAGTCGCTCGCGTCACACATGAGCTCGAATGGCAAGCTCCAATCAGGGGCTACCAGAATCGGGGCGGTAACTAACCTCTCCTTCAGTGTCTCAAATGCTCTCACACACTCCTCACTAAACTTAAACGGCCTATCCTTCTCTAGGAGCTGAGTCATCGGTCTAGCAATCTTAGAAAAATCCTTAATGAACCTACGATAAAAACCTGCATGACCTAGAAAACTCCTAACAGACTTCACAGAAGTCGGCGGGGGTAAACGCGTAATGGTCTCTACCTTAGCTCTATCGACCTCTATCCCCGCCCGTGAAATCTTATGGCCTAACACTATGCCCTCCTTCACCATGAAGTGGCATTTCTCCCAGTTCAACTTCAACTTCGTCTCCTCACATCTGGCTAACATCCTCTCAAGATTCCCTAAACAGTGATCAAAAGAGCTCCCAAAAACTGAAAAGTCATCCATAAACACCTCCATGGAGCTCTCTATCATATCATGGAAAATAGCCACCATACATCTCTGAAAAGTAGCAGGAGCGTTGCACAGTCCAAAGGGCATGCGACGATACGCAAAAGTCCCATAAGGGCATGTGAACGTGG
Source organism: Ambrosia x helenae (assembly GCA_030844895.1). Taxonomy (NCBI): domain Eukaryota; kingdom Viridiplantae; phylum Streptophyta; class Magnoliopsida; order Asterales; family Asteraceae; genus Ambrosia; species Ambrosia x helenae. Next base: position 56,747 of record JAUTDX010001535.1, read on the forward strand.
TTTTCTCCTGATCCTCTGGTGCAATGGGGATCTGGAAATAACCTGAGAAACCATCAAGAAAGCAATAAAATTGCTGTCCAGACAAACGCTCGAGCATCTGATCAATGAATGGAAGGGGAAAGTGGTCCTTCCTGGTGGACTCATTCAGCCTCCTATAATCTATACACACCCTCCAACCTGTGACGGTACGCATAGGAATCAACTCACACCTCTCATTAGCCACAACTGTCATCCCTCCCTTCTTAGGGACAACCTGGACTGGACTAACCCATGGTGAATCAGAAATGGGGTAAATGAGGCCGGCGTCAAGTAGCTTCAACACCTCCTTCTTCACCACCTCCTGCATGTTCGGGTTCAACCTCCGCTGAGGCTGCACCACGGGCTTAGAGCCATCCTCTAACAGAATCCTATGTGTGCAAAAGGAAGGGTGGATACCCTCAATGTCCACAAGCTTCCAAGCGATGGCATGCTTGTGTTCCTTAAGCACATCTAACAACTTCTTCTTCTCCTCCGCCGTCAAATCTGATGAAATGATGACGGGCAAACGTGACTCCTCATCCAGAAACGCATACTCAATATGATCAGGCAACTCCTTAAGCTCTAAGGACGGTGGGGTCTCTACCGACGGCCTCTCGACGGGCTCATCTCTCTCAATAACTACACTCTCCACAGACTCAATGGGGCTATCACTAGACCTAGGGCTCTGTCCTAGCGGATAAGTCATCATCTCTATCCCTGATCCTCCCAACTCTCATCAACAGAATCTATCTCGGAACTACCCCTACAAAAATCACTCAAACTCTGACCAACATGGGACATAAAAGAGTCTAGGAAGTATAAAGTATCATCCTGAGCACCGGTGTGCTGCATAGACTCCTTCACACCAAAAGTCACGGTGTCAGTCCCTACGCGAAGCGTAAGCTTACCGTCACAGACATCGATCAATGCCTTAGCGGTAGCAAGAAATGGGCGTCCTAGAATCAATGGAACTCTCTCATCCTCCTTCATGTCAAGGATCACAAAATCAACTGGAAATACGAACTTATCCACCTTCACCAAGACATTCTCTACGATTCCCCTAGGAAACTTAACTGACCTATCAGCTAACTGGATGCTCATGCGGGTAGGACCGGATCACCAAGGCCTAGTCTACAGTAAATCGAATAAGGCATCAAATTGATGCTAGCACCAAGGTCAGCCAATGCATGGCTCACAGACGAACTACCAAACAAGCAAGGAATAGTGAAACTACCCGGATCAGTCATCTTCTGGGGCAGTTTGTTCTGAACCACCGCAGAACACTTCTCACTAAGAGTCACTGTAGAAATCTCCTCAAGCTTCTTCTTGTTGGACAGGAGGTCCTTCAAGAATTTAGCATACTTAGGCATATGCTGTAATGCCTCAACAAATGGAAGATTCACCTTGAGTTGCTTAAACAAATCAAGGAAGTGACCATACTCCTTCTCATACTTCTGCTCAATCAACCTAGTGGGATAAGGAATTCTACCAAACTTCCTCTCAACTACCTTCTCCTTAGGAGGCTCCTCTGTCTGTGCTGTACTTGCTGGGCGCAGCCTAGGGTGCACATCGCCAGCAGGAGTCTCCATCTCAATCTCCTCATCAACCAGTTCCTCTACCTCAACTGGTTTTTCAACTTCCTTCCCTCTACCACTCCTAGTAGTCACTGCCTTAGCAGTGGCATTTGGGTTAACCTGGGTACTACTAGGGAATGATCCTACAGGCCTCTCAGTCATCCTACTAGCCATCTCTCCTACTGTCCTCTCTAGACTCTGAATGGTGGAACCCTGATTCCTAAACATTAACTCAAACTCCTGATTCTTTTTCTGCTGCTCCTGATGTCTAGCTTCACCCTGCATAACTAGAGTTTCTAAGAGTTTATTGGTTCTACTCTGACTCTCCTCACTTTTCTTAAGAAACTCACTCATCTCAGACTTAGACTCTCCACTATTCTGCCCATCAACAGGGGCCTGAAACAGACTCTGGCGGGGCTGGAATCCAGGAGGACCCCCGCTCCTCCAGTTTGAGGACTGGCGTGGCTGCCAACCTCGTCCCTGGTTCTGGACAAAACTCAACTCCTCCTCAGATCCTACAGGCAATCAATCGTATCATGCCCACCTCTACACACCTCACACTTAGCAGAAATCTTAACTTGAATGTCCTTCATCATTTTCGCTAAGGACTCTACCTGCGCAGACAAGGCTACGCTAGAATCTACGGAATGAATACCATTGGGGGTAGCAGTAACGCCCCCAGAGCCAGGCTCAGTATAAGTGCTAGAAGCAAGATCCTCTATCATCTCGAGACAAGCAGCAGCGGTTTTAGTTTTCATCATGTTACCGCCTGCTGTGGAGTCAAGGAGTCTCTTGGTCGCATTAGAAACTCCATTATAGAATTTCTCAACGACCCTCCAATCCTCGAGACCATGATTAGGGCACTTATTTAGAAGTCCCTTGAAGCGGTCCCAGGTCTCGTAGAAAGACTCTCCCGGCTGCTCAGTGAAAGCATAGATGAGGTTCCTAAGACGAGTAGTCTTAGCAGGGAGAAGTATTTCTGAAGAAATTTGGTCTGAAGATCAGTCCAAGTGGTAATGGCTCCCTGTGGGAGGGAATCTAACCAAACAGCGGCCTGATCAGTGAGAGAAAATGGGAACAACCGAAGATTAATGGCGTCCTCAGTAACGCCATTCAGCTGGAAAGTGCTACAGACCCTACCAAACCTAGTCAGATGAGCATGCGGATCCTCATCACGCAATCCATGAAACTGAACCGAGTGGGAAATGGTGTTAATCAGAGTGGGTGGGATGGTCCAGTTGTTCGCCTCGACAGTGGGAAGAGTGGATGCTAGAGCGAACGGTGGTGGGCGAATCACTAATGTGATCGTGAACAGTCCTAGTGTCAGCCATAACTACAGAAGAAATGAGATCAGAAAGAGGTACCTGTGGCTGGCGTAAGCGACGGTGGAACTCTCGTTCGGGCTCAGGGAATGGTGTAATATCAGGTAGGCCCGAAGAACGTGTGTGCATACACTAATAAGATAGCAGAAAAGACACACGAATCACACACAAGCTAGAAAAAAAAAAAAAAAAAAAAAAAAAAAAACAAACTACCAAAAGCAGGTGACAAAGTAGGCAAATAAAACTAGCAAGCAAGAAAAAAAAATCTAACACACGAACAAGATAAACAATTAATCCTAAGCACACAAACTAAAAAGCAAGCAAGCAAAACAAAGCAAAACAAAATATATATAACTATTGAAATATTTATATTTTTTTTTTTAGTTTTTTTTAAAGATAAATTTAAGTAAAAAAAATTAACAAGAAATAAAATAAAATAAAAGTAGTAAAAGTGACTAAATCCCCGACTCGGGTCGTCCTCGAAAGCGCAATTGTGTCCCCGGCAACGGCGCCAAAAAACTTGATGTGTGAAATGTGTGATAAATATATATTAAATCCAATTAATTTCAAAACAAGTTTTAAATGGGAAATACCCACTAAACCACACACTACGGCAAGTGTACCGGTCGAAAGGTAGTAAAGTAAATAAGTCCGAGTATCGAACCGTGGACACAGTAATAGCGGCTCTCGTTACTAAACTTTCGTCGAGTCCTAGTCTAATAAATTGAAGTGATGGTGATTTAATTAAACTACTAAAAAATAATAATAAAGTTAAAGTAAATAAAATGCAAATAACTCAAACAAAGCAAACGAACAAGTAAAACTGGACGAGATCAAGTAATGAGAAAATGGCTACCTAGTTAAGAATCAAGGTGACTGACTAATAGGTCTCGGGATTGGATAAATGGGTTTTTGGCTACCGGGATCTTAAGATACACTAAACTAGACCAACACTGGAACGCGAATCACTCTCCAACATGTCGCAATACTGAATCTAGGACGTGTGTAAACTCACCGGTCTTGGGTTCAGATCACCTCTCGGTCTCTCCAAACTATGCTAAGGTATCCTAATCTGAATGTCCTCTCGGCCCCCTCA
>JAUTDX010001536.1:0-2500 GCA_030844895.1 Ambrosia x helenae
ATATGTATGTATGAAAATGATTTTAAACCATATAGTTAAAGAGAGTTTATGATGGTTTTTAGACTATTTGGTGTGCCTCCCTTTCCCCCAACTCCCCAATTGCCACATCAGCGCCACATCATTTCCCCCATTTCCTCCCCAAAGTTTGGAAATGCCTTCCCCCAATTCCCCCATTTCCCCTTCCTTTTTTTATTCTTTTTCCTTTTTTTTAAATTATATATTTTATATTTCATAATTATTTTTTTATAAAAATAAAATAAAAAACGTAAAAATAATATAAAAAAAACCGTTAAAATTAAAAAAAATGGAAAAACATAAAAAACCGAAATTTCATAAATAATAAAAATTACAAACCTAAAGTTCACAAAGTAAAAAAAATATTACAAACTAAAGTTCATAAAAATAACTAAAAACTACTCGTCGTCAATGTGGTCGACATGAAAATTATTCCAAATGTGATCGACCAGATCCGAAACAAGGTTCCCATGAACATTAGTATCGCGTAACGCCCACCTGTTTGATTCTTGTTGTCCGTCGTCAACTGGCTCGAGCACCTCTTCAACCTCATTCGGATCGTAAACGCATATCGCACGACCTTCGTCTTCAATTATCATGTTATGAAGTATCAAACACGCGTACATAATGTATCTCAATCTCCCCGGATGGAATGCACGTGCTGGCCTTTCTATTATGTGCCATTTTGCCTTGATCACACCATACAAGCGTTCGACGTCTTTTCTTGCCGCTTCTTGGCACTTTGCAAACTTTTTCCTTTTCTCGTCTGTAGAATTCTGTATTGTCTTCACAATAGACGACCAATTTGGGTATATGCCGTCACATAAATAATACCCATGCTTGTATTTTACGCCATTGAGCCAAAAAGAATCATCGGGGCCGGTGCCTTGAATCATGGGGTCAAAAATCTGAGATCTTGCAAGAACATTTAAATCGTTACACGAACCTGCAACGCCAAAGAAAGCATGCCAAATCCATAGATCTTGTGAGCAAGCGGTTTCAAGAATAATTGAGGGTTCTCCCACGTCACCCCGAGTAAATTGACCTTTCCATGCGGTGGGGCAATTACGCATGGCCAATGCGTACAATCAAGACTTCCTAGCATGCCAGGAAAGCCGTGTTTCTCTGCATGGTGCGCGTAGATCTTTCGATGTCGCTTTTTCTTGGCGTACGCAAATAAACTTGCTATATAGCTTCACGACATCTTCACAAAACTGGTACAAACATTCCCGACTCATCCTATCAGACATCCTTAAATACTCATCCCATGAATCGCTAGCAGTGCCGTATGCTAATTGACGAATTGCAGACGTGCATTTTTGTAGGGTCGTAAAACCTCGTTTCCCTCTACCATCGTATCTTAGTGTAAAAAATTCATCGTAATTAGCTAAATCATCAGCAATTCGTTCGAACAATCTTCTACTCATTCGGAAACGACGCTTAAAGAGATCGGCAGTGTGTAAACACAGTCTTCAGCAAAATAGTCGGCCACCAAACGTTCATGTGCACCTTTAAAAAATATAAGACATGTTATAATATTTTTTTCAAAGATGTTATAAAAAATATAAAACATATTAAAAAAAATTAAACATTTTAACAAAAAAATAAACATACCCTCACGATCTCTATCAAGCGCCGCACTCCGTGTCAATGGTACCGAAGATGATCCACTCTCGTTTTCTTGTTCCAACTCGGCTAAAATTTTTGCCGTTTCCATCATCGCACCAACGTAAAAGTTTATCACGTTTTGTTCCTCCTCTTCCGACGAACTCATGGTATAAGAAATAGAATTTTTATAAAATTTTGTGGCTAAAAAGTTGTATAAAATGTTGAGTGGTGGTGTAGATTGTAGAGATGTAGTGTGTTTTGTTTTGAATTTGGTTTGGTTTAATATATATATATAAAACTTTGATTTAAAAAAAAAAAAAAGGGTCAAACGGTAACTCCAACGGTCAAAAAAATGGACCAATCAGAGAAGCCGGTGACAACGGCGTTTTTCCCCTGCTGGCCCCGAAAAAAACCCGGGGGGGGGGGGGGGGGGGCGGTGTTCCCCGTCTCCCCGCATGCCAAATCACACCACCCGGATGCTTCCCCGATCCCACACCATTTAGTCTTATGTGTTTAACTCAAACCCTATATTTGGAGGCTAAAAAATTAATTTAATGTTCTACATTTGATATGTCATTGGATTATCTATACAACAAGCTAGTAAATTCAACCATGTCATTCTTTTAGTGATCCATAATTGTAAATTATTTAGATTATTAGAAATCCACTCCTCTAAATGTAAATTATATATACAATACAATACAAATAAATAATATGTTTGATTGTGATTGTGATTATCACTTAAAATTGAATAATGGTAACAGTGTCATGCACTACTATAGTCTATTGACGCTCCAACATGTCAAATAATTAAAATTTATACAAATAAATACGTGTAAATTTTGATACATTTTGTCGGATAGTAGTAGCATAACTA
>JAUTDX010001536.1:7500-63973 GCA_030844895.1 Ambrosia x helenae
GGAGGATTCCCTACGGGTGCACCGGTGATCTTTGTATCATACGCCTTTAGAATTATGTTCACCTTTGTTAAGGACTTCATTCAGCTCGGGAGGTAAAGGGTTGCGTTATTAAATTGTCGCCCATTCATTCAACTTTATATTTAACTGATCATTAAATATTAAAGTGCCACTTAAAAGATGAACAAATAAATTATTCTTTATCTAGTTCTCGTTAGTACAACGCCGTTAACCAATGGGGATACGAGTCGCCTGAGTCAACTGTAAGAGAGATCCCTCGGTCTTCATGATTGTTAACCTTCTTAGGGGATACGCTGTTGGTCCACTCGGGAATGACCCTAAGGAGAGATCCTTCGGTACGAAACGCGAGAGCTAAGGCGAGGTGTACGGTGTTCCAGTTCGGAAGTGCAGCCTCCGATTTAAGAAGAAGATAAGTTCGAAGACTAGAGACTTGACCGCGGTTTGAGGGGCCCACTATATGCGAGGACATGACGGAGTACTCTCGTGTGGGCCCACACTTGAGGGTTGTGCATTCTACTTTGTAGTAGCCCCGCTTCTCTATGAAGGAGTCAACACTTCAAGATCCCTCTCGTCTTCCTCACAATTAATTAACTTAAATTATTAATTTTGATAATAAACTTAACTGCTTGTACGAAGGACCCCGAGATGTGCATATTATACTACTCTACTTTTTTATCTTTAATTTTACAAAACCAAAACCTTTTTCAAAAACTATTTTTATTAAAGACCCCCCCCCCCCCCGGTTTTATTTTTCTTTTTAAAACCCCGATCAGTTAATGGATGAAAAGTTGAGTAGGGGAAAGTGTGAACTCTGGAATACGATACTCAATACTTACCCTAGAGACTATACTATGCACGCCAGGTTCTCTGTCTGTGTGTTGGTTTTAGTTTCTAAAGTAATTATTGTTTACTTTATAAATTTAAAACTTGGTAAAAACCGGTTTAGTAAAAATCAGTCGTTTACCCCAAAACCAAAGTTTCGGATTTAAAACATCAAGTTTTGGCACCGGACAAATGACATCTTTTTAATTTGCTAAAACCATGCACATCAAGTTTTTGGCGCCGTTTTCGGGGAACACAATGGTTTCCAAAGAAAGACCCAAGTCACTTAACTGATCGGCTTATTTTTCTTTTTCATTTTTATTTTCACTTTATTTTTCTTTTTGTTTTTGGTTTTCTTTATTTTTCTTTTTCATTTTATTTTTGCTTTATTTTCGATGATTGATGTTGTTTTGGTTTTTCTTTGCAGGTTTGCTTCCGGATTGGCCACCTTGGAGAATTCCCGTGAGGACAGCTAAGATCGCCAATGTCATCAACTTTCATTTTGGAGGGTTTTTATTTCTTCTTTATCTCAAAACTGGTTTATTAAAAATCAGTCGTTTACCTCAAAACCAAAGTTTCGGATTTAAAACATCAAGTTTTTGGCACCAGGGAAATGACATCTTTTTAATTTGCTAAAACCACGCACATCACCAGGTTAATATGATAATACACGAACATGTTTTCCAAATCCAATACTCCACCCCACAACCTATATTTAAAAAAAAATCATTAACATCTCTTAATGGGTACTAAACAGGTAAGCAAGTATTTAACATGTTTAGACACGAAAATTAACAGGTATATTTCGTGTCTACCTGTTTAGGACACGAAACCTGTTAAGTTCATACATGTACCTGTTAATCGTATAGGTTCATGTCGGGTATTCGTATTCGTGTCTAAAATTGTCAGCCCTAAATAAATATGAGAGTATTCCTTAAATAAATCACGTGCTTCAAACAAAATACAAACAAATTGAAAACCAAAGTCGCATCAAATTCTATAATTTGTAAAAATGCTTTCAGATATAAACGATAGTTTACTCTTTCCTTTAAAGATATCGAAAATCAATTGATTGTTGGGGATTTTGGGCCAACAAACGCTTGGATAAATTGAGAGTCGTGTTTGTCACCTTGAGATTGAAACTATTTGATGGTTCACTCGAATATTTCAACCAGATAAAACTCAGACTCAAATTGCAAGAACGAGTATGAAATCTTGGAATGATTTTCGAACTAGTGTTTGAACAAAGAGAGTTGAACTTTGAGACGACAGCCAAACACTGCCTCCATGCAGGGCCGGCTCAAGGTATGTGGAGCCCTAAAGCTGAATGAAAATTTGGGGCCCTTTTCGGAAGAGAACCCACAAACAGATTATGAAACTATCAAACAAATTACAATCAAACTGCAAGAAGAATAGTTCTTTGCAACATGGGTTCGGAACCGAATAAGGTATACCTGCAAAAGATAATTAAATTAAGATGAACCCATACGCGGTCCTCTACCTAACAAGACAAATAAATGGGGCCCTTTGGAATTGTGGGGCAAAAGCAGTTGCCTCATTTGGCTTGACCTTAAGCCGGGCCTACCTCCATGCAGCTATTATTTAAAAAACAAAACACCTCCAAAACTAAGTCAATTTTCCACCTCAAAAATATGTTCAAATATCTGGAAACTCAAATTTTTAAATGCTTTTTTATTGTAGTATTTTAATAAAATAAAAATTTTCCATGATGACCCAAGCCAGGGGCTCTGTCCGTTGGACCCGACTCTATTAGAGCATTCACATCAGATTCTTTATCACTATCCACCGAATTACACTAAAAATCACTATATTTTCTTTATTCTTTTTTACTAAAATTATATTTTTTATACTTTTATCATTACCTTGTTGGAATAAATATATGTAACGTTTGTATATTTATCGATAGCCATTATAATCATTTATATAATGATGATCAATTATTAATATTATCCTAAGCCCAATAACAGATATGTCTTTGATGGGCGGACTATCATTAGATGGGCCTTATTAGGGTGTCCCCTGGGTATGTATAAATAGAGAGGTTATTATGAGATTAGGGTTGACTCACAATCATAACAACATAACACCATTAGCCATCCCCTATCTCTCTCTCTCTCTTAATGTGTTCATAACTCAAGAACACATAAACCATCAGAACTGCATACCCTAAAGGGAACCCGATCAAGATGATGGTGTCTTCCATTACTGAGGTTCCTGAACGGTTAAGCATATCAGGTACACATGATCTAATCTTATGTTTATACCTTATGATCTTATTAATATAATCAACATGTGGTATCAGAGCAATGTTGATTATATTAATTCATTCACGGTGCACGATATTATTCTTTGGTAAACGTTAGTCGTGCATCATTCGTAAATCAACATCAGAATATGATACAAATTAATTTTACTGTTTTGTCAAGATCCCGCTGCGACAAAAAAAATAGATAATTTGAATCATAGTTGGTTTCATAAAAATCTATCTATATATATATTGCAAAGGGAGAAATCCTACATGTCATTTATTTAGGCATTCTCTTCTTTGAGAGATGCCATGTAGGATCATATGTGGCACCTACTACACCAATTAAAAAAAACAAATAATATATTAAAACATAATCTACTAAATTTAAATATTAAACATTTATTATTTTCTCTCTCATGTTTCCTCCCATAACTTTTAAACGTTAATATCTTTTATATACGAGATTTTTTGAAGAAAAAAATTACACCAAATTAACGAGCGTTTTATTATCTTTACAACGAGTATCATATTGCTATATAAAAAACGGAGAAAACAACGACTATTTTTTGTAACCCGACAGGTATTGTGTCGGGTTTGGGATTAGTTTAAGAAAAATTGTGGTTTGGGTCGGGTCTGGGATTAGGTGATACCCGACCCCATTACCCGAAACCACATACCCAAATACCCGAACTATATACCCGATCATATACCCATGAATTTTTTAACGCATCACATAACCCTTAGACTAATGCAGTCGATATTGCAATATACGTGCACCATCATAAACTAAAAACTTTATAGTATGTAACTAAAATATATGTATGGTTATTATAATACTATTTCAAATATATGTATGGTTATTATAATACTATTTCAATAAATAACTTTTTTTTTCTTATTTCATGTTAGTTCTTTTTAGAATGACCGATTACAGTTTTCCTGCATGTAACTGTAAAGCGCATCAGTCTATTACATATGTAAAATTGATATGTTATATTAGATATTTCAGCCCGGGACGCTCCCGGGATAAAAACTAGTAATGTAATAATGATATTTGTTCTCGATGCCGTAATTAAGTAAATTAATATTTTGATATCAGTGGCGGCGTTGAATGAATGAATACCTAAATTTTATTCTGATCATGATAATGTATATATTATTTTGAAGATTTTGAGATAATGGATGTACACAATTTTGACATCACGTTTTTTTTTTGTCAAAGGAATGTGCATATATATCTTTTAATTCTCAACCCAAATTTATATTATGTTTTTTGAATTTGGGTTAAACTAGTAGAAATCCCCCGCGTTGCGGGGCGGGGGGCGTAAAACCGTGCTACCAGCGTTGTAGGAGGGGGCGTAAAACCGTGTTACCAGCGTTGTAGGATGTGAGCGGAAAACCGTGCTAAGTAGCAACGGAAAAGCGAGGAAAAACAGGACAATCGTAAAAGCAAAAAAAACAAACTATTAATACAAAGTGAGTCACATAACGTGAAAACGTAGCAGGCAAATGAGTCGTAAAACCATGTTATGTATTAACCAAACAAAGAACAAACACGTGTAAAGTCGGAAAAAAAGTGCGTTAAATAACAAAACACTAAATTACAAGGAGTATAAATAGAAAAAGAAATGCTAAAGGACGAAATAGGCTAAAGGACGAAATACTTAGTGGCCAAAATGGAAAAGAAGAAAGTAAACTATTGCATAAGATGACGAAATAGGCTAGAGGACGAAATACTTAGTGGTCAAAATGGAAAAGAAGAAAGTTTACTATTGCGAAGGATGTTGTGAATTAGTATATATAATAATTTATGTTAAGTTTTTTTCTCGGTTGATGTTCTTGAAGAACATCATAAGAAAACCGAAAATTATTATGATTTTGGTTTAAAATTGGATTGAAATTCTGTTTCCGATAGTTTAGGACATAACTTTATCTCCAAGGAAATTTCGAAATCAATTATGATTAAGTCAAAGATTTTGAAATCTTATGATATCTTTGGAGATAGTCATCATTTAAAATTGGAAATAGATATTATGTAAATCCCTAAAATTTCGAACCAATTTATTATTTTGATTATCTGTTTTCGATATTAATGATGTTTTCGGTTTATGATATTAATGAATTAAGTTCTCGGATCTATCAGTTTTAAAATAATAGTTTACGGATGAAGTTTTTCGGTCTATTAGGTTATCGAATTTTGCAGTTTTCGATTAGGTTCCCGATAAAGGAGTTCTCGGTTATGGTTCTTTTATTTTTTTTTGAAACCGTAATTATATCCGAGAACTCATTATATTTTTTCTGAGAACTATCATTTTTCGAGAACAAGCATATCAGAATCGAGAACCACTAAGGAAAAAAAACCGAGAACTACTAATGCCATCCGAGAACTAGAAAAGCATTCGAGAACATAAGTATTTTTTCCGAAAACTCTTAAGATTAATTCGAGAACTCGTTACTTATTTGAGAACTCATTAGTCATTTGAGAACCTATTACTTATTCGAGAACTCGTTACTTTTCCGAGAACTCATTATGACATTTTGAGAACTCATTAAGTTTTCGAGTACTCATGACTTATTCGAGATCTCATAAGTCTTCCAGGAACTCATCATTTTCGAGAACTCATTAAGTCTTCGAGAACTCATAATTTCGAGAACCCCTTATGTTATTCGAGATCTCATAAGTCTTCCGGGAACTCATTATTTTTCTGAGAACCCTTTATGCCATTCGGGAACTCATAAGATTACTGAGAACCCATTATTTTTCGGGATCTCTAATAAAATTTACAGTTTTGATAAAACCTAATGTATCAAGTTTATTCAAAACATTATAAAACCTTGCTTAACTTGCAATAACATTTTGAGGTGTCACTTCTGCCCAAAGGTGATGTGTCACATTAGTTCGTTATAAAGATCTCGTTAAGCATTGTAGCTCGTTCATATAAGTGCCATAAGGTTTCACTTCTGCCCAAAGGTGATGTGTAACAGATTATGTTGGTTAACTGAGCGTATTGCAATAGAACTTTGAGTGTCTCACTTCTGCCCAAAGGTGATGTGTTACATTCACTGTTAGCAAGTTAATACTTAAATAAATAGCGTATAGCCAAAGCTAGAGCATGTTATTTAAGTAGCTTATGTTGGTGTTATGATATTTTCACGTCTTCATTACAAAATTGATCCTCACAATTAATGATCCTTCATTAATATAATGATCATAATCTAAGTCTGCCTTACATCAATACCCGTAACTCGAAACTAATCTCACTTTCTTCTATAAATTACTATCTCAACTAAGTAATCCACTCTAATTATCAAAACTAAGAAGAGTTTGCTTAAATTTTGTTCTTATTAAGTTACCTCTTAAGACCTGACATTCCTACGCTCTGTCTGATAAAGTATAACAGAATAACATATGAGCATAAGAAGTGGAATAAAATGTCTCTTATGGTAATTAAGAACTCCTTTTACTGATTCCTATCAGGTGAGCTATTAAAGATTCTGAAATTCCTAAGACTAATGTATTATCTATGGAATGTAAGAATATAACAAATTCCTAAGAAGCATGAAATAAATAAATCTAACGTTATGGTTAAATGAGATTTGTGAATACATCTTAATATTGAATAACATGACCCATAAAGCTAAGGGGTTATAGATGGAAATCAATAAAATTTCTAGTGCATTATGACTTTCCACCAGTACGATTAGATGCATTATGAATCAAATATAGCACTCAGAAATATCAAAGTAAAATGAGTGTGTTGATAGCGAATTACGTACAGGAAAAGGAACGCATTAAACTAGAAAAGTTGATGTTATTCACCTTACTACCATTAAACCTAAAAGAGGAAGAATAATTACCATAGAGAGGATAATTCTAAGGTCTGGAAACAAAATACAAGTACTACCTTCAGCCATAAGTTTCTCCAAAGGGAAAGTCTTACTAAGCAAAATTGTGCCATTAAGAATAGGCACAAGCAATGAGATTACCCATAAGTAAAGAGAACAGCTGGCTAAGATATGTAGTGCCTAATTAAGGATATTTAACTCCACAAATGCTAATGAATTCCAATTAACACATGATGGTTGAGTCTAGTTTTATATGTTTCCTTACCAGAATTCAACATATACTTAAGATGAGAGTTAGTGGCAAAATTAAAGGTCTATTAACCATTAATAACTGATCTTAGTGTTGAAGCTTTATGATACCTTACAATATTCTTGAGATTACTCAGAATTTAGTATCAATACTAAAAGCTACAATTTTAACAGTTACAAGGTTTTAATGACCAACCCAAAGCCACTAGTAAGTTAAACTCTCATATTGTTTGTTGTCATTATCTGAATAGAAACCTTATGAAATAAAACTAGATGATCCAATAATGTTTTTCACAACTTTGTTATCATGAAAATGAGAATTTAACAAAGGAAAATGAGACCCATGCAATTCATCCACTAAGACCAAAATTTCATGAGAAATCATGACTAGGTCACTAAAGGGTGCTTGGCTATCAAATCTCATTCTCAGTGATTTTAAAGCATGTGTAAACGCCCTAAACACTAAATGGCGAAAGGAATAAATGGGTTTCCATCATAAGTCATAACTAATTGACATCAGTGGAGCTTAGATAAATATCTAATTGTATCTATTCCGTCTCCCACAGACCAAAAGTATTAAAGATATCAATTCATATATACTTAATAAGATTCCCTCTAAGTATGTTCTTAAAATTTCTTATGAAATTTGGACGATAAGGGAAATCAAGTATAAAATATATGAAATATTCTCGTTCACACGCATCGTCAAAACTTATTATGTGGAGGTACTATGAGACCTACAAGATTAGTGGGAGCATAAGATGTCCTACTTACGACTTGCAAAAGTTACAGAGGTGGGGGGAACGACAATTTGCTCTATCCTCAAATTACACCTCTTTCACTGGACAACGCTTTATCACCACTTGTCTCCTTAGCATTTAACGTACTCCTAACAAAGTTTTATGGATGCCTAAATATGGGCGAACTTAGATTTCTTACTAAAGTAATCCTCATCAAGAGAAACGACAATAAAAAATCATTAGGTTGTTTTCTCTATTAAAATCTATGGATCTTCCAAATGTTAGATCATAAGCATGCTGAATTCATTAAGATTTCTAAGGTAAGTGGGAGCAGTAAAGTCCTTCTTATGACTTTTCGGAAGTACAAGATGCGGGGGAGAGACTCATTAAAATTCGAGACTCGTTAAGTTTAACTCCGAATTTAACTTCGCTTATTCCTCTTGTACACCTTACTGCACCAACTATTACACACTTATCAACTAATATTGCTCCTTATATACCTGAAAATAAAAACACCTAACTAAAATTAAGTTTGTATCATAATAAACCCAATGTTCAACTCAGGAGGTCATCTGGTTCTAAAAGCCCATTAAAATTGATGATTATGTAACCTGCCTGACTAACACAAAATGGATGTACGGAAAGTTTACGGATCCTACCTTTTCTAATTAAATCATTAGTATCAATCAATCTTCTAAATGGAATAAAGCTATTATTAGCATAACTCATTCCATAATTTAGAATAACGTTTAGGATTTGGTTGAATAACCTAAAGGTATTCATAATTAAACCAGATCCGAATGGGAACGTTGTAAGATAAGATTGATTGTAAAAGATTATACTCAAGAGGGATTAGATTATCAAAGAAACTTCTTATTTATGTTTCAAGAGATTTCTTTGAGGATCATTACCGTCCTAGTAGCTCATAATAACTAAGAGCCACATTAGATGGACATTAAGATAACTTTCCATAACGATGACCTACATGTTCATTAAGCAACCTGAAAGTTCTAAAGGTTAAGAACACTTAGTCTGTAAGTCAATAAGATCCATGTATGGGTTGATGCAAACATAAAATGTGTTGGAATCATAATGAAATTATCTTCATCAAGAACTAAGTGGATTAAAGAACCTACCTCGAGATGAGTGGGAGCAACTAATGAAAACTTGTCCTTACATAGATGACGTTTCTCTTGACAAGTATATGTTACCTCAGTTAAAGCATTGTTCATGCATAATTTTGACATGATGAACATCGGGGATTCCTCTTACGTAATAGGAATCAAAATATACCGAGATAGACCCAACGGGATATTAGTTTCATCCCATAAGTCTTACTCTAAACGGGTCCTTAAGTATGTAACATACAACATTGCTCTCTTTTAGAGGATAATGGGATAAATGAGATTATTACCTTATGCTTCACTAATTAGAAGACTGATGTAAAGTTAAGTCTATGCTTGTTTATGATATTGTTCGTATTGCTTAACACTAGACTTGTCTAGATTGATGAAAGCATCTAATGGAACATTACAATATCTTTAAGAAACAAGAGACTATAATCTAAAGAAGAAGTGAGAACCTAAAGTGATTGACTACTCTTACTCTAACTTTGTTATATTCAAAGGAAATCAAGTGTCAATTTCGAGGTATATCATAACGTTAGCAGACATAACTATCTTATGGAGGAGTCATAAGGAACTGTAACAACAACCTAAGTTATCATGACATAATGTGTTGCTGATCACAACAGAATGGTCATTAAATGTTGTTGGTAAATTTATCAGTTGACTCATTACTTATTAACTCCATATAAATACTAAGTTGAAGACTTACTGTGATAAAGTCAGCTGCCCTAGTTTCTCGAACAGTAACAGTTTGAGAGGAGCTGCATTAGAGTTCGATACGAAATTATTGTTCGCTTACGATCAAGAACAAATAGAGGAAATCGGAATTTTGTATCGAATGCATTCATGATATGCTTATGTATCCAATAACTAAAGGTCTATCACCCATAAGTCTCACTAAGGGCCAACTAAGAGAAAAGGGTTTTACTAATAACCATGTACAACTGCATATCGTACTATGAATGACTTATGACTAATGACTAATGATTAATTTTCCTCATTATGATTTGTTTGTCTATTAGTATGCTAAGCTAGCATAATGGCATAAAGACAATAATATAACAAATCAACTAAGGGCATAACGTTAATTGATCCTAATGTTAAGTTTTAAATTTGAGTGTAGTATGATTAATGGGGGTCCTAAGTCGAATAAAGACTTAACGGCTGTATTTCTCTGCTACATTTTGGGTTTAGAACTAAAATGAGTATTAATCTCTGCAGACTTACGTAATACTCATAATAAATGATTACTCGGCTAAGTGGGAGAATGTTGGAATAAATATATGTAACGTTTGTATATTTATCGATAGCCATTATAATCATTTATATAATGATGATCAATTATTAATATTATCCTAAGCCCTATAATAGATATGTCTTTGATGGGCGGACTATCATTAGATGGGCCTTATTAGGGTGTCCCCTGGGTATGTATAAATAGAGAGGTTATTATGAGATTAGGGTTGACTCACAATCATAACAACATAACACCATTAGCCATCCCCTATCTCTCTCTCTCTCTCTCTCTTAATGTGTTCATAACTCAAGAACACATAAACCATCAGAACTGCATACCCTAAAGGGAACCCGATCAAGATGATGGTGTCTTCCATTACTGAGGTTCCTGAACGGTTAAGCATATCAGGTACACATGATCTAATCTTATGTTTATACCTTATGATCTTATTAATATAATCAACATACCTTTTGTCTCTCCTCCATTCATAATTACTTTAAAAAAATATTAAAAAATAAATAGGGGTGAATGGTGTCACCCCATATATATATATATATATATATATATATAGATGAAAAATAATTTTTTCTCTCTCTTACACTTATAATCACCTAAAACCACTTTTTAAAATATGTAGAAGTTACTTACAAAATATGTAGAACCTGCCAGGAATGTTTTTAAAACCTCCATTTTAGGACTTTCAAATACTTAGAATTGTAATAAACTCAAACAAGTATGCAATGATAGAGCTTCTAACTCGTTTGACATGTATTAGAATTTACTTTTAACCAAACAAATGAATACACGTTACACTAAAATATATAACATTGATTAAATGGAAAAGCTCACAATTGAACTCATAAGCTTTATAGGGATCCCAAAAGGGTATCTATTGCTATTTCGTAAACTCTTAAACATAAAAGATTTGAGAATTAATTTCCACATCTATATATATAATAAAAGAAAGCAATTTTAATGACATGGCATTGAAGGAGACATTCTCCCCCTTGAATGTGCCATGTGTCATCCCATGTGGCATGTGACATTAGATAATTTAAAAAATAAATAAAACACTCATCCCTTCTAAAAGATCCCATCCCAAACCCTAAACCCCCCTCTCGATCTCTCTCTCCTGCAACACAAACCCTTCTTTGCCTATGTGTACCACCACCACCACCGTACATTACTCTCTAGATTAATAATGTCTCTTTCCAAGCGAGTATCCTTACCTATACAACCACCATCACAACCTAACCAAAACCTCAAATACGTGTCATCATCTACCTCAACAAACTCTCTGATCGCGACACACGGTAACAACAATTCTCGCCCGTGGCTCATCGACAAAGCAATCTTTTAAGTTTATTACTGCACTGATTGTTTACTTGAAGTCAACTTTCTAAGTTTTCGACAATCAACTATAGATAAATCTATGTTTGATCTATGTACATATAATTGATTTGTAGTTACGCCTATTTGAAAATCATTGTCTCCAAATTTTGACTTTAATTGTTGAAAGGGTGTATAAGGTTCATTAAATTACTATTTGAATTTTCTTATATATATTCTCAGGTGGTGTTGAAATCTGAAGTGGATAGAAGAGGGGACACGTCATGTAGGTAATGTTTTCCTCCTTTTCTGGACCAAGTCAGCTTCCCATGTTTTCCTCTTTTTCTGGACCAACTCAGCTTCCATTCTCAATACGTGTGTGTTAGCTTTGACCCACTTAGTTATTAACGGGTTGATTTGGGCTGTTTGATTCTATTTATTTATCTCGAAAGCGGTCAAATAAAACATCTTTACTAAGGAAACATGCGGATATCTTAATTCAATATGTTCGAATATTTAGACGATGATAGTTTTGTATGCGGTATGCAGAAGAGGAAGAACACTAAAGAAGCTGCATGTCGTGAAGCTTTAGAGGAAGCAGGAGTAAGAGGAATTCTTAAAGTAGGTTGTTTATGTTGTTATTTATTAATGGTTGTTGATATGAGATTAAGTGGTTGTCAATTGTGGGGTAGGTCACATGGAATTATTCATCTTGTGAACTTACTCTGGGTGGAAATAAATGTTTTGTAGAGGCTAGGAACTAATTGGAGTAGATACTTGAGAGTAGGGAGATTGGATGTCTTGATTGTTAGTGATGGGTTTTGTAGCAAGTACATACGCCGATGTTAGTTAATTCGAAACGTAAGGTTGTTGCTAAGGGGTTAATGGGTTATAATGTACCCCACTACTCCCTATGTTGTCAAAACGTGTAGGCATGCTCAAGGTGCATTGGCGTGGACTCGAGCCTAGGCATTTAAAAAGCGAAGACTTTTTTAAGTCATAGTGCCATACTATGCAATTTTAAGGGGTCAAGTTTTTTGGTTCTCCACTCCTTAGAAGTTTTATCCACTTCAATTTTTGGAATTAATGAAAATATTCATGTCTTGCAGGTGTATTTTGGTATGCTTGATGCTTTAATGGCTTCTGTTTAACAGATTTTATACGCGTGTTCTTTTACTCACTCTTGCTTTAAATCATTCAGAATATATTATGCAACAACTGTGATAAAAAAAAGGAAGTGCTCCTTTTCACTGAAGTTTATTATTGTTTTCTTTTAACATACGAGCTTGCTTCACTGTGAGAAAGATTAAGTGTCTTGGTAAGTTTATCTTATTTTATACCAATTCCCTTTAATTATGCTTGGCACGTTCTCTTTTGTTTTCACCCATCTAACCTGTTTGAGGCAAACACAACCCATAATATGTAAATGGATTCAAATTGAGATTTGAGAGTGGTATCAATGTGCATGTGTTGAAAAGCTGTTGATTGAAGATTTTATTACAACATATACATTTTTCAATGCTAAAAAACATCAAGTCTTGAAAAATATTTAGGGGAATATGTGTAGATAACTTTGAATATGTTGACTTTAATTCCGATGTGGTGCTTGAAAACCAGTTAACCTAAAAGCTAACCCAGATGAAAACTTTTTGAAACAATAACCTTGACGTGGCAAATTCAGTTTGTTACCTAAAACAAATTTCCAACCAAAGTTCACCACCTTTAGTCCTTTTTAATGAAAGTGGCACTGAATTTAAGCATAAATTTGATCCTTCAATGAGGTGACATAATATTCTCTGTATTTTATGATCAAGTGTTTAGTTAATACAGATAAAATGTTTGTTCTGGTTTAATTCCATAGGTTCTAAAGCTGATTAAAAAAACTTAACATCGTTGATTTCTTTTTATGAAAATGGTTTTGCTGTAGGACTTAATCTCATTTTTTTGTAAATTGTAATGATACAACCTTGTAATTTATTAGGTGCACTGGCTGGATAGAGATAGCAGTGACATTTTGGTCTTGGGGATAACACTTAGTGCTACCGTTTTGCATTCTGTTTTCCATGAGAAAAGTGTTGGTGCTTCCAATATTGTGAGTAAATGTTCGTTTTTTTTAATTCTTTGACTTAATGGTTAACAGTTTTCTATAATTTGTTGAGATGCTCCTAATTTTTGTCAGTTGATTTTTTAATCATATTTGGTACAATAAAGATATAAAAAAGTTTCATAAATTTAGACAATATGTGTTTCAGATCAACCCCACCCGATCATCCCTCTTGACCTCCAGAGGTAATTAAATTGTCACATCCTACGCTTCTTCTACTTGAATTTGTGCATATATAATTTAAGCTTTTTCAACCCACATTTTATCACGTCATATTCGATTTGTCAAACCCGGGACGCTCCCGAGGTATAAACTAGTAATATCATTAATCAAATTTGTCCATATCGTAGATGATGCCCCTTTAATAGGAAGTTAAAACCTAGCTAACAAATAATTCATGAACATAAAAACACTAAAACACCTAATGTTGTCTTTAACACCGACCACGTGAATTTCGCTAAATTCTAACACTAAAATCATGTCCAAAAAATAACAAAGCTCCTCCTATTTGCACTGGAAGGAAACTTATTTGCACATCCCTATACGGCTCGTATAGGCTTCTACTGGTCGTAGAGGTCTCTAGTAGCCGTATATGTTTCCAAATGTTTGGCAATCATTGGTTTGGGTACATATGGCCCGTATAGGCCTCTACTGGCCGTATAAATTTGCTTTTTCAGAGAGCATTTATTGCACTGACGCTCAATACCATCAGTAGAGACCTCTACAAGCCATAAAGAGGTGCGCAATATTCCTAAAAACAAACCAGTAGAGACATCTACAACTTTAGAACGGTGAGCTATATAAATGATAACATCATCTATCCCCTTTTATGACGTCATCATTTATACACTTTTGACATCATCCTATATTCATATCCTAAAAGACTACAATAAAAGGTACTTATGCGAAAGAATTATCTACTGTAGTATTAAATTACTCATTATCACAATAAGTATTCTTTTGTATTCTTTTAACCACATGTATTATTACTTTTTGTTTAATGACCTATTAATTGAAAATTATATACTATTGTAAATACGTTTTTCATATAGTTGATCGAGTTATAGTTTCTCTCATGTTCTAACTTATATAGCTCACATGAATTGTGTGTAAGACTGAAAAAGTGGCCTCATATTATAACTATAACTAGTATATATTACGTAACTATTGGTTACACAGTGAGGTGTGGAGGTTTTACTTCATAGGTCGGGGGTTTGACTCTGGCTTGTGGTGGTTTCCTCCACGGGTTGCGGACTGGGGGTCGAGACACGTGGAAGGGCGAGTCGGTCTGGCAACCACTCTTTCAAGGCTTAAATGCCCACCGCGGAGGCTTGAACCCGGGCCGAGGTTTCACCCGAGTGGCGAGTTAACCACTGGGACGCCGTCCAAAAAAAAGTATATATTACAGAACCAAATCAGACTGAACATTCAAACCTAAATCACCTACACCATCGTTTCTATAATAGTATAAGTACTCTCAAACTGTTTTTGTTTAAGTCGATCGGTTTTTAAGTCAACTAGGACACCGAGTCTATGATCGGTTAATAATTTTCGGTTCAAAATTAATATAATTTAGTGATTCATTTACTATTTCAGACTGTATATTTTATTTATTACTAACTTTAATATTGAAGTATAGCACATGATTCAAGAGTAGATTTTTTTTTTTTTTTGTTAGCATTAAAAATTCTCATAAAAGATAGAGTAGCTTCACTAAAGGGTGTTTACGGCTCGGTTTAAAAGTGTAAAACCGCTAAACTGGTCATCGGTTTTGTTTTATTATCGGTCGGTCGGTTTCAATATCTTCAAATCATATTCATTGGAGGACCCACCCCAACCGAAGGGGGCAGGCGCCCACCTTAATTTTTTTAGTATTATGTGTGTGTTAATCCCGTCTGCACCCCGTAAAAATTTTCAATCGCACCCTTAGACTTTAGAAACCGACCCCCAAGTAAAATAAAATTATGATTTTTTGTTTAGAGTTCGCCGATTTTAATATTTAGTAGCTCAATTTTAAGAGTTGATCTTGATTCTTGAGTTGGCCACTTAGCCCATAATTTTAATTGTCCAAGTCCAACCACAACAACCGCTTCCAGTAAATCTCATCCATGGCAAAGCTATTGGTAGGGTCTAGGGGAGAGTGAGATGTATGCAAAACCTTACTCCTTGCTTCCAGAGAGACTCCCGACTTCAAAACAAACCCAAACAAACACACATTATTGCAATGTAGAAAAACCTCCAATAAGGCAAACATGATGAAATAGTAGAATGGAAATATATATAACGACACATAGACACAAAAATATGTATAAAACTAGCAAAGTCTACCAAATTTTAATAGGTTAAATTTGTTAAAAAAAAGAACTTTATATTTTAGAATTTTGTTATCCATATGTAATAACGTTTAAATTACTTTTGTGCTTTTGATTCATTTTGTTGATTATATAATTTTAGTAGTATTCTTTTTTAGTATACAAGTCGACAGCCCTAGGCCATCTGATGGAAATTTGTTTTATTGCGATAGATAAACGACCTATATAAGTTATATGATTCTACACCCCATAAAAAAAATATTTGATCCGCCACTGATCATATTGAACGTTTTGATTTATGAAACCCTACTAGACCATGAAGTATATTTCAGTTATTAAAAACCCTTTTGGAAAATTTATAGTTGCATATGTTAGATGCTCTCATGGTTTCCTAAGGCAAGAAAACTTTACAGATGCGTTTTCTTGATGAGGATCTTTATTGTGAAACTCTAGAAAGATGTTGAAAGGTAGGATGTTAGATGAAATCGGTGATGCAGATATTGGGAAAGGGTATATCTATATAATGAGTAGCTAGATAAGTTCATACATATCGATTTTTGGTTGACATCGAGTTCTAATCATCATGAAAATTCCATTGCCGAAGTATGGAATTAGTCCTTATTTTATAGTTGTTCTATCATAAAAGCCTAAACCGTGAAACTAACCCGGAACCAAACCCTTGGTAAAAGTTTAGGTTTGACTTTTAACGGTTTGGTTTCGGTTTTCGTTGATAAAAACTTGTTACAAAGGTTTCGCTTTCGGTTCGCACTAAAGACCGTCAAAATCAGACCGTGAAACACCTAAGTTTCACATTGTTATTTTAACTCTATGTGTGTGTGTATAGTTAAAATAAGGTGTTTAGTGTTTTTCAAGCTAAAACAACCTAAAAAATCATTTCTAAAATCAAAATATGATGGCTACATTTCAATTCTTAATCCTTCTCACAAACACCAATTTCTCATCTTGTTTTAAACATGTATTTTAGTATAAAAAACTAAAAAAATAGTGTGATTTCTCTAGTAGAGTAATTACATAATTCTAGTGTAAACTACTATAATTACTCTAGTGTAAACTACTATAATTACTCTAATAACGTAATTACGCTAAAGAAAATATGTTTTTATCTTATTAATCTAGAAAACATATTTAAGCAGGTGAGGAAAAAAAATTCAAAATTTTTTCCCCTCCACTTTTCATGTTTAGTAGGTTAAGTTTATTTACATTCAATCCTTACATTATATATACACACGTGTGTGTGTATACATGATATATGTGTGTGAGAGATGTTTGGATCAAATACAATAAATTTTAGCATGCAACCTATACGAAGTGAAAGAAAAATCCAAACAGTTGCGCTTTCATAATGTGTATATATTAATATTCCAAAAGCTTATATCCTGCATGACACTTAAAGGGGTCATTCTCTCCTTTAAGAGTATCATGCAGGATTTCATGTGGCACATATGTGGTCCAATTAAAAAACAAAAGCTATTGAGTTATTTTAGGAAAAGAAAATAATTTAAAAACAAAATTAAATTTTCTTTCTTATGTTTCCTCCCATAACTTTTAAACGTTAATATCTTTTATATATGAGATTTTTTAAAGAAACAATTACACCAAATTAACGAACGTTTTATTATCTTTCCAACGAGTACCATAGTGCTATATAAAAACAGAGAAAAAAACGACTATTTTTTGTGGGGTTTTGTTTTCAAATATATTTTACTCTACTAATAAATCACTACTTAAGGTTTTTATATTTGAATAATAAACGATAAATATAACTTCATAAGCAGAGATTCGTTTTTTTATATTTGAATATGATAACTTATGACAGAGATTTGTTCAAAATAAATAATAATAAATAATAAATAATATTCATTAATCATGTATTGTCATATTAGATATTTTATTATGTCATATTAGATATTTCAACCCCGAAACGCTCTCGGGATAAAAACTAGTTACCTTAAATAGAGTAATTTCGCTAGAGTGATAATAATTATACTACTTGTAAACTTGGGTTATTCTACAAAGGCTATAAAAAATGAGAAGGTGGAGAAGCCACTAGAAAATGACATGTGTCCAAAGATTAAACAAGTGGGAGGTGTAATTTTGTAAAAAATATATGCACATGCAAGTCACATGCCATTTCCACCTTCATTTTTAAATGTCCGTAACTTTTTTATACGTCATCTTTAAAAAAAAATTATACCATAAAATTGAGCGTCTTTTTATCTTTAATATGAGTACCATATTGTTATACTTTTGAATAAAATTTCAAAAACCCACTTGCGTAAGACACAATGAAGTGTAAAACACAATGAACACCAATTAAATATAGGGTATAAAACATAATCAAGAGTCTAGTAAAACACAATGAACGACATACTAAAGACACAATGAATAGAAGACTAAAACACAATGAATACTTTTGAAAAAAAAAGTTGAAAACCCAGTTGCGTAAGACACAATGGATGACATACTAAAAACACAATGAACAGAAAACTAAAACACAATAAATACTTTTGAAAAAAAAAAGTCAAAAACCCAATTGTGTAAAAGACAATGGACGACATAATAAAGATACAATGAACAGAAGATTACACAATGAATACTTTTGAAAAAAAAATTGAAAACCCAGTTGCATAAGACATAATGGAGATAACGTAAAACACAATGAGTACCAATTAAATATGCAATGAACAATAGGGTATAAAACACAATGATCAGTCTAATAAAACACAATGGACAACATATTAAAGACACAATGAATAGAAGACTAAAACACAATGAATAATAGACTTAAATACAATGAACAAATAATAAAACACACAATGTACACCTAAATACAAAACTCATTTGCATAAAACACAATGAAAAACACACTAAAAACACAATTGACAAAATTAAATCATGTGTAGACTAAAAAAACATAAATAACATATTTATAAAACACACGTGAATAGTATAACACAATGAACGAGCAGAAGACACAATGGGGAAGAAAACCCATTTAGCATGAATTTTTTTTTTCAATTTTAATGTAGCAATGTGGTACTCATATTAAAGATAAAAAAATGCTTGTTAATATGGTGAAATTTTTTTGAAGAAAAAAAAATATCGTATGAAAAAGTTATAAACGTTTTAAAATAATGGGGGAATTGACATGTGCATTGCATGTGGAGAGAGAAAGCCAACAAATGTTGTTTTCCTTTTATGCCTTACCTCTGTATTTATTTTTTTCAAACAAACTAATCTCAACCCTTCAAATATATGATCAATGGATCACAATCCTTCTCATCCTTCCTAGAAAAAGTGTCTTGTGTATTTGATCCTAACCCCTATAGTATAATGTAGTTTTATTAATTAGTTACATTTTATTGTAGTGTAATTATAATCACTCTACAACGGAATTATACTAGATTAAAACTAATTGTGTTACAGTTTACAAGTAGCGTAATTTTATTACTCTAGTATAACTTTATTAGCTGTGAAGTAATTATTTGTTAAATAGTGTAATTATTATTTATTTAGAAAATGTCAAGTTATCCCTTTGTTTCTTCGCCTTTTACACTTAGTATGCTAATTAAATGTTATTTTTACCGGATTTCTCAGTGTATATTTAATTAATAAATTATTTATTATGTTAGTAATTTTTATAACCGGGCTCGAGCAATACACTGCAAGCCTAGTTTAGTTTATTCCTTCTCTTATTTGTTTAACATGGAAGCTAGGGTACTTGCACAGTTGCACATGATTTGAGATGACCATGGTCCGTGCTTAAAACATGTCATATATATACGTGATTGATAAATCCCTTATGTATTCTTTATTAAACGTTTTAAATTCTATTTTGCCATATGGTTGTTATTTACTCGTTAGAAATATATTATTAAATATTATAGCTAATTAATAGGCTGGTCCCCATAATGCCACTCATAATCCCTTCATTAGTAACATAAAAGAAAGTTTCTCCACATGCATTTAATTATTGAATTATAAAGAATGGCCATTAAGTAATTAATAATAATATTAATGTCAATTATTCACTTTTTAGTTCTTTTGCTTTTTATAAATTATATTTTATTATTTATGCTTTATGCTTTTGTAAGAGAAAAGACACCTACATGCAAATTGTTGCTCACTTGCTCCGTTTTTCAGGAAGATTATATATTTTAAAATTATGAAATGCATATATTATTTATATTCGACTGAAAAATAATTTAGTTATTTTCTTAATTAATATGCATCTAAAGATAAGAAAATTAAACCAATACCACAAGATATTAAAAAGGATAAGAAAATTAAACCAATATCACATGGTATTAAAACTCAATGCAAGAGTTCAATTCTAACTATAAATAAATGATATAAATTTTAGTTGCCGAGAGCATGTACACCTTATATATTAATTGTGATGATAAATAATTACTTGTTATTATCAGATAAATTCATGGCTATTGAATGAACAATGGATGTATAGTAATTTCGTTTGATTACGTTTTTTTTTTTGAAAATTAAACTTCATTAACCAACAAAAACCAAACCGCCACTAGCGTCCACAAAAAGAGGACCCAAGGGCACAAAAAGAGATTACATCAAAGCGGGTATTTACACCAGTCAGACCAATCCTTAACTTTTAATCTAGACCTGTGTCGGACCCAAAAACGATGTCGACTTGACATTTTCAAAAACTTCAATCGGTCTTCTGTGTTTTCCAGTGAACACCTTGGAGTTCCTCTCATTCCATAGACACCAAACGGTAGTATAAAGGATTCCCACCAACATTGCTCGGCTATCTTTATTATCAGAACAGGTCTTCGGAAGGTTGATCAGATCCTCAAAGTCAAACAGAAAGAGCGGCTGCATTTTACACCAAGAACCGATTCGGAACCACACTTCCATAGCGAAGCAGCACCCTGTAAACAAATGAGTTAAGGATTCTGTCGCTTCATCACACATCGGACATCGCACATCGCACACCATCTAAATTTACTCCCCGTTTCTGTTATTTTGGTTTCAATGGAAGCCGGTTGCGAATTGCTCTCCACATCACCAGTTTACACTTTAAAGGAGTCCATCCCTTCCAAACGATCTTGTCGCCAACATCATTGTTACTATAACAAATGTATAACAAATGTATTTTTTAGCTAAAAGCTATAACAAATGTATCGAACTCAAGCTTGAATTTTTTAGCTAGCCGAACATAAGATTTAGATATAGAGTTAGAAATGAAGTAAGCTCGAGTTCTATCAAATTAAACAAGCCTGACTCGAGTTAATTAGACATGAAAATCTAGCTGACACCCAAAAGCAAGAGCTATGCCTCCAAAAGTGCGGGTTTAGTCGTTGTTTTTGCTAAAAGGTCACGCTTAGCCGTGTTAGCCATCGCCCAAAGAGTGTAGGCCTAGCCATGTCAGTGCCTCGTAAAAAATGTAAGCTAAATCCTAGCCGTCTTAACCGGCTGAACTGATGTGACAGTTTCTAATTAGCGGAAATGAGGCTAACTAATTTGGTGAAGGCTAAATTTACATGTTTGTATTGAAAGAAAAGATGGTTAACATGACTATTTTGGTAGTTTTTCCAGTTGTTTAGGCATGCATCATATTGGTCCATAATGGGCCTAGTTCCTTCAATTTTCAAGAGATGACGCATAGTATTGATTTATATTTCTTGTAGTCAAGTGAAGAGGCCTTAGGGAGGAAGGGACACAACCCTCTTCTACCCTAACACCTATCAATC
Organism: Ambrosia x helenae; assembly: GCA_030844895.1. Lineage (NCBI taxonomy): Eukaryota > Viridiplantae > Streptophyta > Magnoliopsida > Asterales > Asteraceae > Ambrosia > Ambrosia x helenae. Next base: position 29,298 of record JAUTDX010001536.1, read on the forward strand.
CTGTACTGCCATCTCATTTCTAACCTTAAGTACTCTTAAACCATGAAATCACTGGCATATCACATACCCTCAATTCCCTCACACCACAACCACCAATCACATTCCCTAACAAAATCCAAAACACTCACAAAATCTCACCACCAAACTTCTTTCGTCGAGTAACCCAACCCATTGAAAGCAACCCGCCAGCCAACCCACATGGCTGGTGACGGTGTTCTTTTGCAAGTTGGAACCCTCGTCACCTTACCCGCCTTGTGATTATACAAAAATGATAGTGAAGATGCTAAAAACCAATATATGGAAATCATACAAGATGGTTATGCTCGATTGTGGAGAGGGTGAATTTTTATATGGAAGAAACAACTTAAGATGTTGGTGGTTTAGTGTCCTTGTATTACTTTTGTTACTTTGTATAAATTATTTTACTTAAAACCAAATGAGAAATCATAATAAATTAACATTGATACGAGTCACGAGTTGTGGAGTACACACTCATTATATTATGAATTTAGGTACTAAAAGACCTTGTGGTGTTCTAGGAACAATACAACTGGGAGGTTACTTTAGATTTTCCAGTGTAAAAAAGAACTAGTGAATGCTAATCATTGGTGTAAGCTTAATATTCAATAGAAACTTAATAATTAGTATTTAGTTATAAGTATACAAACTCAATAGTACGTTACTATTGAGCAATGGGAAATAAGCCAATCTAAGTTACTACTGGGTAAATGAGAACAATACTAGCTTAAAGCGATACTAGCTAAAAGTAAATGAGAACAATACTAGCTTAAAGCAATAGTAACTCTCCAATACTATGATGTTTGATACACAGAGAAGTCATAACCATCAACTATTTTACGGTTTCGTAAATAGTTGAAATGTTTCAAGCTAACCATTCTATTCATTCGAGGGAAAATCACGAAAATAGCCATTGACCAAATGGCTTTTACCAAAATAGTCACCTCTCATCTCTTGGGAGGTGGCTCACAGGTTCCGAGACCTCTCCAAGAAGCTTCCCATAAAAAACCAATAAGGAAGTGACACATGTTTAAAATATTATAAAAAAATAATCACACTTCCACTCCCATTTTTAAAACGGCCATAACTTTTTTATACGACATTATTTTTTTAAAAAAATTACACCATAAAAATAAGCTTTTCATCCTCTTTCATTTCCATACCATATTGCTATACTTAAAAAAAAAAAAAATTTTGCTGGGTTGATAGTACTTGCGTCTAAATGTAAACACTTGATATTATTACTTGCGTTTTAAACATGTCTGAACCAGAACAAGTCTAGTATTAATATCTGTACTTTAAAAAAAAAAAAATTTTTGCCAGGTTGATAGTACTTGCGTTTAAACATATCTGAACTAGAAACAAGTCTAATTGTTATTGTTGTGATAAGTAGAATGGTTTTATCAATCTGACATGGCTAATTTCTAGCATTTTGGAGGTTATCAATCAAGCACATTGTATTATTTTCATTTTATCCAACGGTTTCAAGGGTAATACAAAAATACACATGTAGTAGTGCCCGATCAAGATCATGAACCAAACCTACCACTGTAACTAAAATCAAAGCCACATGCATTAATAGCTGGTTTGGGTGATAACATACTTGGAAATTTGGGCTATTAATGCAGCGTACAAGTTACAAACTGTAGAAAAAGAGGAACCATGCAAAGTTTGAACTCTGCAGGTTGTGTTGCGTCAAGAATTTCTTCCAGTTCTCTAAGAAAAAGAATCTCCTTTGTACAGTTAGTAACTGGATAGTATTTCAATAACCCTCAGATCTGCACCCTTTTCAATAAACCAGTCTACTTATCACAACAATAACAATTAGGCTTTGTTCTGGTTCTGATATATTTAAACGCAAGTGTTTAAACATTTAGACGCAAGTACTATCAACCCAGCAAATTTTTTTTAAAGTACAGATATTAGTACTAGACTTGTTCTAGTTTAGACATGTTTAAACGCAAGTAATAATATCAAGTGTTTACATTTAGACGAAAGTACTATCAACCCAGCAAATTTTTTTTTTTTTAAAGTATAGCAATATGGTATGGAAATGAAAGAGGATGAAAAGCTTGTTTTTATGGTATAATTTTTTTTAAAAAATAATGTCGTATAAAAAAGTTATGGCCGTTTTAAAAATGGAGGTGTAAGTGTGATTATTTTTTTTATTATATTTTAAACAAGTGTCACTTCCTTATTGGTTTCTTATGGGAATCCTCTTGGAGAGGTATCGGAACCTGTGAGCCACCTCCCAAGAAATGGGAGGTGGCTATTTTGGTAAAAGCCATTGAGTCAATGGCTATTTTCGTGATTTTCCCTTATTCGATCCTATATGGCCCAGTTTAGTAGTAACAGTGCTAACAGTAAACGAGAACAATACTAGCTTAAAGCAATAGTAACTCTCCAATGATGTTTGATACACTGAGAAGTCATAACCATCAACTATTTTACTCTTTTGAAAATAGTTGCAACGTGTCAAGCTAATCATTCTATTCATTCGATCCTATATAAGGGATTCATTTCATCTGTTTAATATACGTTTTTTACCATTTTGTTTCCGTAGAGAATACATTTTTGTTATTTGCAGAAAACTTTATGTTTTATCTGATTATAGATTTCATACCCACAATATACTTTAATTAATCATAAATGAGACACATGATTTGAAAGCTATCGAGGACCTTTTGGAAACACAAATACTACATAACGAACATATTATGCACTGATTATAAGAAAATAAGATAAGATAAAATTAGATAAGTAAAGTATATGACGGCAACAAACTTTGTTTCTCTCCTTTTATATATTGTAGGATCCATCCAATTTTCTAGTAGTGTCTCTAACACTTGACTTAACCAACATGAGGTCTGGATAGAAAGTTACCTTGGCTTGGAGAAGAACATAAACTAATAACAAATGCATGCAAGATCGGTCAATAGAGCACATGAAATTTGAAATGTTAGATAACAATTAGTGATTTTTTGCCGTTTTAGTGCTATAGTAACTATTTTTTATACATTTGGAGGGTGTCAGCGATGAGTTTTTGCATTTGGTGAACTCGCAAGACCGTCTTGCGAGTTGTGCTTAGGTGGAGGGGAGAGGAGGGTGACTAGGAGGGAGGATGTTGGTGATTAGGAGGGAGAAGGTAAAACCGCAAGACCGTCTTGCGAGTTCTGCCTCACCTGACACAAGTGTTCTGAAATAAGGGTTTATGTTGTATTTGTTTAGATAGGTTAAGGGGGTGTTTTGTAACTTCAAAAGGTAAACCGTGATATCATCTTGCGAGTTCTGTTGTTGCAGAAAAAAGCATGCTATTATTGTATACTCGAAGGACTATTCTTGTAACTTATAAATAACTAAAAACGTAATATGGTCTTGCGGGTTTGGTTATTTTTGCCTTTTATAACATATTAATTATAGTTTTGCATATGACATAGAACTATATTGTATTTTGAGTAAAACTGTGTCAAAACATTTCAAATTGTCGAAAGTGTATATTTAATAAGAAAACAATGTTAAACTTAAAAGAGAACTTTTTAATATGAAAACTTGTATTCTTTCAGAAAACGCAAGACCATATCAAGGTTTGTATGTTAATTTACAAAACAGCCCCTTAAACAATTTAAACCAATACAAAACATCCCCCTAAAAACCGCAAGATGGTATTTCGGTTTCAACATCCTCCCTCCTAGTCATCAAAGACTCCCTCCTCTCCCCTCCACCTAAGCACAACTCGCAAGACCATCTTGCGAGTTCACCAATTTACCAAAATCATCCCTGACACCCTCCAAATGTACAAAAATTAGTTATTGTAGCACTATTTTAGTAAAAAAATCACAATTAGTTAGCCTGTCAATTTTAGTTACGTTTTATCAGTATTTTAAGAGATTATAGATAGATAATTATTAAAAAAAGTATTCAATAATTAACTTCCAATGTTTTAAGTAATAATTTATTGTATAAAAAATTATTAACTAATTAATCTAATCCAAGCTTTATTGATTCTTTTTTTCCGTTTTAAACCATTCCCGTATGGTGTTGTCTTTTGCTTAATTCAAAAAAGGAAAGCCACCAAAAGTACCGGGTTTTGTTGGATATCTAAAAGATCCAATGCAAAAAAAGGGCATGTCATCGATCTGCATGCCAATATTTTACTCTAATTACTGGACTTGCATGTTTCAACTTTTACACACTTTTTTGTCTCCCTATAATTATAATCTACAAACACACCTTTAGTTGTGATGTTTATAAATAAAAAAATACTAATAATAAGTAGGAATCGGTCACATCCGGTTTTTAGTTATTTGATATATTGGGGAAGATAGCTAGCACCATAATTATAAGTGTTAATTAGATAGACATTAGTACACTTAACCAATGAGTAATTATCCAGTTAATTAGTAGACTAAACAACTTCATATATCTGAAAAGTCAACGGGCATTTCAAAGAGGACAATTTGTTTGACTTAATTGGATCGGTGAAAGGATATTTCATAGTTATCGATTAGATCTACATCAATACGTTGTCATTGTAAAGTAATTGTACATTTGTGAATGTGTACACTGCAACTTATCTGCAGTGTAAGTATATTGTAGTTAATATATCGTAACCCTAAATCTTAACGTACACTGACAATACTTTAATAAACGTTGCACCGTTATCTACCAAATTAATTGTCATATTTCTTGATGGCATGGGTTGTTTTTTGACAAAAGAGGCCGGACGTCATTCGACACTACAACTTTTTTTCTTTTTCTAAATAATAATTCCTAGGATATATACCTTGTAGGATTTTAACTCTTAACATTTTGGTTGTGGAGCACACCACTTAACTACCATGGTGCGCTACCCATCTGTTAGAATAAATATAATATATACGATTGACCAGTTACTATAATATCCATAAATTTATAACTGATATTTCCTTAATGGATGAAATTACCTTTAGTAACATTATTAGGGCGTCACCTGAGTGTATAAATGAAGGGCTAATTAGAGGTTGAAGGGTTGACAAATCATAACACCATTAGAACACACTAAATCTTCCCCAACGTCTCTCTCTCTCTCTCTCTCTCTCTCCCTCCCTCCCTCTCAACGTGTTCATCATTCAACACATAAAACCATCAGAACGATACATCCTAAAGGGAACTTGATAATATTGATAAATTGTCGTCTTCCTTCTCTGTTGTGGTTACTGGACTCACTGGATTATCAGGATCATTATTATCATCTTTTCCATTACTTACATTCATAACTGATCAACACCCTCAACTTTTCCAACGTAGTGCAATTTTTTTTAACATTTTGTGTATTAAGTTACTCCTGAAAATTATGTAACGTTACCCATCATTTTTTTTAAAATCTGACATACCCTCAAAGATTTTAATATAAGCCTAACACAAAAAAAGATAGAAAGCCTGTAAGTATAACCCAATTCATTTGTAATTTCTTAACTAAAATATACAAGCCCATGAACCATGCATGGTTATGGTTAATTTGGGGTGCAATACTAGTTTATCAATATTTAATTTTGCTTACCCATTTCATTTGTAATTTCTTGGTGTGATAATAGTTTATTAATATTTAGTTTTGTTGACCTCTCATTCAAAATTGTTTTACTACACGAGCAGAGCCCGAGCTTATTTAAATTTGTTTACAAGCCGAACCCGGACATAAAATAAGTTTGTTTGGTAAACGAGCTCGAGCCTGAGCTTCAATTATATAAAGCTCACAAGCCAAAACGAGCTTATTATTTATATTATTTCTATTTAATATATTAAATAATAAACGAATTGAGCCCAAGCGAAGCTCGAACTTAAGAAAGTACCAAGAAGCTGAGCTCGAGCTTAGGCTCAGCTCGCCTCTTTTGTACCCCTAGTTATTGAACTGGTAAAAACAAAAGAAAAGAATCAAAAGTGAAAAAAGATAGGAACAAAAATAGTCGACCCCTCACCCCTACATAACCAACCTCCACGACCGTTGTTTGCTTCCCTCGAATTCTAAATTGGGTATCTATCATTCTTGTTCTAAAATCTATTTGGTTATGTAAATCGTGTTTTATTTTTTGTTTCTTTTACATTGTATAAAATACGGAAAAAAATTAAACATTACTCCTGAAATTTTGGTCGAGATCCGCCACTGCCCCTTGAAAATATATAGGATACTACATCTAAGGGGTTGTTTGACAATCTTATGTTGAGCCATTAATATGCCCGACTGATTAAGAAGTGGCTTCTAAATCAGTCGACATGTTTTTAAAACTTACTAAGGGGCTGTTTGGTAGCCTCTTAATGAGGCTCTTAACCATTCAGTGCTGAATGATTCAACATTCAGCGCGTTTGTTTCTGCCTCTGAATGGGATGGTTAAGGCTGAATCATTAAGACTTGGGATGTTGCTGAACCATTAAGCACTGAATCATTAAGTACTGAACTAGGCTGAACCTTAATGAAACTCTCATACCAATGTGGGACAAGAAAACTAACCATTAAGAGGTCCAACTTAATGATTCAGCACTTAACCATACAGACCTCTTAACCATTCAGACCTCTTAATGATTCAGTACTTAATCAACCAAACAGCCTCTAACTAAGAGACTTCATGAACAATTAAGAGACTTCACGACTCTTTATCTTTAACTGATTCAGAGTAACCTAATTATAGAATCATTACAAGCAGCTGCGGAGCTTGAACAAAATTTCCGTGGGGGCTGAAATTCACAAGACCCTTAAAAAGGAGGCATGACTCAATACGTTTAAAATTTTCGGGCGAAAAGAAGTAAATTTATATGTACCTAGTACTGAGGAAAAGGCGGCGGGGGTCGGGGAGCCTCTTGGCCCCAACAAAGCTTCACCTCTAATTAAGAGACTACCCAACAACCCATAAACTAACAAATCAAGGGTCTGTCTATGATGTCGTTTTGCATGACTGTGCATTAGTGAAAAATAAAAGGATTAACAATTAATAAAAGTTGGACTATATACATTAATGGTTAGACCATGTGTAATGGCGTGAATTCACATTTTAGCGCCCCTTAACCCCCAGCACATCGCCCTGGGGGCGTTAGTGTTAAAAAATGGCCATCATCGCGAAAGAAACAGCGCTCCATTTGAGCGTTAATTTACCCTTTGTTGTTGCTTTCAATCAAAATGCCCCATAGTGGATTTGGGGGTGAATTTTAACGCACCACTACATTTCGCCTTATATCTGAAGAGTACATATACGAAGTGGACACAGTGAGAATGATGAGCTAGCTCCATGAATCTTATAACTGGTTTCATATACTAGTGAAAATATGCTCTTTAGCAACGCCTTTGATACCAACGACAATTTACATATTCCAAGATATCTGCAAAGGCTGATAACAAGTCAAGAATACGGACGTATATTTGACACGACTCTTTATCTCTTTAGATTTTTCGTAACTTCTTTCTTGAAATTTTGTTATAAACTTGAACTTTGTTAAATTTTCTCACAAAATCACATAATTTACCTTTTTAATTAGTGAATCTGTGAAAAGAGTTCTTTTTATTCTTCTCAAAGATACATGTTTGTAACATCAATGGTCATGCATAAACTGTTATGTGATATATACATAGAGAAGGAGGAAAGGTTCATTTTAGAAGATGATTTAAGTGTTATATTCTTTTTTTTTTTTTTTTTTTTGTTCAGGAAATTATTTGCCACAACCCTATTGCGACGTATAGTCGTCGCTATACCAACTAACCCTGTGGTGATGACAATTTCCATTTATAACTACTAATTCAGAGCGACAAACACTATGGCGATGGCATGTCTTCGTTAAGCGACGGCATCCAAGGTCTATGACGAAGACTTCCGTTGTTGGCATAGGTTTTTTTTTCCTGCAGTGAAAGAAACAAATCTGAACCATTAGATAATTGATCAATGACATTTAAGTTGTGTCATGAAGAACGGCGAAACTTCTTTGGGGCCGCGGGTGCCCCTCCCTTCGTGTTTTTTGCTCAGTATTGTAAATTTACCCGTATTTCATCAAAAAATAAAAATTATACGTATTGAATCTGCCCACCCCTCCACCTCCCTCTAATTTAAGGGTTCCGTGACTTTCGTTCCCTTTATGTTTGTTCAAGCTATGTCCGCTCATGAAAGTAATTAAATTAAATTTAGGAGGATTCAATTAAACGAGATACATAAGGGCACAATAGGCATTTATCTCAACAAATCTGACGTTGCTTATTTTAATCCTATTTTTCTTCTCTTACTCAAATTAAATCTTCTCAATCTTTTTTTCTCAAATCTCCCATTTTATCCCTTCACTCTATCATGCGACCTCTTTTGTCCCACTAGAAGCTTAGAAATTTGTAAGTACACGTATGTCCCTAGCCTAGTATAGGTGTTATTTTGATGTTATTGTACGTGCTTGGACGTGTTTCGGATGATTTTGGGTTGATTTCGTATCGACTAGCGACTAGGACTTAGAGGGCGACTAGCTTTGAACCTAGTCGCCCCTAAGGCCCTGGACTTACGTGCTAGTCGCCTGGGTCTCAAGACGATTGGATGTCCAGTCGCCCCTCCTAGTCGCAGGTTTTGAACCTAGTCGCCCTAGGGCCACGAACGACTAGGTGGAGGTATAAATACTTCCAATGATTGCCCTAATCATTTCAGCTGTCACATCACACATTCCAAGCACCCAGGTCATAGGTTTTGAGGTCTGTTGATTGTCTAGTACACCCGAGCTCTGTTTTCAATGCAATAACAACCTTTTATCCTTTATTTTGTGTGTTTGATAACTCGTTTAACATATTTTGTTGTCGTTTCTGTTATCCGAACATCATTTAGTGGATTCCGCACACTAAGTGAATAAGCTCGTGATTGATTGTCGGGTTGTCCAAAATCGATCCTACAAAATCTAGAAACACGATGAAGGTTTCTGAAAGTCTAAAGATGAGTAGCAATTTTGAGGTTATTTTCCACTTGTGTTATTTTTTGGAGAGTATTTTGCTAGAATTAAGATCATGATTCCCATGAATGAATGTGTAGAGCCTCTTGCAATTTTGATTAATATCATGGAAGACAGCAAACAACTAAAATCAAACCTCTCTTTAATTATTTTATTCAAGTTACATGGTGAAACACAAGAAAACACAAAGACATTACGTTACCTTTTTAATAACAATTTGTATTCCCATTTACAGTCCATTTACATACAGTAAGTATAGTTACTAATTGATTTGATTGCTGGCTTTTTAATTAGATATTTATTATTCACTTTGAAATAAAGAAAATTAACGATAAATGATAATCTCTGTCCCCTGAATATAAGGGTTTGACTTGAAACAATATTTTGTTTGAGACATTGTTTTGTTAATAGTTAAAATCTGATACATATTTATTGAAACTACATCACTAATCTCAAATTATGTATAAACATAACACAGTTAGTCCATGTGATTTCGCCTCATGTGATGTTTACATACAGTACTTACATATGTGTAACGTTCCAAATCTGAAATTTCGTTGATATCTACGTTTACTAATCTCATACTGAAGAAACAATAACCTGAACGGCTGTCGGTATATAATAAGCAATCGAATTCCGCACGTAGGGGCTCCCAGCGGAATTCGCCAACAACGCCAGGAACAATTGATTAGAAACAACTTTTCTCTGCAACATAAAACACGGAACAAAATTATCACCAACAACAAGTACAACAACAATAAGCGCTCTAACGACAAGGAAACGTACCTTCTCCATCTACATAAAAGTGCGGATTCACATCGGTCCTAGCCCCCACGCGGCTAAGCCCCGCCATCAACAAAGCCTCAGGTCCCACGGATGGCGCCAATGAAGAAACAATAACCTGAACGACTGTCCGGTGTATGCCTCTCCGGTGTTTAATAGGAGAACCACAGCTCGATCTTCGTCTTCTCCGGTTCAGATCCAGACCTGCAAGAGAGAAAGGAAGGGTGGAGTGTGGAGGTGACTGCTAGGAAACCACGAGTGGAGTCCAACGTACAGACACAAAAAGTGATGGCGGTGACGGCAGCCATGTGTTATCAGGGGGTAATCTCATGTGTGATAACTTGTGCCCTAATGAGAGGTGAAGACCTCTTATATAGGGCTTCTCATGGGCCTTCATGGGCCGGACATCATGGACCCCTAACTATATGGGCACATAGCCCATTGGCACAAAGCCCAGTTAGGGGGTTACCTCCACACCCCAATATTAGTAAATAATATAATAAGTAATAAAGACGGTATGTCGGGTCACGTACCATACCTCTACACATACCATGTGTAATGGGCATTATAGGGGCATGAATAAATATGATAATGCCCCGAATACTATCCCCTTAGGCATTATATGGGCATGAGCCATAAAGAGGGATGGGCATTTCTAGTATAATGCCAAAACATAATAAAAAATATGGAAAGTAATAACTAAAAAAGGCATTAAGTGGTTTTCACAATTACACATTTTTTAGGGGCCTTATGATAATGATGTGACGAAAAATGACTCTTAATGGGCATCAATCATTACTTATTTCTTACCGCAAGAAATAAATTAGTTATATGAAATAAATTAACTAGGTTTGTTTAAACTAGTTAAAACTCAGGGTTAACATTAACAAAAACATGAGGGCTGAATTTGAAAAATAACAAAATTTTAACAAATAGGAAACTTTAATTTAATAATTAAATTTAATGTTAAGTTGATTATTAATTTTTTTTAACCCCATCTAAACTAGTTAAATAAATGAAAGTCATAATTCATTTTTAAAATATATTCTTCCAAATCAAAGTGAAGAGTAAATTCGATATGTGTAGAATATATGTAGGATGAAATTTTATATGTGTAGGATAAATGTATGATAATCTCGATACGTGTAGGGTAAACATAAGATAATTTCGATATATGTAGGATGAATTTTTATATGGAAAAAATTACACCGTTAGTCCTTATGGTTTCCACCTAGTTTCAATGTCAAGTACTAAGGTTTTATTGTTTCAGCTTAAGGTATTAACCTTTTAATTTGTTTCAATGTCAGGTATTAGGACTAACTTTGTTAAAATCTAACTAACTCCGTTAAAATCTATGGGGCAAAAATGAAACATTTAAATTAAAAGGTTAATTATGTGTATTAAAACCTTAGTACCTGACATTGAAACTAGGTGAAAACCATAAGGACTAACTGTGTAATTTTTTCTATAAGCTTTATAAAACATAATTTTGGTTTCATAAAAAAGGTAATTAATTATTTTTAATTAATTAAACTTATTTTATTCATAATTAATTCATTATAAATTCGTTTTTAATCATTTTTATATCAAAATTTCACAAAAAATATTTTTAACATTTTGAAACAGGAATATGAATCTGTTTTCAGAAAAATTGAAAAATTTATATTTTTAACTTAATAAAGTAAATATTTACTTTATACAATAAATTATCTTATTTAAAACAAAAATAAAAATAATTTTTCAAAAATTATTTTTTAGAAATGTCATTAATTTATTAGGTCAAAAGCTCAAAATCATTTTTATCTTTTTCATGTTAAGATACTTTTTTTAAGACTTTATCATGTTATTATAATTTCTTTCAAACAAGATATTTTATAAATGTATACACAAAATTCCAAACCACATACACCCAAATAAGATGGGTCTTGACAACTTGACGTTAGAAAGTCGGTGACACGTCCAAAACAAACCAGAAATAAGTATTTATATTTATATTTATATTTTAAATCACGATTAATTCAATGAATTTTTATATTTTTTTATGCGAATGAATGTAGATTTATATGATTATTAATGTACCACTTTTCAGTCGTTTTATAAGAAAAAAACATACAATCGTTTTTCAGTAAAAAATATTTGAAAAAATATTTTTATTTTTTTGTTTTAAATAAGATAATTTATTGTATAAAGTAAATACTTACTTTAATAAGTTAAAAATATAAATTTTTCAATCTTTCTGAAAACAGATTCATATTCCTGTTTCAAAATGTTAAAATATTTTTTGTGAAATTTTGATATAAAATGATTAAAAACGAATTTATAATGAATTAATTATGAATAAAATAAGTTTAATTAATTAAAAATAATTAATTACCTTTTTTATGAAACCAAAATTATGTTTTATAAATCTTATAGAAAAAATTACACAGTTAGTCCTTATGGTTTCCACCTAGTTTCCATATCAAGTACTAAGGTTTTAATACACATAATTAACTTTTTAATTTAAATGTTTCATTTTTGCCCCATAGATTTTAACGGAGTTAGTTAGATATTAACAAAGTTAGTCCTAATACCTGACATTGAAACAAATTAAAAGGTTAATACCTTAAGCTGAAACAATAAAACCTTAGTACCTGACATTGAAACTAGGTGGATACCATAAGGACTAACGGTGTAATTTTTTCTTTTTATATGTGTAAGACAAATTTTGATAATGCGTAGAATAAAATGTTAATTACTAATTAATTAGATAGATGATAATTAATGTAAGAAGAGTTAAACTATTCAATTTTTAACCATTATGTAACTTCTTTTTGTTCTCACATGAATTTCTTATCATTTGATCCTCCTCATATATAATATATATATAGGGGTGGGTTCAATGGGCAACCTAAAAAAAGTGAGGAACTTGGGAACCATGCATTTAACATGTTAATCATATCATAAAAAATCAATTTAACATGTAAAAAATTATTTTTATCAAAAAGTTTAATTGGAGATTTTGTATATAAATGTATGTAGAAGCTTTTTTGACAAAAAAAATCAAAAAAATAAAATAATAAAAAAATTCTTAAATTAGTTAAAACAGGTAAAAAAAATTTTTACAAAAATTAAATTTTTTTATTGGAATAGCTTATACACATCTTTGCACACTGGTGTAAAAACATGTAAACCCCGCTGTAAAAAAAACACTTGAATATACGGCGATTTACCCCAGTGTAAATGATTTTTACTCCAAGTAAGTATATTAATATTTTATTCAATATTTTATTTTTGTTTAATTTTGGACTACATATTCATTTTTGATTAAAATAAGTGTGGTTATAAATCTCAAGAAAGAATTCTTCAATGTAACCCTAATCAAGGTTAATTAACTGGATGCTAAAAACCAAGCATATTTAAGGATTTGACAAAATTACACATTGTAGAAATTATGAAATATGTCTTTTATTTTTTTCATTTTATGCCCAAAATATTTTTATTTATTGCATATTGTGTTCTTTATCACTAAGTTAAAAGATCTAGTTAAGTTTATTAAACCCAGGGGTAAAATAGTCCATTCACATCCCTTCATCATCTTTTCCCCATTATAACACACATGCACATATTTGAAACCCTAATACACCATTTTTCTTCATATAATCAAATTAGGGTTTTCAAAAAACAAGTGTTTTCCTCTTTAATTCCAAGACTTCTCAAATTTTCCAACTAGGTATACAATTTCATAAATAAAAATCAAATCTTTATAAAACACAAAACAAATCTTGAAAATCAAATAACATAATTAAAAAGTTACAATTTTCCTGTGTAGTCGTGACCCACCAATATTACCACCAACACTAGTTTCCCTGTTAATAAAATCCACCAACCTAATAGAATTTCGGTTATCAGCACCCAACCCATGAATACCCGGAGCTCCATTATTAGCCGTACACACCTGCCAAACTTGATTAAAGCTGGTTTGTCCACGTGGCAACACCAACGTAGCATAAATCACGACATCACCGTTAGCTCAACGGATCCGACTCAGTTGCAGACCCATCTGGTAACCGGTAACCGCTAAAGTATAGGCCCTAATTGACCGTTTGAACCAGTTACAACAACAAGATCCCTGGGTTTAATGAACTTTGATGGAACGTTTCACCTTCATACCGTGACACCACATCAAAGGTATGACCGTTTCACCTCATTTTGTAACGCTCCATAATTCGGTCCTTGTTTTCAAAAACAACAACAATAACAACAACACTAGTAATAAATCCTAAATTTTTCTAAAATTTGTTCGAGTCGCTATAACGACTTACCTTACTTGCGGCCTTTTAACCTTAAATCCATTCCCTCTTGACTTTCCGGCGCCTCTTGCTTGGTACCTAGAGATTGTGATTCATATGGACATTCATGTAATTGTGATTAGACGTGGTCTTGAATAACCATACGAATTTTACCAAGCATAAATTCAACGTCTAAGGTTAAATGAAATTGAGTTTCATTGGGGCATTTTATCATACACTTAGTGGGCAAGATTTTACAAGAATCATATATAGGTCATGCAGGTCACAAAGATCCATTCCCATTTCAATTACAAGGTTCATATTATACAACAACACCCGATCTAATCAATTCCATAATTAATGTTTTTAATCAACACCATAAGTTACACATTTGAGTTCTTAGCATACAACCTACAAGGTTCATCATGGATCATCTCATCTAGGGTTATACAAACAAGATTAACTGAAATTAATTTGTTTTAAGGTTCCCTTTCACTAGGGTTACCTTCCATAACCAAAGTGTTTACAAAAACAAGAACCCTAGAACATTACCCATCATCACCTAAGCCATCATACACCGATTTAGATGAAATTAAAGGTTACCTAGTGGTGTGATCAGTCTTAAATGACTCAAGTTTGGATCATGCAAGCTATGACACCTTGATTTGTGGCTAAATTGGCTTGATTCGTGGGTTTAAGGTTAGTGTGTGAGAAGAGTGTGTGTCTGAGGTGTGAATGTCGATTTCCAGGGAATAGAAATTGACATCCCCTTTTTTACACCTTAATCCCTTCACTAAAGTATAGCTAATTGGCATGATTAGTCCCCCTAATTAGTTTTTTTGATGATTTAAGAGTTTATGAATCACTAACCAAGTTGGTTCTTGCAAAGGTTTGTACCATTATTAACTTATGGAATCTAACTTTCATTTAAATTTTGATTTAAACCCCGTTGTATTGTATTATTACGGTTAGTCGCGTTCAATAAATTTTGGGGCGTTACAAAAACTATACGCATAAACTTCATTCAAAATATAACATTTTATCATTCATCCTTCCAAATGTCCAAATGTCCATGTGAAATGTTCATTTCTATATGTAGGAAAACCCTAATAAACTATCATGGCAGTTGCGATGTTGTGGATCTTATAAACAGATCAAGATTTGAACTTTATATAATAAGATACCTCAAAATAGTCTTCTATCAAGATGCCAGGCATAAAGGTTCATGTATACTCAAAATTTATTGCAAGACCTTACATTATTAAACTGAGTTTGAATCAGACATGCTAAATAGCTTAAAGTTCTTTCTTTTTGCTTTAAAATGGTAGATGTTCGCGAATGACAACCCACAAGAAATAGTGTTTCTCTTGATAAAACTGTGTAGGATAAGAAATTTTGAGCAAAATGATGCAAGTTAAGGATGTAGACTACCAAATGCCCATTTGCATTTTAGGGTTTTAGTGTAATTTATTATATTGCCCATTTTGGGCCCTTCCCACCAATGTAGGCTTTTAGTCCATGATCCATTTGATATCCATAAATTTATTAATATTTCACATGTACTAGATGGAGAGTTCCACAAAGATATTTTTGATCAGGCATTCCTTACGAACTTACATGTCACCCTAAACAATTCTAGGGACTCTTCATCATAGATAATGCTTGCCCTACTATCCCAAACCATACATGAGTAACTTTGACACCATTTGTGACATGCAGCCTCTCATACTAACAAATATTATTCGCTTAGCCCAGAAGGAGCCGATGTTGTGTTTTATTGTTACCCGAGTGAAGACTCCATAAAAACTTACCGATCCTTGTATTGTCCAGGATCAAGTATGGATAAATGTATAGTCTTCCTCTAATCCCATTGTGAATGCGCCCAAAAACTGTAGGTCCTATTTTTCGTATAAAATCAACATCGGTTTTGTCCATGACTGATGTGCGATTTGAGTACGGAGTTTCATAGCTAGATAATAAACCACGTAACAAAACCTTATATAACATCTTTGGATTACTAACACGGGATCAATGTATGAAAATTATGAAGGTCTAAATAGGTATTCAGTAACTAATAAACTTAGAGTATAATGACTTGTGTGTCACATGAATCATTTTCCATATTAGGAAGTTATGCATGAGATTTCTTTGATAAGTGAAGGTAGAATTTAAGTAACTAATGGTGTAAAGCACACAGGTTAATTTGGTAGTAGAAATACACAATAGATATAAAAAAAAACTAAGCATGTGGCAAGTTTCATATTGTATCATTATGCAATTGGTGAACCCATTCCCGTATCAACTATCCCAAGTTCATACAATAGCTAAGAAGCTGACTAAATCACACAACAAGTATATTGAATATAAAAACAAACTTGGAGCACCACCAATTTCAACTTACTCCCTTATATAAGAATGAAATCAATAGAATAAGATACTGAATACTCACATATGGTAATATGCTTATATACATAGGTATACTACTGACATTGTATAACAACCTAGTATGTTGTATAAGAGAAATAAGCTAGCTAGAGTACTTAGCACAAGTATAGTATGTGGTTGAAGAAAAAAGAAGATAAAAACATCATTATAAGTAAATGTGTCAATTCACAACCAACTCCCCACCATATCATCATCATCATCATCATCCCCATCCTCCCAAAACATGCATTCTTACATATGCATGAATGTTAGAAAACCATCATTATATGAAAATGATGTTTTTACTACTAACAAACATATTACCCCACCATGTTTAAGACCAAGTATGAATAAAGAAGTTTTTTCTACTTATTATCACACATTTCTTCGTTAAGAAATAACATCAAACACCTATGTGTGTCTAGTGATATGCATGCTTTCTTTTATGCACTCATATCCACACTTCCTTTGTTAAGACATAACATCAAGCACCTAATGCGCATGAAACAAAGGTCTATACTAAGCAAAGGATTGTGGTAACTTTAGTGGTTGCAATGAATCAATAACCACTATTATTATAGTTGGATTAGGTCAATAGTTTAGTTACATCCTCAAATATAATTCATAATACATATGCTAGAAACAACAATGTATTTCCTTGAAATCTCAATTGGTGAAAGATCACTAGATGGATTGAAAGATCCAACCATAATTCCAAAGTGACCATAAAGTATCTAAACCAAAACTTTGTACCCTAGAAAACTAAATAAAATAGGGCCAAAGTTGCAGGAGTAAAGGAATCTATTAGATAAAGTAATTGCTCAATATTCTAATCTAATATAACCAGAATTCAGCAAAACAAAATGTTACTTATCTTACATAAGTGAAAGTAGAAGATCAAATGAATGAAAGCATAAGTTAAGGATGATTAGAATGGACTTGTTTTGGGGAATGCTTGAAACTCACCGTATATGAATGTTTATCATGGAATTCCAAAGATAATAAAGTAAAGTACTAAAAAAAAGGAACATAACATTAGACAAAAATCACATGACCTTGTATAACAAAGAAACAATAGAAGGTGAAAAACACAAATCCTATGTCTACTTTGAATGGATAAAATCAGATTTCCAAGTTAGAATGGATTAGAGGCTTGCTCAATATTCTCAAAAAATTCAATTATTTTCACATGATTCCATTTTTGTGTGTATATGTACGTATATGTATACATGTACATACATACACACATACACACACACACACACATATATATATATGTAAAGTGATATATTAATGTTTATTAACTGTGTTAGATGGTGGTTTAGGATTGTTGTAGGTTGTTATTGATTATTATTAAGGTTTTGCCCATTTTGGGGGTTTTGTGTTAGATCTAGGGTTTGATTCATGTTGTTATTGTTGATGAAATGATTAGGGGTTTTCTTACACATGATAATCTAAGAATATTGAGCTAATTGATAGATGATTTCGATAAGTTTCCATATCGGGTAAAGATTGCATGCATATGATGTGACATCTCCATAATTTGCCATTTTGGGTAACTTGTAAAACGGATAGATTTCGGGATAAAATTGGTAGGGTTTTGTGGGAATAGGTTAATGATAGTTGACTGTTGTGATTGGTGATTGGTGATGTTTCGTGATGTTTTCGGACTGTTTAGATGCGATTTGGTGCATTTTATGAGTTTTTGCAGAAAAGGGTCAAACCTGGAAACTCACTCGACCCTTCGTGGGGTCGAATGAACTTCAAAAAGGTTGAACAAACTTCAAATGGGTCGAATGAACTTGATTAAAGGTCGAATGAACACTATTTAGGTTGAATTAACACGTGTTAGGGTCTAATTAACATGTGTTAGGGTCGAATAAACATGTGTTAGGTCGAATGAACTTGTGAATAAGTTGAATGAACATCATGAGGGTCGAACTAAGGGATCATGGGTCAAACCAGAAGCCCTAGGGGTCGAACCAAACCCAAAAATCTTCTCATTTGACCTCACGACTTCGTATATGCGATTTTTGATGTAAACTAAGTGTTTTATGCTTGAAACTTGTGTGTTAACCTTATGTACTTGATTATTTGATGTAATGGGTCACCAACGGGATGTCGGGTCTGTCCGGTGTGTCCGATTAACGTTCAAACACACTTTTAAACACGCGTAGTCAAGATCTGGACAATCGGGGACTAGTTAACCTTCGGGTTAGTAGTCAAAACACTTATGCAAACTTATTGATAGGTCACCACTAGTTGGGGCTATCAAACACGTGTCGGATTACTCTTTTATTTGAAGACGCAGCCTAAGGTGAGTTTCACTGCCCCGCTTTTTACTGTTTTTGCTTTCGGGGAGAAACATGCTACGTACTTATATTCATACTGATCATGTTATGCTAGTGTTATGTTATGTTATGTTCTTACTGTACGATAGTTCAGTTCACCGTTGGATGGTAGTTCAGTTAGCCGTGGTTCGGTAGTTCGGTTGGCTGGGCTCGGCCGTTCAGTTCACCGTGGATTTGTAGTTCAGTTACGTCGTGGGTTGGCTGTTCAGTTACACACGAGTGTTGTACACCTGGTATCGTATTAGCGGTTTCATGCCTGGTTGGCATCCTTATAGCATAGCAGTAACATGATGGAACATTCGAACTTTTGGAATCGTTTTACTTAAAACCTGTGAACTCACCACCATTATATGTTGACATCATTTTGGCATGGTTTCTGAGGTCGCTAAGGTAGCAGCATCGGGTTTAGGCGCACGGAGTCTCACACGGCGTCTAGGGTTATAGTCTCATGTCTTTAAATAATTTCAGACTTCATTTACTTTTGATGGGTTGTAAACAAGATTTTAAAGCTTCCGTTGTTGGTTTAATGTTTAACTTATGGTTTTGGTTTTCATATCTTTTGCATATAATTGTCATTTATTGTGACTTTTGACTTGGATCCTGGTATGTCACGCGCCTCGCGGTAAAACCCCGCATGTGGAATTTGAGGGTGTGCTAGAGGAACTGTGGAACCATGCATTTAACATGTTAATTATATCATACAAAATCAATTTAACATGTAAAAAATCATTTTTATCAAAAAGTTTAATTGGGGATTTTATATATAAATATATGTAGAAGCTTTTGGACAAAAAAAATCAAAAAATAAAATAATTTAAAAAAATGCTTAAAATTATTTAAAAAAAGGTAAAGAATTTTTTTTTTTTTTTTTTACAAAAATTAAAGGTTTTTTATTGGAATAGCTTCTACACATATTTATATGCAAAAGCTCTGAAGAAAATTTTGAAAAAAAAAATATTTTTTTGCAATTTTAAATTGAATTTTTTAAATAAATATTTAATATGTTAAATGCATGGTTCCTCAGTTCCCCACTTTTTTGAGCTTCCCCATTGAACCTTACACTATATATATATAGGTAGAGGATCTTGTAGAAAAATTGGTTTGTGTGAGAAGCGTGAGAAGGATTAAGAATTGACATGTAGCCATGATGTTTTTTTATTTTGGAATGATGTTTTGGGTTGTTTTGGTATGAAAAACACTTAATACAAAAATTTGAAACACAATCCAATGTATTATAGTCATTAAATTTAAATTACAGATAAAACACCCTAATAATTACTTAAAACACTATGCTTAAATGTTCTTGACACAGTGTTTTAAGTTTTAAGCCTAAAATACATTGTTTTTGGTTATTAATTGTTATGTTTGTTATTTTTCTAAGCAAAACAATCCAAAACATCATGAATAGGTCCAAAAAAATGATGCATACATATTAATTTTTAATCCTTCCTACACTTCTCACACAAAATAATTTTCCTACAGGAACCCTACCCTATATATATATATATATATATATATTTATATATAGGTCAATTATAAAATGAAAACCCGCTTGAGTTGAGAAAACCTTCGAAAACCCATTTAAAAAAAACAAATTTTTCATTGAAAAAAATAACAAATGTAAAATACATGTTTGTAAGCGTTTTGGGCCAAATAAATAAAAAAAACGTTGATGGGATTTTTTTTAAAAAAAATAAACAAAGTTGCTAAAAACATAGGTAAATAGCTGAAAACATATGTTTTTTTTAGCAACTTTGTTTATTTTTTTTTTTAAATCCCACCAGCGCTTTTGATATTTTTTTTGCCCAAAATGCTTAAAAACATGTATTTTACATTGGTTATTTTTTTCAAAAAAAATAATGGTTTTTTACATGGGTTTTCAAAGGTTTTCTCAACTCAAGTGGGTTTCCAAAATATCATTTCATATATATATATATATATAGGTAGAGGATCCTGTAGGAAAATTGGTTTGTGTGAGAAGTGTGAGAAGGATTAAGAATTGACATGTAGCCATCATGTTTTTGATTTTGTAATGATGTTTTGGGTTGTTTTGGTTTGAAAAACACTTAACATAACAATATACAAAAATTTAAAACACAATCCAATGTATTATAGTAATTAAATTTAAATTACAGATAAAACACCCTAGTAATTACTTAAAACACCATGCTTAAATGTTCTTGACATAGTGTTTTAAGTTTTAAGCCTAAAATACATTGTTTTCGGTTATTAATTGTTATGTTTGTTGTTTTTCTAAGCAAAACAATCCAAAACATCATGAATACGTCCAAAAAAAATGATATATACATATCAATTTTGAATTCTTCCTACACTTCACACACAAACCAATTTTACTACAGGAACCCTACCCTATATATATATATAGGGTAGGGATCATACGAGAACCAACTTTAGGGAGAGAACCAGAGAACCAAGGTGAACACAAACAAAAAAAACCTAAAAAGATACCCCCTCTTCCATCATACCCAAAAACTAAACCCTAAAGCTAAACTCATTAAAAAACTTAACTATAATAGTGAAATGCACATGTGCATGTAATACAGTTATCTTATTTTATAGTTTTATATAGAGGTTTTTTTAAATTTATTCACCAACAACCTCAAAAAACCTAACCCCCTTCCTATCATACCTAAAAACTAAACCCTAAAGCTAAACCCATGAAAAAAAAACCTAACTATAATGGTGAAATGCACTTTGCGTTTATTTAATGATCATTGAATAAATTATTTTCCACCTTATATATCATATCACGTCCATTTAATGATTATTCATTATGGTAATTCATAATTTATTCAAAAGTGTGCTCTAATAGTGAAATGCACATGTGCATGCGGTATATGTATGTATATATATAACAGCAAAATGCACACGTGCATAAACCTGACGTAAATATGACGTTAAAAAGCCATTTTTTTGTTTTTTTTTATTTTTTTTGTAATCTTTTTTTATTTTTTTTCAGAAAGATTAACACTAAAAAAACATTTTGGTGTTTTTACTTTTTTTTATTTTTTTATTTTTTTAGGTTATATAATTTTTTTATTATTTTTTTTTTTATTTTTTGGTGGAGGGGTTTATATATATATATATATATATATATATAGGGGAAGGATAAATTGAAAACCCTCTTGAGTTGAGAAAACCTTGGAAACCCATGTAAAAAATCATTTTTTTTTAAAAAAAATAACCAATGTAAAATACATGTTTTTAAGCATTTTGGGCCAAAAAAATATAAAAAGCGCCGAAGGGATTTTTTTTTTTTAAAAAAATAAACAAAGTTGCGCTTTTTACATATGTTTTCAGTTTTTTACATAAACAAAGCTGTTGTAAACATGTGTTTTTTGCAGCTTTGTTTATTTTTTTTTTAAAAAATCCCTTCGGCGTTTTTTTTATTTTTTTGGCCCAAAACACTTAAAAATCCCTTTGAGTTAAGAAACCCATGAAAACTCAAGTTACAAAACTTTTTTTCTTTTTGAAAGAATTACACGATGCAACAAAGATGTTTTTAAGAGTTTTGAGTAAAAACAATAAAAAAAGCGCCAACTAGATATTTTTTTTAAAAAAATTGTAACTTTGTTGTAACATACTTTTAACCGACAAGTTACTTATGTAACACAATAATTTTGTTTTTTTTTAAAAAAAATTCTTCGACGCTTTTTTATTTTTTTGACTCAAAATGCTTAAAAACATGTTTACTAGATTGTGTAATTTTTTCAAAATCAAAAACCTTTAGTAACTTGAGTTTTCATGAGTTTTCTTAACTAAAGAGAGTTTTCACTTTATCCTCCCCTACATATATATATATATATTTCTCTAGAGAGAGAGAAAGAAAGAAATGTTTCATGTTTCTTACTTTACATTTATAACTTTTATAGTTCTATATTATTGATATACACAACTATATATAAAAATTTTGAGTATGTTGTGATGGGGAATGGTTCTAGAGAAAACCCTCCTTATTTGGTAAACTCTGGAAACTCTGACTTCCCAATATTTTTTTCTTTTTGAAAAAAATAGGGCAAGTAATATACATGATTTTAAGCATTTTGGGCCAAAAAAATTAAAAAAGCGCCGAGTAGTTTTAAAAAAAAAAAATAAATAAAATTTTGACTAACACATGTTAAGCGCTAATAACAGGTGTTAACCATGTGTTAACTATATGTAAACAGTAGACGTTTTTTATTTTAAAAAAAAAACGTTCGGCGCTTTTTTCGATTTTTTTGGCTCAAAATGCTTAAAAAATGTATATTACATACCCTATTTTTTCAAAAAAAAAATGTTGGGAAGTCAGAGTTTCCAGAGTTTACCAAATAAGGAGGGTTTCCTCCATATACTTTACCTGTTGTGATGAGCTTATTTTTATTTACGCCTCAATTTTAAATGCGATGTGCTTATTTTTATATATGCATCGATTATAAATTTGTTTTGTCTTATGAAATGTCGAGTATGTCGTTGCGACATGCATATTTTAATCTATAAGTCAATAAAAACATATTATAATCAATATCATTTTAGGCATGTACTACTTTATTTATTGAGATTTACCTTGTGACTGTTAGACTAAATGGTGTGGAAAGGGGAAATGCAATCAGGGAGCTTATGTATCTTCTCCAAGAGGAACACCCCCCCCCCCCCAATTAATTTTCTGTGAGTTGGGGAATTTTCCCCTTTCTCCCCGTGTCTTCTCATTAGCTATTTTTTTTAATCAAAGTTTATATAATAAAAAAATGAAGGGGGTTGGGGGAATTAGGGGATACCATTTCCAAACTTTGAGGGAGACAATGGGAGAAATAATGTGGCGCTGATGTAGCATTTGAAGGAGTTGGGGGAATTATGCACCATTGGCAAACAAACTCTTTGTTTGTTTGTGAAAATAATATTAGAAAATTCAAAGTTGTCAAACAAACTCACAATCCGTTTGTTCTAGCAACCATGTTTGCAACCAAGTTTGACCCCCCCTCCACTAACTTAATTACTTAAATAACTTATAATATTTAAGTTTAAGAAAAAAAACTAAATACACTGTATTTCTTTTTTTTGTGAACATCCCGATATAAATTTTATTAAAAACCGAGTTCGTTTAAATTTTTTTTTAGATTGAGTTGGGTTGTGAATGTGTGTAAAGTTGGGTTGTATAGATTGAAGAGAGAGAAATTATTTTTTATTACTCTTGATTGTTCACCATTGTGGATGGTCTAACAAGTGTAAGACATATAATTTTCAGTTTTTATTCTTATATATACTCTGAAACTTTTCTAAAATAATTAAATACCGGAAACTATTACTGAAAAATACTTGAAAAATGTTGGTATCATTACAATACAAAAGTTGACAAAATGGCTAAAAACTTGAAAATGAAGCCTCAGTTTGAAGAGGACCTTTAAGTAATTGACTCCCTTGAGTTATTTCATACATCTCCCACTGTGATAGAGATAGATTACATTAATACAACAAGAGAGAGAGAGAGAATAATGAAATCCCCTAAAACCAGCAGCGCCTATCAATGAAGGAATTAAAGAAGGAAGCAACAGCAACAGCATCACAGGTTGCCTTATTAATGGCTATGACGGCGTGGCAGACCTGTAAATTTTTTAGCTTCTTTAATGCTCACGTACACCAACCACACAATTGAATGAATGAAAGTTTTTCAAACCACAATTCACACAATTCTTTTATTTATGTGGTTTATTATTATTATTATTATTATTATTATTACTTTTGTTTAAAGATAATTAAGCTGTCTAGAATAGCAATAGGGTTAGTAGAAGAGGGAGGACATAAATATAGTTTTGTAGGTTGGAATTGCTATGGATTATTATTATTATTGTGAGTCACAATTGGGGTGTTATAGGATTACTTGTCACTTACAGAACCTATGGCTGGCTTCTTCTCATTAGGATCTGCAACTTATCATAGCCAACAAGACCCTAACACAAACACCAACACAAATACCAACATACATCTTGCTTCTAATCCTACTTCTAATACAAACCCTACTGAATCCAGCAGCTGGTTCTTGTACAGTTCCAGTACTAGAAACACCCATGACCACCGTCCCACCACCACCAAAGACTTTGAACTGTGGCAGCAACAGCCTACTGAAGTTCACAACTTGTTAGCAGTTCTATGACTGGTGGTGGTGGGGGTGGGGGTGGTGATGGCAGGCTTATTAATTTCTCAGATGAATCCACATGGGGATCGGCTGCGTTTGTGATGATGGGACATGGTGTTAACGGCGGAGCTACTGGTGGTGGTGGTGGTGGTGTGAGCTGCCAGGACTGTGGAAACCAGGCTAAGAAAGACTGTCCACATATGAGGTGTAGGACTTGTTGTAAGAGCAGAGGGTTTCAGTGCCAAACGCACGTGAAAAGCACGTGGGTTCCGGCGGCTAAACGCCGCGAGAGACAACAGTATTTATCTGCCACACAACAAGATCATAACCGCCGCAGCCGTCTTGTTTCGAACACCAAAAGGGCAAGATCAAGTACTCAAGATCATGATAATAACGCTAATTTGGTTAATTCGATTACTGCTGCTGCTACTGCTACTACTGTCGCCGCGTACAACTCATCAGGTACATAAACTCTCTATGGTATGATCCAATATTATTATTATTATTATTATTATTATTATTATTATTGTTATTATTATTATTCTATACTGTTTTTTATTTATCATTGTTGACTAGCTTTAGTATTTTTCCTAAATGGTGAATTTTATAAATTGTATGTAATCAAGAAACCTAACTACTTCCTAAGAAAAACCTACACATAGTATTTTGTGCTCAAGGGTGCATTAGATAGATCTTTAGCTTTCCATTTTTTGAAAAGAATTTTAACTAACACTCATTTTTTTTATAATTTCATGAGGTCATTAATTAATATTATTCTTCTGTTATATTTCTTTATGCATACATAATATGTATAAAGATTATTAGCAAATGTGAATGCAAATAACCTTCAATTTGCATCCCGTGACGAGATAATTGTTGGAGGGAGGGAAAGTTGATATGATGAAAGTGATTAAGACTTTTATTATATATATTTTTTTGTGCACAACATATTTCAATAACAAAGAGCTTAAACGTGCATACAATACTCAATTATAATATATAATCACTAGACGATAATTGTTGATGTTATTGAAAAATTATATCTTCTTTTACTTTAATGATTGTTTGTGTATTGTGAAACTAGGGTTTGAGGTAGGCAATTTCCCATCAGAAGTTACAACTCCAGCAAACTTCAGATGTGTAAGGGTAAGCTCGATCGATGAAACGGATGACCAATTCGCTTATCAAGCCGCGGTGAATATAGGGGGACATTTGTTTAAAAGGAATTTTGTATGATCAAGGCCCGAAAGCCAATACATGGGGGGTGACACCTCTTCTGGCGGCAGTGCTGGGATCCCTCAGCTAAATCTCACCACTGCGGGCACCTCACCGGGTAACTCCACAGCGGCTGCAAATTTTATCGGTCATTCTTTATATCCATCTCTTGGTGGCAACGATTACATCACCAGTACGCAATTTTTTCCATCAAATTTCAAGAGATTAACGACTCGTCAATCACCACGTAATAACTTCTACAGTTCTACACACGAATTACACTTGTTAATTAGTGTTGTTTTCGGGCTGTTTGTGTCACACCCTACAATATATTAGCTCAAAATATGAAGGTTGTGAATTTTTATCTTTTTCTCGTTATATTTCCGGTACACATTTCGATGCAAAGTGGAATTAAAGGTCATATATTTTATACTCTTGTCCTAAAAATTTCTTGATTAGCATAGGATGATGGGCACTTAGTAGCAGACAATACCTAGGAGTTCTGTCCATATTGTTTGTTTTGGTGTTTTATTTGTTTGTTTTTAATAAAAAAATGTTTTTGTTTCTTAATTTCAATTGTTTGTCTGTGGTTTGAATTTGTTTCAAAATTTTCTTCCATTTCTTCCTTCATTTGCGCCTTAAAGCTGGAATCCTCTCATTTTTTTGTGTTCTTTTATTCGGTTTCTTTGAGCCCTCCAGCCATGCAACAAAACTACAACCACAAAGCACAATCACATTTTATAGAACGTATGTTATACGGGTTTTGACTAAGCATTTTTAATAAAATAACACGAATATATATATTTTAATCTACAAGTGGGTTTAATTGTTTTGACCTTTTTTATCTTGTAGCTTCATCGAGCCACTAAAATAACACATCTTTCATGTCTTTTGTTCTAGATAGGGTTTACAGTTTTGTAAATGAAGAACAACCATATGAGATAAGAGGATTTAGAAATGGCATTAATTTTGAATCTCAAATAAAAAGTACACAAAAGAATATAACCACCTGTTGTTGATGAATGCAATTTAAATTACTGTTGAATAATATACATTTGTAATGAGGAACATAAAAGAGGGATTATGTACATCAATAACTTGTGTCTTTATGATACCTTATTAAACATTGTTTTGCTTGTTAATTTTAGTGATTGATGTTTGATCTTGTCCAAGAAACTCCATAGGCATTAGCTTTTCTAGTAGTGTCTATATGTTTTCATTTATATCGTTAGTCTATCTCAACGTTGGTGACGTGGAAGGCACCCATGGCTTATCTAGAAGAGAGAGGAGGGGAAAAGGCGGTGTCTGATATGGTGATGGAGAGAGAAGCAAGAATCCGTCTCTAAGGGCATTAGCGGGCCGGAGAGAGCGAGGGAGACCGCCCATTTGCACACATAGCCAAGCTAATAGATGGTTGACAGGTGCATAACAATGATTAATAGTGAGGTTTTGAGAATCACATCGTGTTTTAATCTTTTTAGTTAATCCCACCAAAACGACACCTAAAATGCCCAAGGCATTATAGCCTAGTGGCATCTTGGTGGTGAGATAAGACTTAGGGGCCATAAGGTGCTGGGTTCGAATCTCACAAAGGGGTTTTCTTATAATTATGAGTTTCCTCCTGAATTGGTGACTTGGTGATGAAATATGATCGCGTGGTAACATTGGTGGCACGATGATACTCCAGTGTTCCGTGAGTGATTCCAATTTGTTGGCCGTTCAAAAAAAAAAACGACACCTAAAATAAAGAGAGATCACTTATTAATTAATTATCACCTTGCTAAGACCAATAAGATTTAGCGTGACTGATTGACAAGATATCTTGTCCTGCCTTCATTACAATTTCTTCATCTACAGTGATGCACTGTGCTTTGGACATGAAATTTCATCTTTTACATATCTCCTCTGTGCAATATCCATCTTTAAGTCACCGTCCATTGTATTCAACATTTTTTTTGTTGATGCAACGTTTGTAAATTTTCCTGAACAGATGGCCAACATGCATATAGATGAATAGGCTCACACACATACATATATATTATAAGTGCTACTGTGAACCAAATCTTGGTCGTAAATCTTTGGGATAAAAAAAAATTCAAGTGGTAATTTTAGTAAAGTTTAACATCATGTTGCATACACTACATATGATTCTTGGTATGGTGTATGCATTGACACATAGACTTATGTTTACGTTACCGGTGATACTTTTATTTATGTGTTATGTTACTAATGATATTTTATAGCGTATGCATTGTTGCATACAGTGTATATGAATTCTCAACATTGTGTAAACATTTTTGCTCACACAATATGTGATGCCAATAAGATTTGTATAGGGTTTGCATTAATTAATGCATACAACGCATAAGAGTTATTACTTATTAGCATAGTATACATTGGCGGAGCCACATACTTGGCAATAGATAGCCTAACACCATTCAAATTAGCATGTTATATGTATCGTATAATAGAAATACACGAGTGAAACCATTTGTGTATTGAAAAAGAGGTTTTTTTTTGCGAAATATGCGATTGAAGATGCTATGAATTGTTTTCCAAACATGAAAACACATAACAAGCAACTTTAAAATGTACTTTCTTATAATATTTCGAACGACTTTGTATATTTATTTTGTGTTTTTTTTAAATGAGATTGTATATTTTTACTAAGATATTGCTTTTTATTATGTGACTCGACCAGACACAATCCGGAAATTTTAAATCCAGATATCGAAGAAAATGACACCATAGAAAAAATTTATGGCTCCGCCACTGATACTGTGCCCAAAATGCTCTCTGTGGGTGAGACAATTCGAGAAGTTAGAGCAAACTTTGTGGCAATCCAGGAAACTATGAGAAGCGACGGGTCAAAAATACCGGTATACAAACTTTGGGGTAGAAGACCGATGGAATTTGCATGGGTCGATGCAGTAGGAACTTCGGGAGGGCTTCTGAGCATCTGGGATCCCGGCGTCTTCAAGTGCTTTCAGACTTTTAAACACAGGTATTTTCTTGTTGTATCGGTTACATCGCCGAATATGGTGGGGGCACTTCATATGGTAAATGTGTATGCACCGCAAGGAATAAATGAAAAAAAGGAATTGTGGGCAGCTATTACTAATTATATGGAAGCAAAGCCGGGTATGTGGGTAGTTATGGGTGATTTTAACTCAGTAAGATCTCAGGAGGAACGTTGTTTTCGGAATTTAATCCCACCTGTGCGGATGTTTTTAACCTATTCATTGATAATAATGGTTTGTTAGAGTATCCCATGGGTGGACGAAAGTTCACGAGAATATCTAAAGCAGGGGATAAAATGAGTAAAATTGACCGTTTCTTGGTGAATCGGTGCTTTTGGGATAAGTGGCCAGACGCGACAGTTGTTGCACATCCTAGGAAAGACTCGGACCATAGCCCGATAACATTGTCAACGAGTTCGTTAAATTTTGGGGCACCTCCATTCAGATTTTTTAATTCGTGGCTATTGAAACCGGGTCTTGAGGAGGTGGTGAAAAATGCTATTGAAGAAGGTTCCTTCGAGGGCAAACCGGATACTATCTTTGCTGGTAAGTTGAAAGCAATTAAGAATGCCATCAAAAATTGGGCGATTGTCGAAAGAGAAAAAAGGAAACAAAGGCGGTTGGATGTGGATAAGAAAATTGAACAAATGGACGGTTTTGCGGAACAGAGATTGCTCTCGGAGGAAGAAAAAGCTCAATGGTTTGAATACAAAAATGTTAGGGAGGCATTATTGAAAGAAGAAGCAGCTGAAGCAATGCAACAATCAAGGATAAAATGGGCGATAGAAGGCGATGAAAATACTTCCTTTTTTCACGGTATTATAAATCATAACAACAACAGCAAGTGAATAAGTGGTTTCTTGGTTCAAGACGACTGGTGTGCGGATCCGACTAAAATGAAGATACATGCGCGCAAGTTTTTTGCGGATAAATTTCGGGAACCAATGGCAAATAGACCGGATTTTGAATGTCCAGATCTGAAGAAGCTTTCTGAAAGGGACGCTAATGACCTCATACGACCATTCTCAACTGAAGAAATTAAGGAGGCGGTGTGTGGAGTGCGGGAACGACAAAGCACCGGGACCAGACGGCTTCACGTTTGGTTTTATCAAACACTTTTGGGACCTTTTGAAGGATGATGTAGTGCATATCATGGAGGAATTCTTTATCAGTGGTGAAATTAGTAGGGGATGCTCTTCTTCATTCATCGTCCTCATTCCTAAATGTGTTGACCCAATTTCATTGAATGAATACCGACCCATTAGCCTCTTGGGGTGTATTTCGAAAATTATTTCGAAAATACTTGCCAATAGGATCAAGTCGGTTATCCATTTGGTGATTTCGGAAAACCAATTTGGCTTTCTCTCGGATCGGAACATTCTGGATGGACCACTCATTTTAAATGAGATCCTCTCTTGGGCTAAAAAAGAAAAAAAAACAAGCGTTTTTCCTTAAAGCTGATTTGGAAAAGGCATATGATACCATCAATTGGAGTTTTATTGATTCGGTGGCACGCCAAATGGGCTTCCCGGTTAGGTGGCGACGGTGGATTGAGGGCATCTTACGATCATCTAGAGCTTCGGTTTTAATTAATGGATCGCCAACCTGGGAGTTCCAATGCTTTAGAGGGGTTCGGCAAGGCGACCCTTTGTCCCCTTTTATTTTCATCATGGCACTCGAAGCGCTTTCATGTATGGCAAGGAAGGCTGAAAGGTTGGGGCTTTTAGAGGGATTAAGCTGCCAAATAATGGTCCGTCCGTATCTCACCTTATGTTTTTGCAGATGATGTGGTGTTCTCGGGAGCTTGGAGCGTACAAAAGCTGAAAAATTTGATGCGTATCTTAAGGGGTTTCAGCCTAATTTCTGGCCTCAAAGTAAACCACTTAAAATCAAACATTTTCGGGATTGGAATTGACCAGCAACTTTTATCTCAGGTGGCGTCGACTATCAAGATAAATCAAGGAGTATTGCCGTTCAAGTATCTAGGTGTCTTAGTGGGTGCAAACATGAACCAACAAAGACATTGGAAAGAAATGGTGGATGTGTGCAAAAGTAGATTATCCAAGTGGAAGGCGAAAACATTATCGATGGGCGGAAGGGTGGTACTTCTAAAATCAGTATTGGGACAGCCTACCATTATACTATTTCTCACTTTTCAAAGCTCCAAAGTGTGTAATTCTGTAGCTAGAACAACTACGCAAACAGTTTTTTTGGGGAGGAGACGAAGATAAAAGAAAAACGGCATGGGTGTGTTGGGACAGGGTTGTTGGGCCGATGGATAAAGGGGGTATTGGGTTGGGAAAGCTGGAACATATGAACCTGAGTCTACTTACAAAGTGGTGGTGGAGGTACAAGAAGGAAGGAACGCGCTTATGGAGGAAAGTGGTCGATGCAATTCATACATCATCCAGGTCATGGTCCTACTTACCAATTAAAGGATCCAATTCTGGAGTATGGGGATCTATTATTAAGATTGAAAAGGAATACAATGATGTTAACAAGAGTATCACGGGTTTAATCAAGGGGGGTTGGGCGACGGTAATGCAATTCGGTTCTGGGTGGATTTATGGGTTGGGAATACACCACTTATGGTTCAGTTTCCCGAGCTTTTTCTGCTCGAAACAAGCAAGTCTTGTTCCGTAGCAGAGAGGGCTCGAAGGGTGGGAGGGATTGGGGTGGGAAATTGGCATTGGAAGCGGCAACCGGTACAAGTGCACGAAAGGAGGCAGCTGCAAGATTTGGAAGACATGATGGCAAACGTTCAACTATCCTTTTCAGCGGACACTTGGAAATGGACTCTTGAAACGGATGGGGCGTTCTCGGTAAAATCATGTAGAGGGCTGCTCTCGGCACATGCAGTCCCTTTCTATCCTTTTGAATGGGTTAAATGGGTTCCAAAGAAAGTTAATCTGCTACTATGGAGGGCGGAACAAGGAAGATTAGCAACCAAAGATGGGCTCCTTCGAAGAAACATCATCAGCGGCAACGTAGTTTGTGAGTTATGTGGGGATGAGATGGAAACGGCGCTGCATCTTTTCACCTCTTGCTTCACTGCTGCAAATCTGTGGAACAAGGTGAGTGATTGGTGTGGCATTCCTCCCATCTTTGCATTCACATGTCGAGACCTTCTAGAGATACACAACGTAAATGGTATGAGTCAAGTAAAGAAGAAAGCAATTCAAGTCGTGGTTCGAGCAACATGTTGGATCATTTGGAAGCGGAGAAACGAAAAAATTTTTAACGGAAAAAGGGCGTGTCTGGAGGCCATGTTGGGTGATTTAATGGCAATATCATTTGAATGGGTCAAGAACAAAGGGAAACAAGAGCAACTACAATGGGAGAATTGGAAAAGATTTGATTTCTGAATATAAATTATAAACTGTAATGGGTGTATTTGATCTCCTGGATAGCAACTTGCTAGCAGGGACAGGTTTTGTACATACTGGGCTTGGTGCTAATAAAATTGAAGTTTTGCTGGCCAAAAAAAAAAGTGGATATATGTTATACTGATAGTATTTTTTTTAATGTAGGCAAAGTTGCACACACTATACTCACTTATTGTATTAATGACAATACATGTATGTTTTCCACAATCTTTGTTAATCGATATTGTAGCTTGACATTTCTATTTAATATCGTTCTATTTGGTTTTTTTTTTTTTTTTTTCAAGTGTTCTCGCTACAGATCCAAGTTAGATTCAGTTATTCCATACGATTCAATCAACATTCATACTTTTGGAAAATTTTTGCCAGTTAGATCTTGACTCGGTTATTCTCTTTAGATTTTTCTATATAAATAGGTTTAGACAGGTGAAGAAAACCTGTATGCGATAATGCAAATGCAAACCATTTTACCTTTTGGGTGTTATAGGTTGAAGCTCTCCCACCTATTGATCAGCATTTTATTCAAGGTGAATAGTAATTCATAAATTGGTTCTCAGTTTTGAGGCGGTTCTTGATTGAAAACACATATTTGTGCACCCACGCACACATGTATGCGTAATTTTTGTAAGCATAGTGGTTCTCTTTTTAAGGGAACAAAGGTACGAATATGTTAATCTCTTTTTAAATAAATAAAGATTACAGAAAAGTATATTACATGACGTATAGTAGTTCTTATGGATGTTAATGTGACTACCTTAAACTCATCACTCACCAATCTTCAGCCGATAATTTTTTTTTTTTTCACTAGTTTCCTCTTAACACACGTACGTAGAGAATTTTTGTATAAATATATGTCTCCAAATTGGTAAAAGATCACTGAATATTTCTCCTCAATACACTTGATAGGATCACTAAACTTCTCTCTAGAATATTATTTAGGGATTAGAACGTCTCTCAAAAACTCTTGGTAGAAAACACCACACCACTTAACTTCTCCTTGATGTGAGCATGTACAACATCTCTAAAATGACAGATATCATCAGCTACAAATGAGTTGGTAGTTTGGGCCGGTGTTCTCCTTGGAGACGCCGTTCGACTCCCGGCGGTAGCGAAAGGTGCGGGACGACCCTATGATGAAAAGAACCTACCGAGGCATGGTTCGATTCGGAGGGCAACCCGGTTTTACCCAGCTACTTACCCCAGCGATTTATCGTGTGGGGGGTAGTATGGTTTCCGGGCGAAGGTCAGACAACGCGGCGGCCGGGCCCGATAGAACATCGCGACGAGGATGCGGATCTGACAGGTAATCGTCTTCGACGAACTGGTGACCAATTCGGTCCAGTACATAGAAAGTCACCCTTCAAAAAAAATCAGCTACAAATGAGTGTGTTGAGTAATATTGCATTAAGTTCACACCAATGACCAATCCACTTATCTCGTGTAGTGTAGTAATCCCGATATCTGTACGAGCCCCAAGTGCCGCCAAAGTAGCTACAGTGGGCGCTACTGGCTCACCTGTCAAAGTAGGAATATTAGCAGTAGATGAGGGCCCACCCTGCTCAAAGGTACGGGGTATACCCTCTATATCTGTGCATATATTCAACTTATGTGGCAACCAAACCCAACGTCTCGCCTCTGCTCTACGCTTCTTCCTTGCAGGAGCTGGTTATTCCTCAGTGTCCAATGCCTCTTCTGTGTAGCCTCGTTCACAAGGGTTGCTATCTCGGCGGACTTAGGATCAAGAACAGGTGCGACTAATGACTTAGTGGGTACCACAATCTTAGGTTCAACAACTACTAGTGCCACTACGACCTCATCATCACGCTCAACCAACCAGCCTACTCCAGGCACATTTGGGTCGTTATCCTCCGGAGACCACTGGTGGCTGCCTCGGAAACATGCGGTGCTCATGATGGCTCTTTCTCAGTACTGGAGAAACGGGTGCTCGACGAAGCTATAATCTGCGACAAGCAGTGTCCATACTTAATAATTATATAATTATATGATATAATATAATTACTCACACAAACACATTTAATAGTATCTCTTGCAGGATCGACGAACATGTCTACCGACAATCACGAGGGTTATATTCAAGGTGCGGAATCCCTTGAATATGTTCTAACAACATAAACAAACTTGAA